>JAVLUZ010000145.1:16662025-16764525 GCA_036768485.1 Mermis nigrescens
TCGTTTGAACAACAAAAAATTCATGGGAGTTAAACTTACTGTTTTGGATTTCTGAGATTTTACCCCCTCCCCCTGCCGACCCTGACCTTGTGTACCTATGATACACGTGCACCAATACTGCAACATGTCGATATACATGCCTGCGTTCACATTTCTGGAGAGTTGGTTAATCGAATTTCCTGGGGGAAAGGGGGGGGGTAAATACTAAATGAGTACCAACGCAATTTCGTTATTTGCTAACAAGCTTTGATACTTAGCTCGTTATATTTTATTCTTCGTGAATCAGTGTTTTTTTTGTACTCGGCAAAGATTTTTCCCGATGTACAAAGACTTTTCGGGACCGTCTTTGTACATGTACAAAGATTTTGGGAAGACAAAAATTGCAAAAAAGGTCTGAAATTCGCAAAAATTTTTAGCGCTTCGCGCCGAAATGAGTAGTAATTGTGTCTTCTTTTTCAAAAGAAAAAATGTCAAAATTTTCAGCGCTTCGCGCCGTTTTAAGACGATTCTTAGTGATTTTTGCCCTTAGAGACCCAGAATTTAGCTAAAATACACTACCAAAAGTCAAACAACTCTGTTTTTACCACACTAAAATCGCTACTGTACCATATTATAGTAACCAAAAATTTGTGTGTACAAAATGTACAAAAGATTTTTGGGAAGACAAAAATTGTAAAAGCGTGTAAAATTTTCAAAAATTGTAATTGTTTGTCCTGTATATCTTTTAAATGGCAATATTTGCATTTAGAATGGAAAAATTTAAAATTTTTAGGCGCTTCGCGCCGTTTGAGCCAATTTTTAGTAATTTTTGGCGTCAGAAACCCAGAAATTAGCTAAAATACACTACCAAAGATCGAAAACCCTGTCTTACCACACTAAAATCGCTACTATACTATATTATAGTACACAAAAATTTGCATGTACAAAATGTACAAAGACTTTTGGGGACCATCTTTGTACACGTACAAACGGACCTTGTACAAAAAAGACTGCCGTGAACACTTGAGGTTGCATAAAAATGAATAATAATAACGGCGATGGAATGATAATTAAACTTCAAACACTGTTTGTTTTTGTACGAGACAAAGATTTTGAGGCTCGTACAAAGATTTTCGGAGCCATCTTTGTACAATGTACAAAGACTTTTTGGGGCAAAGTAATAGATTAATTTTAACGTTTTTTGGAGTATTTTTTAGCAAAATTTCTGAAAATTTTCGGCGCTTCACGCCGAGTATCATAATTACATTCTATTTAGCTCCAAGCGCGGGCATTTAACACTCCAAAATCTATCTGTAAGCATCTTTGTACAGATTGAAGCATCTTTTACATCTATTTCTACTGTTTTATAAAGATTTTATGCAGAAAAAAGAAGTATTATACAACTTTGCACTGTTTTCTGCCGTTTGAAGATAAAATTGACTCTTTTATCTTTGCGTTGCATTAAATTCATAAGCAAATTGGTGTCTATTATGAGATTCAGTCAGCACATTGCAACTGCTTATTATTTTTAATTGTGTAACACAAGTCATTTTAACTTACTGAGTCGAATTTTATGTGTAATTTCAACCTAAGACTCATGAAAATTTTGGCGTTTCGGGCCGAACTAATATAACCAGCTGAATTTAGGACAAAGTTACACCTTTTGCGAAGCGTGCAGGTCACGGATAACAATCTAGTAGTATGTAAAAATGTGTACATTCAATTGCATATCTATACGTTATATGTACAAAAAATTTTCGCTCGTACAAAGACTTTTCCGGAGATCTTTGTACATGTACAAAGAGGCTCGTACAAAAAAACAGTGACTTCAAATATTACATATTAAATAATGAAAGAAAAATGTCTTAATAAAAGAAACTGAACAGTCTTGAAATTATATTGTTAGGCGTCGTTTGGCGCTTTTTCATGGTTCGAGCAAGATTTTGGTCCGAAAATGGCTGAGGGGCATACTTTTCAAAAGTCCTGGTGGGGATACCCCCTCATACCCCTCCCAGTGTGCATGTGTGGCCGCTAATTTTAATTTCCATAATGAAGAATAATGTTTTTTGATTCCAGATGAAACTAACGCAAGAAAGATTTATGAGGATGATGAATTTACGTTTCTGAGAAAAGGCGCCACGCAGTCATCTAATAAATCGGGTACATCCGAACAAATATCAAATTGGAATGGCGAATGGAAAAACTTCAGCATCAACTGTTCGGTTTGCAATAGGCAATAAGATGTATTTCTCCGGATGATGCAAATAAGTTGATCCATGGCTGCTCATATCTTGAAGTGATCTAAAGCAAAATAAGATGATTGATCAAAATTACACTAAGGAACGAGGTTTATATCCGATAAAAAGTTATGTAAACATAATTATGTAGATTTCTCATTATATACATATAGACTGATCACGATTGATTAATTTTTTCGAAATATTGAAACAAGATTGACTGCGCATGTCGAACTTGGGAGTAAAGCGAAATGAAAATGCGTCCATAATAACCATAAACATGCTTCGTTATCACATTTTTCGTTTTCTGAATGGGTATCCAAGAAAAATTAGCAAAAAAATTTAATCTGAAAGTAGCTACATAAGTAAAACATCAATCACAGATACTAATCAACCTATTTTCATTTACCTACGCTAAAAAATCAAGTCTGGAAAATCTATAAAATTGAAAAAGCCCATTGTGCAACTAACTTGTCAAGTTTCAAGTTAATACCAGTGTTTTTTTGTACAAGGTCCGTTTGTACATGTACAAAGATGGTCCCCAAATCTTTGTACGTTCTGTACATGCATTTTTAATACTATAATATGGTACAGTAGCAATTTTAGTGTGGTAAAACAGACATTGGTAACCCCACTCAGTCACAGTCTCCCGACGCTTCGGAAACTAATCAGAAACATTCCCAAAGGCACAGCTTACTTTTAGCCTATCCTAAGCACATCAGGGTGGCCACTGGTTTCCCAAAAATGAAATTCCCGGGTTTCCCGGAGTGATTTATGGACAATTTCCCGGTTTTAAATCATGCTTTAAACGCACACTATATACGAAGAAGTGTCATGATAAGAACATGAAAAAGGATAAGGCACAAGCAACTTTTAATCAAACAAATGCAAATACTACACGAAACGTTTTGGAACAATCATAATTTCTTTTTCAATGATGCTAACGAGTTGTCGATAGCAGTTCTCACAGCCTATAATATAGTACAGTAGCGATTTTAGTGTGGCAAAACAGGGTTTTCGATCTTTGGTAGTGTATTTCAGCTAATTTCTGGGTTTCTCACGCCAAAAATTACTAAAAATTGACTCAAAACGGCGCGAAGCGCCGAAAAATTTGGCATTTTTCCATTCTAAATGCAAATTCTGCCATTTTAAAGATATATAGGATCAGTGGCGGATCTAGAATTTTCTTAAGGGGGGGCGGTATCCCAACTTTTCCAGAAAAAGTCAAAAATAGGTCCAAAAATTTGCTCTTAATGCGCAAAATGGCGTTTTTTTCGGTGTTTTACATTGTATACTTTTACATAAAATCACCTGACGCAATATTTTTTCTAAAAATTTTAAAATGTTAGACAATTTTGTGCGAAAAAATCATTAAATTTCTTTGACTTTAACAAAAATCTGGCGCGAAGCGCCGAAAAATTTGTGAAATCAAGGCGGATAGACGTCTAGAAGCATGATTTACTGCTTGATTTCCTGTATTTATAGCATTTGATGCGAAACATCGAAATTTTTAATTGAAAATAGAAGAAAACTATGCAAAAATAGATGTTAAAATTGTTTTGAAACCTACATGAACAGAAAATGGCTTCCAGGCAGTGTTTTTTGTTGTACAAGGTCCGTTTGTACATATACAAAGATGGTCCCTAAAAGTCTTTGTACATTTTGTACACACAAATTTTTGGATACTATGATATAGTACGGTAGCGACTTTAGTGTGGTAAAAACAGAGTTGTTCGACCTTTGGTAGTGTATTTTGGCTAATTCCTGGTTTTATGAGGGCAAAAATCATTAAGAATCGTCTTAAAACGGCGCGAAGCGCCGAAAAATTCGACATTTTTCCTTTCGAAATGCGATTTCTGCTATTATAAAGCTATATAGGACACACAATTCCTCATTACGGCGCGAAGCGCCGAAAATTTTTGCGAATTTCAGACCTTTTTTGCGGTTTTTGTCTTCCCAAAAATCTTTGTACAATCTACAAAGACGGTCCCGAAAAGTCTTTGTACATCGGGAAAAATCTTTGCCGAATACAAAAAAACGTGCTTCCATGTCGCCAAGAAAGTATAATAAATGTCATGCGCCGGAAAAATTTGAGAAGTTATGGTAACTGACGGCCAAAAATCATTGCAAATTGCTTATCCATTCATTATCTCGCCAAATATTTTTGGCCAATGGGAGGGGAGGCGGCCGCACCCCCACCGCCCCCACTTAAATCCGCCCCTGCATAGGACAAACAATTACTCATATCGGCGCAAAGCGCCGAAAATTTGTGGGAATTTTACATCTTTTTACAGTTTTTGTCTTCCCAAAAATCTTCCCAAAAACAGAGTTGTTCGACTTCTGATAGGGTATTTTAGCTAATTTCTGCGTCTCTAAGGGCAAAAATCACTAAGGATCGTCTTAAAACGGCGTGAAGCGCCGAAAAATTTGACATTTTTCCCTTTGAAATGCAATCTCTGCCATTATAAAGATATATAGAACACACAATTATTCATTTCGGCGCTAAGCGCCGAAAATTTTTGCGAATTTCAGACCTTTTTTGCAATTTTAGTCTTCCCAAAAATCTTTGTACATGTACAAAGACGGTCCCGAAAAGTCTTTGTACATCGGGAAAAATCTTTGCCGAGTACAAAAAAACACTGTTGCAAAAACGTCTTAGCGAACAATAGTACAAATAGCTACTAGCTATATCAAACAAAGAGAATACACAAATAGCAATCAACGATGTGACAATGGGCGAGAAGAAAAACGGAAATAAATGCTACATGAGAAAATATAAAAACACGTAAACTAGTATGATACTAAAAGCGATAAAAAATGTAACATTGTACTATTGATTCAATATTTTTGGCCTCAAAAAACTGAGTTCAAACTAAATTTCTTGACGAAAATCCCGTGTTTTTCCCGGGTGCCGAAAAATTCCCGGACTTTTCCGAGTTTCCCGGGTGAGTGGCCACCCTGGCACATGAACTTCCACGGCCTGTAACTCGGTCAATAATGCCGACCGCCACCTAGTTCTTCCAGATTTAAATTCCTCATTTCAGAATTAGTCTAAATCTAACTTCCGTTGCGCTACTACTTGACAGAACCATCAACCGAATTTTAGACCAAAAACTCATTTTCAGTGAAACATCTCAAATTCAGAAAAAAATCTCAAAAAACTGACGAAAAAACGCATCTCAAAGCTAAAATAAAACTCGAGTTTTGAGATAAAAACTAACGGTTGGCAACACTGTCAACTGATGCAGTGTTGCCAAGTAGATAGTGATCGAGCGGGGCGACTTTTGTGGCCGGGGCAGTACCTGGGCTTAAAAAAATCCACAGCCTCAGCCGGGTCCGGATTCAGACAAGGAAAATATTGTATTTTTTTGATTTCACCCCCCCATTTTCCAAGCAGGTTAAAGTAAGAAACAAAGACTTTGAATATAAAGGAGAAAGCTCCGATGAAAAACAGAAGTAAAAAACACGAACGGAACTGATGCCATTTGGAATATTTATATTATTCAAAGAATAAAGCTTTTTTGGATTATTTTTACCAAGATGTAAAACTGCACATTTTTCCGTAGCAACAGGAAGTTGCCAATTAATAGACCAAGTATAAATATTATCTAGATCTTTTTATATTAAATGATAATCAGAAGATAGATTAAAGATTTTAAGATCATCGGCAAAGAGGTAAATTTTACTATATTTGGAGTTTTTGAAGAATATGGTGTGCACCGATTTTGCGCCATTCCGGCAGAACTGCCATACGATTGTGCAAAAACGATACTTTGTGTCACTAAAAGACGCGGAAAAAAGAATTAAACCAAATCCATACAAAACTCACAGAGTTACGGTACTTCAAACATCATACTACGACATTCACCATTTTGAGCCACTTTTAGGAATTTTTGCAGTTCATCAAATGTTTCCAATTTTTACTACAAACATATTTTCTACCATTTTAAAGGTCGCAGATTACAAAAAGTTAAGTTATACTGCGCGGAAACCAAGATTGAAGAAAAATTTTTGTAATTTTTTGCACAAATTTTTAATAATTTTTTTTTAATTTTACCATTTTTAGCATTGTTTACATCCAGTTAAAGATTTCTGCTTAAATACGATTCAAACAGCATTTTTGGATCATCTCAAAGTTCCATCCATCTGAAGATTCAAACAGTGGAATGCAGAATAACATGTACCCAATTTAGGTCGACCTAAGCATCTATACATCGATCTGAGCATCTACACATCGACCTAAGCATCTATACATCGACCTAAGCATCTATACCTCGATCTAAGCGAGAGCGACCTCGACCTAAGCAGCCGAAATCACCTTCTCAAATACACTAAGCCTAAGCCTAAACATAATTTAAGCAGAAACTTGAATTTTTACATATCTTATCAAGTAAAATGACAGAAAAAAACATGCAAAAAATTGTTTTTTCAAATTTGAAAATTTTAAAACAAAAATTCTTTCCCGCGCAATAAAAGTCTTTTTTCGTAATCAGCTACCTTGACAATGTCAGTTAAATATGTTTTCAACCCAAATTCGGAACATTTTTGGTAAACTGTCAAATACCCCACTTTAATGTAGCATCCGGAGTAACTTGTTCAATCGTTTTTGCTCACATCGCCACAGACTTTTCCCGATGCCCTACTTTTTTGAAACACCTCAGATCCACATTTATATTCTCGCTACATTGCCTGCCATCTGAGTGCATTGATGACAAAGTAAAGTACCGTAACTCTATCTTCACCAATATTGGTCCGTTTTCCGTGAAATTTTTTTCCGCACTTTCTCTTTGCATGTCCTCCTCATTTCAAGCAATGTCGTTCCTTTCCACATACATCTGCAAGTTTTCCGTTCACACCATAAAGTAAAGTTTAGCCCTATATTTAATTAACTTACATTAGAATTACATTGCAGTAATTGGCTAATAAATATTATTATTCTTATTATAGGTCATTTACATAAATTAAGAATAAAGTAGGACTAATACAACTACCTTGGGGACACCACTACCAACAGGTATGAAGTCAGTAAAAACTCCGTTAATACAAACACGCTGAGACCGACCATGTAAAAAGGAATTGAGGCAATTAAAAAGTAGACCTTTTATTCCATATTTTTAGAAGTGAAGGAATCGAAAACATGCAGATTCTCAACAACAACAACAACAACAATTTATTCGCTAAGTCAAAAGAAAATATTAACATACATGGATAGGACGAATGAACGAAATGAAAATACATGATAGACAAAACAAATTAAGTATGACGAAGCAGGGTAAACGTAAAGGCAATAGAAAAAACTGCTCTTACTTACGCCCCTTTAAGAAATTTAGAAAGGTTTAATCTTTTAAGTTTAGTCAGAAAAACGTGTCTATTTGGAGCACTTATAATCTGTTCAGGTAGAGAGTTCCAGATAGGAATTATTCGATTACAAAAATCAAATTTTCTTGCAATTTTTATTTACATGATTGACGAGAAGTTTACAAGAATTTGCTGCTCGATTAGAATTTAAATTAATTGTGAAGAAATCCTTGAAAGGAAGAGCTTTACATTTGATAATAGAAAAGGCTAATGTTAGGTCGTTATGGAGGCGTCTAAGCTCAAGAGTGTCCAAACCAAGTTCGTGTAATCTTTCAGCATATGTCAAATTTTTATCACTAAAAATTCGTTTCGTAAACCTTCTTTGAACCTGTTCGACGGAGGTGATATCACACAGCAGGTAAGGACTCCACAAAACACAGCAAAATTCAAGCACTGGTCGAACGTAAGTAATGAAGGCCTTAACAAGTAATAATCTATCTTTAGAAATAAAACTACGCAAGATCAGATTGCTTAACTGCATGCCTTTTTTCACAATATATTCACAATGATATCTGGACGATAAATTAGAATTCAGAAAAACACCCAAATCTTTTACACAAAATGTGTCAGGTAGAAAGATAGAAATCATTTATGTGATAAGAATGCCTAGGGTTTGAACTACCCAGATATAGAACTAAACATTTATTAACTGATATTTTTAATTGCCATGTATTGGCCCACTCATGCACATAATTTATGTCAGCTTGAAGTGTCATGAAATTGGATGATAGATTCCAAAGTTTGATATCGTCAGCAAACAAAGTAAAATTACTGTTTTGGCGCATTTCACATAAGTCGTTAATGAAGATTAAAAAAAGTGTGGGACCTAGTATACTACCCTGGGGCACGCCACTGGTAACAGGAATGGAATCAGATAAAGAATTTTAATTTTAACGACTTGGGATCTATTAGTCAAGAAATTTTCGATCCAATTAAAAGAGAGTTTGTTCAGTCCATAAGATGCCAACTTAATTAGCAGTTTTTTGTGTGACACGGTATCAAAAGCCTTACAAAAGTCAATGTAGACAATGTCAACAGGAATTCCCTCATCTAGAAATTTGGTCCACTGATTTTGCACTCAACAAGTTGTAACGCACATGATCTATTTTTTCTAAAACCAAACTGTTTTTCACTTAGCAGATTTTGCTTCTCTAGATAAGAAAGCAAGGACATGTTCATTATAGATTCCATTAATTTACAAGAAACACAACATAAGGAAATTGGACGATAGTTATCAACTGATGACATATCCCCTTTTATGAACTGGGATCACAACAGCTTTTCGCCAAAAATCGGGTATCTTTCCACTTTGATAAGAAACGTTGAAGATGGTTTCTAAAGGTGAGAGCAACACTGTTTTCAACTTTTTAATAAAATATGCACTACAAGCCATCGGGGCCAAGCGACAAAGTGGGCTTAAGCCTACCTATGGATTCAGAAATAGTCAGAACATCAAATTTTACAGAAAGAGGATGAGCATCACTTTTGACTCTGTTTGCGAAATGGGAGAAACAAGATCGTCAATAACAAAATTACTCGCAAAAAAGAGTTGTAAGCATTAGCTTTTTCAAAATCATTATCTATCATCCTACCATCACACATTAATATTGAAGCTGACTTTGTCTTTCTTAGCCGAGTCATTTACGAAAGAATAAAATTTTTTACATTTCGAGAATTTAAAAGCTTACGTTCCTCCCTCGTGAAAAGATCTTTCAAAGCAAATTTAATTTCTTTAGTAATCTTCTTATACTTGCTTAAAATAACAGGGCAACGACTCTTTTTATACTTTTCCCAAAGTTCCTTTTTAATTACTTGCAATTTACGACACGACTTTGGCAGTGATTTTTTATGCACAGTATGTTTAAAGGGAACGTATCGATATATGCCTCATTAATTATGTCAAGAAAACAACATAAAAATCGTTAATGCTAATGCAATGGGTAAAACAGAGGTGCCAATCGATAGAGGCTAAAAAAATCTCGATAGATGCATAGTCCGCTTTTTCTAAAGTCATACTCAAGGGAAGTTTGGTTGGGTACTACAGACGCAGGTAAACTGAACTCAATGCTACAATGATCACTATTAGAGAAAGGTTCAGTAGTTAATACATTGAAGACAAGATTGCTGGAAGTACACAAAATTAGATCAAGAATATTTTCATCTCTATTTGGATCAAAAGATAATTGTATAAGACCAAGATTGACAAAACAATCATAAAATACTTGTGTCACAGGGTTTCTATACGCAGAAATAATATTCAAATTCAAATCAGGCAAATTAAAATCACCTAGTAGGATACAATTTTGAGCATTTTCGACATAATGTTCAAATAATTTACTTAACTTATTAGCGATTTCTGAGTCATATTGGGGTGGACGATAACACATTATGAATCTGACAGATTTTTACACAAGTGAAAATCACAAACTAATACTTCAGGACACAAGAATTCTTCCACAATAGAAACATTGTTGATTTTTAGGGACTTCTTGAAAAAGAGTGCGACACCTCCTCCCCTATAGCCAATTCTGTCACATCTGTGAACAGAATAAGTTGCATATGGACAAATAAGGCCATCAGAAATATGATCATGTAACCATGTCTCAGAGACGAACACTAAATCATAACGTTCTGAAGAAAGTAGAGCATGAAATTCAGATATCTTATTTTGCAAACTTCTAGCATTAAATAAAACACAGTTGATATTGATTTTCTTAGAATTTAGCTTTTTAACAGGAACAGTAGGGGCGTGAACTCCCTAAGGGCGAGGCAAAAGACGCTTAAACTGCTTCAACTCATAAGAATTACGATTGATGAACCAATTCATCTCGCCCGAATCCCGTTTTTCAGCCAATTCAGCGTTCAAATGGTTCAGGGAAGTACACGAAACGAAGGGTTTCGTGTACTTCCCTGAACATTTATTCAGTAAAAGCTCATTAATACACAGTAGCAGATATAACAAGGACTAAGTATACATATGGTCGAATCAGCACAGTTCTCAAAATTAACACTTGCCCATTGATAAATAAAATAACTGACAGTATCACATACTATACAAAATAAGACGAATTACACTTAATTTTTCCCCGGCCCCAGCCATGTTTTGAACTTGCCCTGGCCGGGGATGCTGAAAAAATGGCCGGGGATAGCCGGGGCCGGGGCCCCGGTCGATCACTATTGTCAAGACATAATTTAAAAAACTGCCACAATTCTTGAGACAATCTGCCATCCCCTATACAAAACAACGTAGGTTTATGGAAGTGGCCCGAAAAAACTGCCACGGGCCCTTCAGAAAACTACCATCCTGGGGTTAGGCATAGGAGTGAAAAACTTCCAAAAAGTCAAGAATCCGTCAAAACGGAAGGAAGACTGCCGACCTGGCACCGACTGGCAGGCAACACTGTGCTGTGCTGGCTGAACTATCGCCCATGACACAGTAAATTTCGACCTTAATTTATATATCTGAATTTATAAACCTGCTGCTTGCTTTTATAAGCATTACAACGTCAAGTATTTATTGCATTCGATCCAACAGCTATATTCGAAAATTGATTGTTTGTCATTACCCCGACTCCTACTCGTCCATAACTCATTTGTCGCAAACATTCATTATTCTTAATGTGGCCTTTCTGTTACGTTTATTTTGTTGTAAATTATAAGATTTTAACGTAAATAGGCTCATTCATCGTTTATTCAAGACGAAAGTGCGCGTGGTAAACTGCTGGGTAATAATATGTAATCAAAGTCGTTGATTTTAAGTTTTCTGCCTATAAAAGCTACCTTGCGCAAAATGTAAACACGATAGTCAAAATCACAAAAAATGTATAGATATATGTCGTAATTCGGAAACCATGTTCTATCTTTTCTTCTATCACATTGCCAGCTGCATATGTGAGGCCTATTAGGGGTTGACCGCCTTTGCCCATGAATCAGTCAGTAGTTTGGAGGATGAAAAGGATTTATGCAACATATGCTCACCTGTACATGTATGTATCCTTCGATTTATTGTACCAACAACCAGTATACGTACGTACAATATGTACATATGCGACTCATGCGTCCATATTCAACGCAAGCTATCAGCTTCATATTGAAAATTTTTAAAATCTTTGTCCAAACAATAGGAAGCAGAAAATATATATATAGTTCGATGATTTAGGGTAATTAATGAATCGCTCTTTGATTGTAGCAGATTTGCGTTAGTTTTAGGATAAGCTGGCATAGTGTCATGAAGGCTTGTTGCAAGATTGTTAAGAAATGCTGAAGGTAGTCCTAAATTCGTAAAAAGATCAATACACTCTTTATATTAGGCGTAAAAAAGGATATAAATTACCAGATTTTGGTGTTCTCGTAAAGAGAGCTTGCTTTTGTGAGTGTATCCGTAGCTGTAGTAGCGTTAGTAACATAAGGTATGGCATCAGCTAATGCAATTTATTTATCTGAAGAATAAATGAGAACATAATTTATGGAATTTCTATTTGTGTATATATATATATACATATATATGGATTGACCAATTTGACTTCAATCTCTAGTAAGTTGAATATTTATAATAATTAAATAATGTTTCGAGATATACTGTATTATATACTAATTCATCCAAGCGTCCATATCGACTGAGGGAGGGCGCTTCACCTTTTTTTCTACTTTTTTGGTCTATTTGTCAGCCAAAATTTTGGGAAATGGAAAAAATTTTTGGGCTTGGTTGGCATTGGTGGAAAATTTTTGGGCTAAACTTTACTATATGGTGTGAACGGAAAACTTGCAGATGTACGTGGAAAGGAACGATGTTGATTGAAATGAGGAGGACATGCATAAAGAAAGTGCGGAAAAAAATTTTATGAAAAACGGACCAATATTGGTGAAGATAGAGTTACTCAGGATATAGCTACATTAAAGTGAGGTATTTTACAGTTTACCAAAAATGTTCCGAATTTGGGCTGAAAACATATGTATCTGACATTTTCAAGGTCGCTGATTACGAAAAAATAACTTTTATTTTACGGAAAAAAAATTTTGTTCGAAAATTTTTAAATTTGAAAAAAACAATTTTTTGCATGTTCTTTCTGTCTAGCTAATGTGAAAATTCAAGTTTCTGCTTAAATGACGCTTAGGCTTAGGCTTAGTTTATCTGAAAAGGTGTTTTCGGCTGCTTAGGTCGAGGTCGCTCCCGCTTAGGTCGAGGTATAGATGCTTAGGTCAACGTATAGATGCTTAGGTCGATGTATAGATGCTCAGGTCGATGTATAGATGCTTAGGTCGACCTAAGTTGGGTACATGTTATTCTGCATTCGACTGTTTGAATCTTCAAATGGTTGGAACTTTAAAATAATCCAAAAATGCTGTTTTAATCGTATTTAAGTAGAAATCTTTAACTGGATGTAAACAATGCTAAAAATAGTGAAATTAAAAAAATTTTTGAAAATTTGGGCAAAAAATTACAAAAAAATTTTCTTTAATCTTGGTTTCCACGCAGCATAACTTAATTTTTTGTAATCTGTGACCGTGAAAATGGCTGGAAAATATTAATTAGTAAATATTGGAAACCTTTGATAAACTGCTAAAATTCCTTAAAGTGGCTCAAAATGGTGAAAATGTCGAAGTATGATGTTTGAAGTACCGTATCTCTGTGAGTTTTGTATGGATTTGGTTTATTATTTTTTCCGCGTCTTTTAGTGACACAAAGTATCGTTTTTGCGCAATTGTATGGCAATTCTGCCGGAATGGCGCAAAATCGGTTCACACCATATTCTTCAAAAACTCCAATTTTTGTAATGTTAGAATGCATTGTAGGGAGGTAAAAGTTCACAAATTTTTCGGCGCTTCGCGCCGAATTGACTTATAATTCTTACTTATTATTATTTTTTATGCCGCGCCGCGCCAATTGCAGCATTTTTATCGACAATCTGGTCTAGAATCCACTACGATCGAAAATCCTCATCTTCTGCACGGTTTCGGTTAGTTTGTGTAATGCAAAAATGCGTTTTAGAGAGCTAAAATTTAAAATTTTCTGGCGCTTCACGACATTTGATAAATTATAGTTTTTATTGTCAAAAACGACTTAGAATTGGCTACAATGCTTTACTGAAGGAAGGAAATTCAAGTTTCAAGAGAAATAACGTATACTGATCGTGATATTTTTAGTAGAGCGCGAAATTTTTATACAAAAAGCGCATCAAACACCGCTATTGCATGTGTACATAGGATTTTATACTTAAAAAAACACTGATTTTTTAACAAGGGTGCTGTATTTTTAACGTTCTTAGGCTTCCCAAAAACGTAGAAAAAGGGTGGAAAACGTGGGAAAAAATTGTGGGTCTGGTCTATAATGTCAACCAAATCGCTAGGAAAAACGGTGGCGCGCATGTACCAAGTATTAGTCAAAACAATTTGATTCACGTAAAATCAATATTCACACACAAAGGGTGTGCACCAGGCACAGTAATACCTAAAGTATAGCCCCAACAGTTATCTATTTTTTCGAACTTCTTTATTTTTGCTAGGCTTAGGCTTAGATGGGGAGGGTAGTACTTTGCGCTTAGGCCGGTATCTCTCCCGCTTAGGTAGAGATATAGGCGTTACTTTGGTGCACGCTCTTCTGTGAATAACAACAACAAAGGATTTATTGCTACGTCCAAGAAAAACACTTGATAAGAATAAAGATACAGCTTATGATAAAAAAGATGATGAGTAATAAATGACACACACAAGACAACACATACGACTATAACAACAGCAATTGGAGGACGCAGTCACAAAAGTGACAACATACGCATGCCCTTTAGAAAAACAGATAAATCAAAAGTACTGAGTTTGCGCTTAAATATTTCCAAGCTGTATAGCTTACGACATCATTTGGAAGCGAATTCCACAGATTTACATATCTATGACTGAAATCATACTTGAGAGTATTGGAGTGGGCCACAGGAACACTTAGCATAAAATTATTCACTGAGCGAGTACAATGAGTATTGAAAGCGAAAAATTTGTCACTGAGAAAATATGAATGTCCAGTAATAATTTGAAAGTATAAGCACAAAGAAAAACGAATATAGCGTATTTCAAGGCGTTCTAAAGGTGAGAATTCTGGGGGTGGTTTATAAAGTACCTTTTTTGGGTCCAAAAGTAGTAGGTACTAGGGATGGACCGGGTCCACGGACCCGGACCCGGCACTACCCGATGATTTTCTTGGACCCGGACCCGGACCCGAATTTTTTGAGATTGAAGACCCGGACCCGGACCCGAAATTTTTAAAATTGAAGACCCGGACCCGATCTTTCTAATTATTTCGGACCCGAGTCAAATAGAATTTGACTTAGCAACAGTCTTTTGCCAATAATGAAAAACAATTGCCATATCAAAAATTTTATTTGCCACTTCGAATAACACTCACATCAACATTCTGAGTTATACTTTCGTTTTAAATTTCTTTGAAATTGTACTTAATGAAAAGCAATTTCTCTGCCGTCTTTCCATGCAAACGACGTCTGTTCGGCTGGTATATAAGTCCGGCTCCGCTAAACAGCTGTTCCGAAGGAACACTTGTTGCTGGCGATGAGAGAAACTTGCGTACAGCAGTCGCCAGTGCGGGAAAATCGTTGATATGATCTTTCCACCATTTGAGCGGCAAAGTGTCCGGGGATTCCTTCTTCAGCTTGGAATAATTATCGATTTCCTTAAAAAATTAACCGAAAGGAGATAAGGATGAATTTCTAGAAGGCGTTGGTTTTTCCCAGCAGTTTGCTAGCAAAGCACCTACTATTTTCGAACATGGAAGCCTGTTCATCTTACGTACTCTTAAAAATGGTGATTTAATGGACATCTACAAATATTAAAACGCAGAAAAATTAGACATGTCAGGTTAGGACTAGAGATGTGCCAGGCCCCGGCCCCGGCGCCGGGCTAGCCGCCCGGGCCGGGCCTGTAAAAACGATGAAAAATTAATGAAAATCGAACAAAATTAATCTTTTTTGCCGAATTACGCAACATAATATTTATTTATTCGCAAAAATAAGCTAAATTTCGTTAAAATTAAGCTTAGGCTACTGTTGTGTTTCGCTTCAGGTAATCTAATAATCAAGATTTGAGTGAGCATTGAAACAATTCGATACATTCTTGAATAGCTTAGCTCAATTAACAATTTTTATTGCGAAAATAAGCACGTTTGACCGATAATTCTTAGACAATAAAGTTTAAAATGCAAGGGACTTTCACCAGTGTCTGTAAAATTGTTTTATAAATCGATGTATGTACTTATGTACCTTAAAAAATGCTAGGGTACGGCAACTTATTTTATCATCCAGATAGAATTCGTTTGCTTTAACATATGCGATTTTTCACTAATTTCAGGCGCTGTGCGCCAAATAATAGAGCAAATGTCTTCATTTTTGTGTGGTTTTCAATTAATTTTTTAAATATTATTTTAATTTGATTATGCATGTTCCCTAATCTTGGTGAATGATTTTTCGTCTTACAAGCATTTTTCGCCCCTATGATTTTGTTGATATTCTAGAGATAAGATTTTCAAGCGTGTAGTTAATCTCTGGGTTACTTATTTCTCGTGCAATGTAATCATAATCTTTTGTATTGTACTGTTTTGCTCCTCTATTTCTTTCATCGAATCAGCATAAATACTATAGAAAAGCCATATTCTGTTCAGCTTAGCTTATTGTTTTCTATGCCTAACAGCTATATTCACAATTATTTATTAATTTTTTGTTTATTTCTCTTTTATCTGCTTATTTTTAAGTCTTTAATTCATTAAAGCAATATGTAATTGCTTACAATAGTAATACTAAAATGTTAGGTCAGTATAGAAATAATGTGGATGCTTGGTATAGCTTAGTAAGTATAGGGTATATGTTTTGTACAGGCCCCGGCCCCGGCAAAAAGAGCGGCCCCGGCACATCTCTAGTTAGGACAATAAATACTAGACACCTTATTAATGAAATTTGAAATGATTTGCTTGTTAGTCATGCTGCAGATATTTTTCCATTTTTCTTGCTTGATTTGCTATATGTTATTTTCAAAATTCTTTTATTGGAACTATTTCTTAAAAGCGTAAGGATGACGTGCAGTGGTACCTATCCTACCAATACAAAAGCATAACCTGATCCTGTCCTCATACGGCTGTACCACTAGTGCTTTCAGGATTATTGCACGAACGAAATGGCGCTTAAACAAAACAATGCAGTGTAATTGTCAAGCATTGAAGTAACTGCTTGCCGTAATGACATTGGGTAAAAAATGGCACACGGCCAATCAAAAGTTTTCGTGAGTTAAAAGATTTACTCCTATTTCAATAACATCAAGCGAATCGTACAACAGTAAATAAAGCACTTTGAATGCACACAACCAATAAAAAATTATACAAATCGCACACTACGTTCTTTTGCTTTAACTCTTCTGTAGTTGTCCTCGTCTTATCCGCGCATTTTGCTCACGTAGTCTATCAGCTACAACTTGATCTAAATTATGTGTTTATTTAAATTGCCGAAAATTTTGTGTCAGTGCATTGTGGTTTTGGAAATGTGCACTTCTACAAGATGTGTTCGGACCCGGACCCGGTCGGGTCTAGCACTGTGGACCTGGACGCCGAAAATTGAAAAGCTGCAGACCCGGACCCGAAGTTTTAAAATGTTGAGACCCGGACCCGAAAAATCCAAAATTTTGGACCCGGTCCATCCCTAGTAGGTACGCGTCAAGAACATCGTTTTTCAACGTTTCTGGCGATGCTCTATCTTTTTACAGCTTAAAAACAAAATATTTCGAAAAAATCAAGAAAAAGTCGGAACAAATTGAACAAAATATGGTCAAAACATGATTTAAATGGCGCGAAGAACCGAAAATTTTGCACTTTTGATCAAATAGATAGCTAAAAACACTTAAAAAAGCATCTTTTTGACAAATTTTTATAAAATTTTTGGGAGCTTCCAATAAATCGTCAATTCAGGGAGGAGTGAAAAAAAATTTTCTGGGGGTGAAAAGGGGTGAAAAAATTCCCAAAAATCATGTATGGTCACTTTCACTTCAGCTTCCCTTACATATGTAATAGCATAGCGCTTATGCTCGATTCATGTTATTGATTATGTCTTTTTCAGTGCTGGATGTCCGCCCATTATGTCTTTTTTAATGCTGGACATATACTGATTATTACTTCGCTAATGATTTGACATCAGCCTGTGTCGAAGAGGCAGTATAAGACTGTTGTGAACTGATTAATCACAGATTTTGCCATTCAGTAGTAATAAAAAGATTTGTCGCTTTCCAAGATGCTGCGTCAATTTCTGCACCGGCTGCTTAACAGCGAGCAGATTGTACAGAAGGCAAGATTCCATTGCATGCGAGTGCGGGCTGATTAGAATGATGTTTGCGGAGCATGAAGACATAAGCTTTTCTTTTCTTTAGTAATAGGGCTTCTCGTATCCATGCTTTTATGTACCCACGGGACGAAAATTTGGAGGCTCTTACTAAAACCTGCTCATATCCTTACCAGGGCAAGCACATAATTTCGGCAGGGAGAATAGGGCGGTCTTAAAATAGTTTATTTAATTACTCGGGACAGGCCCGTATCCATGATCCGGCCAAGGGGGGCGGACCCATCATAACTTGGTCTATATCTCGGAAAATTCGTCGGGATAGCTAACAAAAACCGCATTTTCGACGTTTTTCAACACGCTCTATTCATTGAGATAATAAAATTTGAACTTTTTCGAGAAAAATTTTTGCCTAAGTCAAAAGGCTATAAAAAGTGTCATTTTTTTGGTCGTGCTTGGGCCAAAACTATGGAAAATACTCAAAATCCGGCGCGAAGCGCCGGAAATTCGAAGATTCTTTGTCAACAATTATCGATTTTTCCATCTTTCTGTGCATTATCTTACCTCAAAATTTATTCCGGTTAAGGGGGACGGCCGCCCCCCCCTAAACACGGCCCTGACTCGGGACGTGTTTTTCCAACAAATTTTGAAATCTTTAACTTTCGTCACATAGAAAACAAATATCATTGGAAGATTTTGAAATTTCCAGAACAGCTCGGAAATTTGAAGCCTTATGCTGCTTAATACTGTAAAAGACAAAATACTTTTATTTTTCTATGTTGTTAACATGATAGCTGATTGGAGGGTGATTGATCAGCATCATCAATGCTACAGTGGAAAAGTTAAATTTTCCATCCATCAGTGAAAGAGTAAGTGATGGACCAAAAATATCGTTTCGCCTTAGAAAGTTTCAGCTAGGAGAGTGAGGGAGACGGGCGTACAATAGCATGGGGTGAGAGAAGGATTTTACTCCCCTGAGCTCTGAAAAACTGATAGCTATACAGCCATTTTGGCCGAAAAGCAGTGCTATATATGCTTTTTTAGGCTTAGAAAATTAGCTATATAGCATTTTTGGGCTCAGAAAACTAGCTATATAGCTTTTTTGGACTCATTAATTTACCGTGTGAGCTCAGAAATGCTATATAGTTGTCTTTTCTAAGTTTCAAAAAATATATAGCTATTTTCTTGACTACAAAAAGGGCTAAATAGCTATTTTTAGTTCAAAAAGACTATATAGCTTAGCTATGTTGATGAGTCCGAAAAGGCTGTATAGCTAGTTTTTTGGGCCCAAAAGCTATATAGCTAATTTTCTGAGCTCGAAAGGGCTATACAACAGTTTTTACGAAGCACTTAGCTATCTACCGATTTTTGGTTTTCAGCTCTCTCTAAAAGTTTGACCTTGCGCACCTATGGAGACGGGCAACTTTATTATCCCCTGCACTTATTAGGATTTTAGGGGGGTAGCTGACCGTCCCTTATACTACTAGATATGTAATGAAATATTGTTGTAAGTTGCCGTTCAACGCTTGGAAATATCCAATCTCTCCTGGCATCTTGGCAATAGCATTAAATGTAACGATTTCCGCATATGTTGAATCTGATTTATTCTCATGGTTCCTTGTAAGACAATATATGTGTATGTATTTTTTCATTATTGGCTTTTTTAGTCTCTAATAGTCAATTAGTTCGTTTTAATAATAAGACTTTATGAAGACGATTGATTCCTTCAAATTATATTTCCCATTATATCACGAAATATTTGTTTTGTTGGCTTTTGCCTGAAATATTTATCTCCACTGCCATTGCGAGTGCATATGTATACATATAATCTCATTTTGTTTTCTCAAAGTTGCGTTATTTTGTAAACATGAATCTAGTGTTAGGTCTGTCTGTTTGTGCGTTCTACAGTTATGTGTTTTTGAATTGAAGTGTATCATTAATGCTGAACTTTAATTTAGATGGCTGATTCACGACCGATGAGATTCGCTGCAAGGATTTTCTTATTAAAATACCAAGAGGGCGTCGAATCCGGTATGAAGATTCATTTTACTTTTGCATATGTAATGGAAATTCGTATGTGTTCATTCTGTACTGTTAAGCTGACTAATACAATCATGTGCAAAGTGTGCTGTTGTCCAAGAAAGGGGTGAAACAATAGCACTGTCCTCATCGCATCAACCAAAAAACTTAAAAAAATATGAGGAAAGGTCCTCCTGACCATACGTGGGCAGCAAGAAAATTCTGGGGGGTTGCAAGATTTTTGAAGGTCAAAAAATGGCCTTAAAAATGGTGGTATGGCGATAAAAACACCATTTTTCGACGTTTCTCATCAAGCACTATCCATTGGCATCAAAAAATTGCGAAAAAAACGAAAAAAATTTCAAAAAATGCTCCTGACTGAAAACCATTGCAGGTGTGACCGTGAAAATTAAAAAGTAGTTTTTGAGGTCATTTGTGCTGTTTGATTGCCAAATTTTTCGAGAATAGTAAATGAAAAAGGGTAGTAAATAAATATAACTGCTGCAGTACACAAGAGGTCTATGCAAGATGGCTTATGTAATTACCTGAAAGAACATAAAAGTTGGGTTTTAGAGGTCACGTATCTTAATGACACAAAAGCATACGTGGGCAGCACCTAAATTCTGGGATGTGCAAGATTTTTCAAAGGTCAAAAAATGGCCACAAAAATGGTGGTATGGCGAAAAAACACCATTTTTCAACGTTTTTCATCGAGCACTATCCATTGACATAAAAAAATTGCGAAAAAAACAAAAAAAAATTTCAAAAATTGAATTCTTGGGGAGGGATTTTGGTTTCTGGGGGTATTTTGGTTTCTCGGGTGCACACCCCCAAACCCCCACGCCCAGGTTTGCACAAATACACTATGATTTTTTAGATCCTGTCTCAAGTCTATCATGAATTGTATGCAACAGGTGGCCCAGGTGGCAAGTTCTGAAAGGTCCGATGGGGCGAATCGCAAAGCATCGCACCACAAATTTTATTCTGGGGTCTCTCGATTTGGGGGTCCGCTAAATTCTCGGGGTTCCAAACCCCCGAGATCCCCACACCCGTGCGGGGTAACAAGACGATCATACATGGGTAGCGAAGCGACTAAATTCTAAGGATGTTCAGATTCTGGAGGGTTAAGATCATAGTTTCCCAAGGTCGAAAGTCCAGGGGGTGAAATCCCAAAAAATCCCTAAATTTAGAGTCTAGCCTTTTTTGCAGGTCAAATATGAAAAATGGCTAAAACGTCCTATATATGTTGCATGTTTGAATGTAAAAAACTGCATTTCTAACTACTTTTTGTACCATTCTGACTAGTTCCGTTGCTTTTGTTAGTAAAAAATATAAGAATTCATCAAAAATTTAGACTTTTCAGATAATTTTAAGTTCATTCTAGGTAATTTATGCGTAAACAAAACAGAAATGTATTAGTCGGCGCGAAGCGCCGAAAAAATTTTAGTATCTTCACCATACGTGCACAGTATGGGAATTCTGGGGGGGTGAAAACCTAAAGTGCCTTTTTTGGGCCCAAAAATGGCCGGTTCGCGTTAGGAAACATCGTTTTTTGGCGTTTCTGACGATACTCTATCCTTCTAGAGCATGAAATCATAAAAAAAATTTCGAAAAAAGTCGAATAAATTGACCAATATATCGCTTAAAACATGAATATATGGCGCGAAGCGCCGAAAATTTGGCGATTTTGAGCAAATAGATAGCCAAAAACCCTTATAAATACACTTTTTCTACCAATTTTCAGGTAAGTTTAGGAAACTTTTGAAAAATCGCCAATTCTGGGTAGGGTGAAAAATTTTTTGCGGGGGGTGAAAAATGATTCTGCGGGGGTGAAACCCCCAAACCCCCAAGATCATGTATGATCTTCACTGCTTTTATACCCAAAATCATGCAGAAAATGTTTGATAGCTCAAAATCGTCCGACAGTGATTCAAGTCTCGGACCCTGAGGTGGGGGTAATACCCCCTCACCCTCCTATGGGAATGTATGGTTAAGATCATACATGATCTTGGGGTGGGGGTATTCACCCCTACCCCTCAGAAAAATTTTAACCCCCCCCCCAATTTTTTCACCTTCCCCCTAAAATTCGCGATTTTTCAAAAGTTCCCGTGAATTAATTGAAAATTTGTAGAAAAGGTGTTTTTTAAAGCGTTTTTTAGCTATCTATTTGCTCAAAATTGTCAAATTTCCAACGCTTAGCGCCATTTACTCATGTTTTGACCTTATTTTGTTCAATTTATTCGATTTTTTGTTTTTTTTAATTTTTTATGTATTTTTGCTCTAGAAAGATGGAGCATCGTCAGAAACGCCAAGAAACGATATTTTTGACGCATACCCACCGTTTTTGGAACCAAACAGACACTTTAAAATTTCACCATCCCCCCAGAATTCCCATGCTATGCATGTATAGGATCAGACCTCCCCGTCGAAATCCTCCCCTATTTCCATGTGTTGATGACGACGACTTGTACACATAGGTGGGCGGCACCAAAGCTCTGGAGGGGTGCAAAATTTTTTCAAAGGTCAAAAAATGGCCTTAAAAATGGTGGTATGGCGAGAAAAACACCATTTTTCAACGTTTATCATCGAGCACTATCCATTGGCATCAAAAAATTGCGAAAAATTGAATTCTGGGTGGGCATTTTGGTTTCTGGGGTGGTTCACACCCCCAAACCCCCACGCCCAGGTATGCTTGTACAGCATAGAAATTTTTGTAAATCCGGCTTAGTTATATCCAATAATTGATTGCAATTTTATGAGGATTCAATCGCAGCCTCAGCAGAGCTTCTGAAAAATGCTTCTAAACGTAAAATTACCTAAAATTTTGCAGCGGTTTTTATTCCGTGCATGTGATTACATGATTGTGTATCTTGATTAGTGCTGCACACTTTGCAAATTTTACTTCCCGGGTACGCGGCTATTTCATTACTACGGGTACCCGGATATACCTTGGTAGGACCTTAGATGAAAGAGGAAGCAGTGAACATCGTTTATTTACGGTTGACAGTGAGATATAGGGCAAAGTGATATCTAAGCAGTAAAATTATTGAAAAATTAATGCAACATTAAATAGAATCGAGGCTTATGAGATATGGTATACTATAATAATATGATAGTATACTATAATAATCAATATAATCGAGCTTATATCCGTATGCATTTAATGAAATTCAAGTCATTTTCATAATTCAAAGCGAAAAATTGTGAAGTAATCTAGAGATATGGTAAACTAAATGCAGTAAATTGCCTTTTTGTCATTTTTCTGTATTAATCTAATCAAGAGCTTGAAACAAATGAAGTTGCTAGGTACTTCAATTTCAGTGATAATCCATAGCAATCAGAAAACGATTTATTCATCAATGAAGATATGTATATATTTGTTTCATCATCTTACATGATATGCATATTAGTGACTGATTGATTGAGCAAACGGTTTAAAAGAATTTTCTAAAAAACAAATTTTATTGTAATCATTTATATGATTCAGGTTTTGTATCTTCATAGCGTCATTAAAGCATTTGAAGCAGGAAAGCTCATGAACGAAAAGCAATTTTGAAATTAACAGGAAATGAAAATTTATTCAAATACAAGTCTATCTGGAGCTGACTGCATTTGGAATATTGATAGGCTTTGAACCAGGTCTAACTAAAACAGTTGCGCGCACGATGTGAATAAAAGTTGCACTTTAAATTTATATAATGGTCACAAAAGTAAATGCATTATAAAAAAAGCGTCGCTAGCAGATAATTTCTTGTTTAAATTTGTTTAAAATTGAGAATAAGAAGAATTCGGCACAAATGAAATAATGTAAGTAAAGAGTTGAATAATGGAATTTGCGTAGACCGTATATATTGTTGCAATAGGAAAGATTAACAGACTCGCTTATTTAACATTTTACGATTGATTATATCAAAACACATTTACATTGTGATTTGATCGCACTTTAGAAGCAATATGTTTCTAGGTTTCTGATTCTAGGGGATTCGGGTACCCGGGTAGTAAAATTATTTTCTACCCGGGTTCGGGTACCCGCGTGCAACTCTAATCTTGATTGACATTTTCAAAGTAAATCGAACTATGTGTAAAAGAGATACCCTTTATAGGTAAATACTTTAGCGTACCTTACGCATTTTAGCAAGGATCTGTAAAAATGTGAGTAATGGGTCCATCCATACATGTGCAGGATGGGAATTAAGGGGGTCAGGCCCATAGAATTTTCAAAAAGTGCCTTTTTTGGGTACAAAAACATGGGTACACGTCAAAAACACGACATTTTGGACAATGCTCGTCCTTTCCTGAATTTAAAAACATGAAAAAATTGAGTAAATCAAACAAAACATATTCAAAAAACGTGTATATGGCATGAAGCGCCGAAAATTTCAGACTTTCGAGTTGAAAATGAGCAAAAACGCTTAAAATGCCTACTTTTTACAATTTTTACAAAAAATCGACAATTCTGTGGGTCACCACACCACCACACCATTTTGCGGGGGTCCGTAGCTATTCTGTGAGGGTCAAAACCCCTAATATCCCCTGGAACACGTATGAATGGTTCTGATTATGTGGATAACGTTCACAAGTGGGCGCGGGGGTGTATGCATCCCCCAAAAGGCCGAACTCGCCCCAGAATTAAATTTTTGAAATTTTTTTAGTTTTTTCCGCGATTTTTTGATGCCAATAGATAGTGCTCGATGAGAAATGTTGAAAAATGTTGTTTTTCGCCATATTACCACACGTGGGTGTGGGGGTGTTTAGGGGTATGCACCCCCAGAAGGCTAAATACCCCCGTATAAACCAAAATACCCCCAGAATTCAGTTTTTGGATTTTTTTGTTTTCTTCGCTGTTTTTTTGATGCCCATGGATAGTGCTCGATGAGAAACGCTGAAAATGGTGTTTTTTGCCAACCACCATTTTTAAGACCATTTTTTGACCTTTGAAAAATCTTGCATTCCCCAGAATTTTGGTGCTACCCAGCTAAGCACACCATCATTTTTTAGACTGTTTTTAAACCTTTAAAAAAATGTTGCTTGCACCTCCCAGAATTTTGGTGCTGCCAACCTATGATAACGATGATGTTCCCGTATCTGTGTTTTCTATTACAATAAATGATTTCATTCTTTCAACATAATTCAAGAGTTAAGCGTTTAAAGAGCAGTCTCGCTATCTAATGTGATAGCTTGCTCGAGTTCTCGTATATCTTTTATTTTATGTATTTTTAGCCCAAAAGATTGCGAATAGCCAAATTGCTGAAAGCCTGAACTTCTTCAAAAAGTTTAAAACAATTTTCCGAGAGGAATATCGGAAGAGTATAGAAGACGGAAGGCGGAAGCAAAAACGATGATATGTGACATCCAGCTGCATTGGATTAAATTAGACGTAGATAAGCAGAAATATTTGTGAATCGTGCTTTCAACCTATTTCGCATTTTGTAGATTAACTTTTTACGCAGATTAACTTTTTACGCTAGGCAGGTCAGTACATACATAAAAATTTTATGAGTTTCACGCAGGCGATATTCATTATTGAGTAACTGAATGAATGAAAATATGTTTACGCAACTTAGAGATATGTATGCAACGGATTCAAATGAGTTGCGGCGAGAAGGAACTGTCTAACGATACGAGAAAAATTATCGCTATTTCGGGTATGTATATAGAGTACCTATTTATTTTATTAGTCGGTCGTTGATATATGTAATGTGTGTTTGAAATAGTAGTTTTCAGTCCGATCCAGTGATCATGTTTTGATATGTCTGGATTAAACGCGCAAACTTGCTTAATTTTTAAAGTAAACCAAGTATAAAGTTGCAGAGTACCTGTGGTGACCATACATGGGCAGCAACGAAATTATGGGGGGTGCAAGATTTTTCAAAGGTCAAAAAAGGGCCTGAAAAATGGTGGTATGGTGAAAAAAACCATTTTTCAACGTTTCTCATCGAGCACTATCCATTGGCATCAAAAAATTGCGAAAAAACAAAAAAATCAAAACTTGAATTATGGGGGTATTTTGGTTTCTCGGGGGTGCATACCATACGTGGGCAGCAAGAAAATTCTGGGGTGTGCAAAATTTTTCAAAGGTCAAAAAATTGCCTTAAAAATGGTGGTATGGCGGAAAAACACCATTTTTCGACGTTTCTCATCGAGCACTATCCATTGGCATCACAAAATTAGCGAAAAAAACGAAAAATATTTTTAAAAATTGAATTCTGGGGGGTACTTTGGTTTCTCGGGGGGTGCATACCTTCACGCCCAGGTGTGGTGCATACCCCCTAGCCTAGGTGTGGTGAGTGACCGTTAGTGTTGTAAAAGATAAGGATTTTTTGCAAGATAAAAGATAAAGTTGAAATTTTAAAATCTAAAAGATAATTTGCAAGATAAAGGAACCAAAAAGATAAAGATAAAATGTAAATATGGTCGCCTGCATACGTGGGCAGCAAGAAAATTCTGGGGGAGTGCATGATTTTTTGAAGGTCCAAAAATGGCCTTAATAATGGTGGTATGGCGATAAAAACACCATTTTTTGACGTTTCTCATCAAGCACTATCCATTGGCATCAAAAAATTCCGAAAAAACGAAAAAAATTTCAAAAATTGAATTCTGGGGGGTGCATACCTCCCCAAACCCCCACGCCCAGGTGTGGTCGCCTGGACCTATAGTCTGGTTCATTTAACTTCGAGGTTTTTGGAAAAGTTTGAAGCGGTTACAAAAGTGTTCTAAACTAATACAATAAATATGATATATTACAGTATGTTGAGTCATACAGAGACATATGCTTGTTTTGAGCCGCATTACTACATCAAAAAATTAAACCGCTTTTGTAGCCTGATTCTTGTGGAAAATTTTAGAAGAAAACCGCAAAGTTAAATGAAACAGACTATAGGAGAATGTTGTATGTGAGGTGCAATGAACCAGAGTGGGCGATGCAAAGCAGCCAACTGAATGCCTAGCTTTTACACCTGAGGTCAAAGAGGTAATAGGCATGAAGCACACATAAATGTAGGTTTGGGGGTTTACCCACGGTATCTCTGACCCACGTAATACTACAACTGGCCAGGCACGTAACTGGCTGTCCTATTTTGGTGGGGAGTCAACACCAATTTTGGGGGACTAAGCCCAAAATGGCCAAAAATAGCACAATATAACGTTTAAAAAGTCCTATCTACTGAATTTTGGGGGTTCCGGCCGGACCCTTCCATTCCCCCTAGAGCTATGTGCCTGCTACTCGCTGACAGCAAGTCATTTCTTTCTTTTCACAAGCATCGAAACGGAAACGATGGGCAAAATCCGGAAACGGAAACGATGTGTAAAAGCCGGAAACGGAGACAGAAAGGATCCAAAGCACCGGAACCGGGGTTTCCCACGTAGGGCCCATCAGGATGAACACCCCAAACCCCGTTTCCGGCTAAATTTCTCCCACTTAATATGGAATTTAGGGGCTCGGAAACTGGGTTGGTTACCCCATTATTCATTTGAGAAGCTGACCCCGGTTTCGTTGAAAGTTTCTCCGACCTGGGGGTTGTCCAAAGTGCCGTAACCGGGGTTCCAGAAGTAGGGCACATCAGGGTCAAAACCCCAACCTCGTTTCCGGCAAAATCTTACGCATGGAAGCAGCGTTTTTTTGTATTCGGCAAAGATTTTTCCCGATGTACAAAAACTTTTTGGGACCGTCTTTGTACATGTACAACGATTTTTGGGAAGTCAAAAATTGCAAAAAAGGTCTAAAATTCGAAAAAATTTCCGGCGCTTCGCGCCGAAATGAGTACTTGTGTGTTCTATATATCTTTATAATTGCAGAATTTGCATTTCAAAAGGGAATATGTCAAATTTTTTGGCGCTTCGCGCCGTTTTAAGACAATTCTTGGTGATTTTTGCATTTAGAGACCCAGAAATTAGCTGAAATACACCACCAAAAGTCGAACAACTCTGTTTATGCAACACTAAAATTGCTACTGTACCATATTTTAGTACACAAAAATGTGCATGTAAGAAATGTACAAAGACTTTTGGGGACCATCTTTGTACATGTACAAACGGACCTTGTACAAAAAAACGCTGCATGGAATGGAGGTTTAGGGGCTCGGAAACAGTGTACTCCATTATTCACATATGTAGCTGACCCCAACTCCGTCGGGGGTTTCTCCGCCCTGGGGGCAGTCCAAAGTGCCTGAACCGGGGTTTCGTAAGTAGGGCTCATCAGGGTCAACACCCCCAACTCCGTTTTGGCAAAATTTTACCCATAGAATGGGGGTTTAGGGACTAGGAAATTTAGTAGCTCATTATTCATACATGTAGCTGACCCCACTTCCGTCGGGGGTTTATCCGCTCTGAGGGTAGTCCAAAGTGGCGGAACAGGGGTTCCCCAAGTAGGACCCATCAGGGTCAACACCCGCAACCCTGTTTCCGGCAAAGTTTTATCCATGGAAGGGGGTTTAGGGGCGCGGAAAAGGAGTACCTCATTATTCATATATGTACATAGCTGACCCCGGATCCGTCGTGGGTTTCTTCGCACCTGGGGGTAGTCCAAAGTGGCGGAACCGGGGTTCCCCAAGTAGGACCTATTAATGTAAACACCCCCAACCCCGTCGGCTACTGAAGGAGGGTTTAGGGGCTCGGAAATGGGGTACCACATAATTCAAATGTGAAGCTGAACCCTCTTCCGTCGGGAGTTTCTTCGCTCTGGGGGCAGTCCAAACTGCCGTGGCCGGGGTTCACCAGCAGGGCAGGACCCGCCACTTTGGACCACTCCTAGGGCAGAGAAACCCCCGAATGAACCGGGGTCACTTACATATATGAATAATGAGCTACTAAGTTTCCTAGTCCCTAAACCCCCATTCTATGGGTAACATTTTGCCAAAAACGGGGTTGGGGGTGTTGAACCTAATGGGCCCTACTTACGTAAGCCCGGTTCCGGCACTTTGGACTACCCCTAGGGCGGAGAAACCACTGACGGAGCCGGGGTCTGCTACATATATGAATAATGGGGTACCATGTTTCCGAGCTCCTAAACCCCTCTTCAGTGGGAGAAAATTGGCTGGAAACGAGGTTGGGGTGTTCACCCTGATAGGCCCTACTTGGGGAACCCCGCTTCAAGCATTTTGGACCACCCCAGGGCGGAGAAACCCCCGACAGAACCGGGGTAAGCTTCACATATAAATATTGGGGTACCCGTTTCCGAGCCCTAAACTCCCCTTCATTGGGTGAAATTAAGCCGGAAACGCGGTTAGGGGTGTTGACCCTGATGGACCCTACTTGGGGAACCGCGGTTCCGGCACTTTGGACCACCACCAGGGCGGAGGAACCCCCGATAGAACCGGGGTCAGCTTCACCTATTAATAATGGGGTACCCCGTTTCCGAGCCGCTTCCTATTCAGTGGGAGAAAATCTACCGGAAACGGGGTTGGGGTATTCACATTAATAGCTCCTACTTGGGGAACCTCGGTCCTCCACTTTGGACCACTCCCAAGGCGGAGAAACCTCCGACGGAACCGGCTTCAGCTTCACATTTGAATTATGTGATACCCTTTTCCAAGCCCCTTAACCCCCCAGAGTGGGAGAAATTTTGCTGGAAACGAGGTTGTGGGTGTTCACATTAATAGGTCCTTCTTGGGGAACCCCAGTTCGCCACTTTAGGCCACCCCAGGGCGGAGAAACTCCCGACAAAACTGGGTTCAGCTTCACAATTGAATTATGGGGTTCCCATTTTCCGAGCCCCTAAACTCCCCTTCAGTGGGTGAAATTTTGCCGGAAACGGGGTCGGGTGTGTTGACCCTGATGGGCCCTACTTGGGGAACCCCGTTTCCGGCTTTTGGATTACACTCAGAGCGGAGAAACCCCCAACGGAACTGTGTGCAAAATACTATAACTACGTTTCCGTTTCCATATTTTGCCCATCGTTTCTGTTTCCATTTCCGTTTCCGGAATTTACCCACACACTCGATATTCAGGCATTAGTTTAAGCCGCACTTCGTAGGGTTTAGACAATCATTTTCTCTTCACTTCTAGTATTACAGTAAAACTTGAATCCATCTAAATATTTTCACGTCAAACCTGCATTTTGGATTACGCGCTAACTTATGTACATACTTTATCTTTTTTAGCAAGATAAATTCCTATCAAAAAGATAAAGATAAAGATAGCCGGTGATTTTCCTAAAAGATAAAGATAAAATAAAGAAATCGTCAAGATAAAGATAAAGATATCTTTATCTTTATCTTACGCTAAAAAGATAAAGATATCTTTTACAACACTAGTGACCGTATGTATGTGCACTCGGTGAATTTATATTTTAAAGTGATGAATGGTCTGTTTCAATGAGATTGCGTCTTTCACTTCCGATGTGAACTTGGATTCTCTGCAATTGCATTGAATTAATCCACATTTATCGAACACTGTCGTTTATTTAACGCCGACAAGGTATAAAAAGAAAACCACGAGGTTATGTGCGACAGACTATAATTTTTATTATTTTTGTTGCACTGGAATCATACGTGGACAGCGAGAAAATTCTGGGGGGTGGGGTGCAAGATTTTTCGAATGTCAAAAAGTAGTGGTATGGCGAAAAAACATCATTTTTCGACGTTTCTCATTGAGTACTATCTATTGGCATCAAAAAATTTTAAAATTTGAATTCTGGGGGTTATTTTGGTTTCTCGGGGGGGGGGTGTATGCACCCCCAGAACTTGAAATACCCTCTTCCCCAGAAATCAAAATACCCCCCACCCAGAATTCAAACTTTGAATTTTTTTTGTTTTCTTAGCGATTTTTTGATGCCATTGGATAGTGCTCAATGAGAAACGTCGAAAAATGGTGTTTTTTCGCCATACGACCACTTTTAAGACCATTTTTTGACCTTTGAAAATTTTTTCACCCCCCCCCCAGAAATTTTTTCACCCCCTCCCACCCTCCCCAGAATTTCGGTGCTGCCCACCTATGTTGCGTAACCCCCCAAACCCCCACGCCCAGGTGTGACTGGCATGATGATTAAATTAAAGGCCTATTTCAGAGGTCGACTTTTTCAATGGCTAAAGTCCAATCGAAACAGTTTACAAAGACAAAAGACATGCGGTGGAACGCTGAAGTGGCACCTTATATTGGTTGATTTGCCTTTGTAAAGTGTCATTTGACTTTTGCAGTTGGGAAAGTCAATCTCTGAAATATGCCTTTAACGACACATGGGCATAGAGGTGGTAGGCTTTGGATCCCCAGAATCCAAACTTTTCTAGCAAACCTCCAAATCTATAAAAATTTCGTTTTTGCTACAATTCTTTATCAAAATTGAATGCGAAGTATGTATTTCAATCTTATGTAGGTACGGCCTTTTGAGAGCCTTGAAAATTAATGGACCCAATAATTCCGGCCTCAACTCGCTAATTTCTGATATATCGCGCCAACATATTTACATAATTAGGACCAGGCCCAGATCCAGAATTCGCCTAAGGGGAGTGGACCACAGCTGGGCCTGGGGGTATGCACCCCCAGAAACCAAAATACCCCCCAGAGTTCAATTTTTGAAAATTTTTTTTTCGCAATTTTTTCATGCCAATGGATAGTGCTCGATGAGAAACATTGAAAAATGGTGTTTTTTCTCCAAACCGCCATTTTTACGGCTATTTTTTTACCTTTGGAAAATTTTACATCCCCCCAGAATTTTGGTGCTGCACACGTATGGAGTGGACCCATCATAAGTTGGTTTATACAAACAATCTCGGTAACTTCGTTGGAATGGCTTGCAAAAACCGCATTTTTAACATGCTTTATGAATTATAAATTTTGTTTTTTTGCTCAAATGCTATGAAAATTGACGTTTTTACTCGCACTGAAGTGAAATGATTGAAAGTACCTTCTACATGTATATACAAACGTATATCAAATATGGCGCGAGCGCCAAAATTTTGAGTTCTATACATAGTTCTATGACAAAATGCAACGTTTCCATCTTTCCGTGCATTATCTCGCCTTTCAAAGAAATTTTTCCTGCCGAAGGAGGGGCGGCCGCCCCTCATGAGTGTAATCGTAGCGCTGAGCCTACGATCACGTTGCCTACTTAACCCCGGAAGCTTAGCTTATGCGCTCGCATGGGGGTTCTCGCCTCACGTGGGCGTGGGAGAGGGTATGCACCCCCCAGAAGTTGGAATACCCCCAGAAATCAAAATACAAGTTGATTGATCTACTGGAAGACGAGAATAAATTATGCCGCAAAAAATTTTATTGAAAAACCCTTCTGTGCTATGTAGCTATGTACAGTGAACTCTAATGACCTACAGTAAATAAAAAAAGAAGGAGTTACTGTAGACTCCGAAAATATTCATTAAAAAGCTCTCAGATAAATGAAACAGACTGTGGCAATAATCTGCGGTTTTGTAATTTTTGGCCATCCTGATTTATCATCATTGTACATACATGATCTTGTAGGAGGGAAAGTTTGCCCCCATAAGAAAAATTTTAACCCTTTTTAGAAATAACCTGCTCCCCCTAATTCGCGATTTTGCAAAAATTTCCGAAAATTCGTTGAATAGGTGCTTTTTAAGCGTTTTTAGCTACATACCTACATATCTATTTGCTCAAAAGTCAGATTTTGGCGCTTTGCGCCATATAGGTACATACTTATGTTTTATTTCAACACCCGACTACCCTATCAGTTAATTAACTCCAAGCGGCCCACGGGGTGGAAAATCTCTCGAGACGCCCCTAAGAAAACATGGTTGACACAAGTGGCACAAGATGTTCAGCCGCTCCACTTCTCAATCATTGATGCCCAACAAGCAGCCTTGAACCGCGATCAATGGCGTGCTGTAATCCGTGATACACTGCCTTTGGCCGCCACAGCTCAACGGTCGTTGCCCTACCAACGTCATTGAAGCTTATGGTGTTTAAGTCAATAAGTCAAGTCAAGTCTTATGTTTTATTTGGTTTTTTCGACTTTTTAAATTTCTTTTCGGAATGTTTTGTTTTTATGCTCTAGAAAGATAGAGCATCGTCAGAAACACCGAGAAACGTTGTTTTTGACGCGTATTAACCACTTTTAAGCCCAGAAAATGCTATTAAAAATTTCATCCCCTCCTCCCGTATTCCCGTGCTGTGCATGTCTGCTCATCATTGAAACAGGCAACGTGTAGACAAATTTACTCTCGAGCAGCGGATACAACTCTAATGTTTTTAGAATATGACTGCACGAGCAATTGATTATAATGCGCCACTAGAGACATAAGCTTGTCTTTCAACGCCGTTGTATCAGCCATATCCGCATTAGACGACATACTTTTCCGGATAGATTCGTTATTTTCTTCAATTTCATTCAACTTCATATTCAGGCTGAGTAGCTGAATTAGGAAAAAATCAATCATTTAAGAGAGACCACTGAAAGAGCGATCTAAACATTACCATGTAAACTTTGTTGAAGGACACAGATTAAAGAATTGAATAATATTAAAATATGCTCGTCAGACTAAAAAGCAAAGTTAATCCTTCGTTTACCATCATTTTTTGCAGTCTTCAGGGTACCATCACAAGACGCCGTCCTAGTCCATGTTAGGCTATATCTTCTATCCATGCAAAAACAAGAAAAGTAGATTTCTGTTGTGTTAAGCACCACAACCAGGAAATGCATTTAAAAAGCTGAAAAGGAATAAACCACTGAGTTTTTTTAGAACTCTATTTTCTCATAATGAGTTTTTGTGAAATCACTGTAAATATGTCAGAAAATGCTTATTTCTTAACTGCTCTATACCTTCTCATAGAGCCAGTGTTTTTTTGTATTCGGCTAAGATTTTTCCCGATATACAAAGACTATTGCAGGACCGTCTTTGTACATGCACAAAGATTTTTGGGAAGACAAAAACTGTAAAAAGGTGTAGAATTCCCAAAAATTTTGAGACAATTTTTAGTAATTTTTGGCGTCAGAAACCTATAAATTAGCTAAAATACGCTACCAAAGGTCGAAAAACCCTGATTTACCGCACTAAAATCGCTACTGTACCATATGATAGAACAGAAAAATTTGCATTTACAAAATGTACAAAGACTTCTGGAAAATATCTTTGTACATGTACAGACGGACCTTAAACAAAAAAACACTGCATAGAGCTAAACTATTAAAAACGATGTAATTGGAGCCAAAACGAGACTAGACAAAGTCCTAGACACAGAGATAAGGAAGATCAGAAAAATGCCAAAAAAGTGATTCACTGGGACGCCGTCCTAGGTCACGGAAAACGGGGGAGCAAGCGTTATTTTTGAAATAATAATAATAGACCAGAGCAACACATGTGTATCGTCAATGAAGACCTTATTGAACTTCATACGAGCGCCATGACATAACAATATCAAACTATTTGCAAAACGTTATTGCAGTAATGATTAAAAATTCCATACTTGTAACAAAATTTCATTTTTATCCGTCGTTTCTTTCGTGTTTTTCCGTTTTTCCTTTTCTCGTTCAACGATTGCGTTTAATCGTTTAACATTTTCAGTCAATTCGGCGAATTCGTTCTTAAGACTGCTATCTTTCTGCTTAACTTCGGCTTCCACTTTTTCGGTGTCAGAATACAAAGTTGCCTCTTTTTGCGTCGCAGCCAGTTGTTCTTTTGCAGTTTCCACCTCGGCATTATATTTCTGCTGCGTTGCCGACAGTTTCATCAATTCGCTGTACAGTTTCTTACAAGCTGAAGTAAAGAAGAAATTTGCCGATCGTTGCCTAATTGAGTGCTTTAACTTCTAATATTGCATTTATTTCCTCCAAATCAACCAAACTCTTAAAGGGAAGCGCATAAACTGAAAAATTCATGTTTGACAGACTTTAGACATGCTTTTTCCACAGTGCACTCAGCATAGCCAGCGAGAGGAGAGCGAAACAGAAAATCTAAGATTTTAATTCTGTAACCTCAATTGAAAGTCATCTTTTTCGCGATCTTAGGCACAAAACTCTCATTATCTAATATTTTTTTAAATCTTTTCAGTTCCCAAGCACAAGAAGCGTATTTTGAAACATAATGTCATGTATTGTAGGCTACCGCGGAAGCACACTTCATTTTACATTTTATTTTTTATATTTTTTATTTTATTTTATTTTCACATTTTACACATACCTATTTTCTTAACTTCTCTCCGTGCACAATATTTCTTCAAATAAACTAGAGAATCGTAAGACCGGTATAAACAAATTTTGATGAACGTTTTGCCAGATCACTCCGATCTATTGTTTTGGGAAGGTTTTGTTTGATTCCGCAAAATGTTACTGACCCGCAGAATTTTCAGTTCTGCAAAAGAATCTGAAATGTATGCTATTTTCAGGATTTTTTTAGCGATTTCTTGGTTTGAAAGTATCAATTTTTCAGAAGTAAATCTTTCTGGTATGAAAGGATCATGATCTGTTAGACAACTGTCGTTTAAATGATTAAATGTCATACCCAAACTTGTTTTTATTGAACTTTAGAGGAATGCTTAAAATTATTCAGGAATTAATACATACATACATGACATACAAAATTTAGCGAAAATGAATACGGTGTATTATGAATCAATACAAGAAGACGAAATGTGCAATTTACTCAGTTCTTTAAGAAAACAAATTCTTTAATCTGCTTATTACGAACTATACATACTCAAGTATTGAAACTTAGAAAAATGTGATTTTGCATTTTCATGAATGATTTAAAATTTCCTGGCAGCATGTTATACAAGAAGCGTGGAAAATGACAGGATGTATGTACAATTCTGACCCACTAGACCCACCATCCTACTCATCCTACTAGACCCACTATCCGGATAGACCCACTGTCCCACTAGACCCGCCACGTGCATAATGAGGAGTCAATCATTTTTACGACTGTCCCACTGTCTCGGAAGACCCACTAGACAAAATGAATGTATTTATGATACGCAATGGTTGTTAAAATGTCTAAAGGAGATCCTGGATATTATTCCCACAACCATAAATTCAAAAACACGTCTAATGTAAGTAACAGTGAATAAAAGGCGTTTTATACGGATTCCATGTATGTAGGTAGGAACCCTTGGGCGCTTTCCGTGAAATTCTGTATTTGTAAATACTCGCTTAATGATTCATCGCATAATTTAATGTATATATAAAGTAAAGCACACCTTTAAAAAGTATAAATACTCGTTATCATCTCATCAGCTTCACAAACCAGCTCAGTTGACTTCATGTAGCAGTGTAAACGAAATTCGCACAAGTGAAATTCATGTCACATAAATCAAAATCATGAAATAATCTTGAGTATAGAAAACACTATGTTAGACCTCGCTTGCTTTGTTTTTAAAAATAGATTCGGACCTATTGATATTGATTAAATTGAGCATTTTTGATTTTTTTCTGTTGAGAATTTGCATTAATCTTAATCTACACGGCTCGATCATAATCCGGCTGTGTTTGGGAAACTTTTTCATCATATTCGTATGTATTTGTGTTATTAAAAGCTACTGCAACGTCAACGCTTCAATCTTATATATAACCTTACATTTTTCTGGTGGAGTCTTCCAAGACAGTGGGGCTAGTGGGACGGTCGCAAAATTGATTGACACCTCATAATGCACGTGGTGGGTATGATGGGACGGTGGGTTTAGTGAGACGGTGGGTCTAGTGGGACGGCGGGTCTCTCGAGACGGGGGACCTGTATGTACAGGGAAGCCACTTATCTATCTTGGATTTCGTCTTTTTACATCTCTTTCAATTTCGATCACCCTTGCACGAAATTTCGCGATCATACATATAGACAATACATTAAAATTATACGCTTTGGCTTTTCAGATCATAATTCGTAATTGTTTTTATTTTTTACGAAATAATCCACCGACTATACAGTTGGTGATCGTACGAAAATTGCAACGTGGTATTAATGGATGAAAAGTGTCGTTCGTCACTCGAAATGGTTCAACGCAAGTTCAGAACCGAAATTAAACATGAGCCACCATCATATGCACAACAGTAAAAAGCGGCATTACGCTTTAATGGACAAAGATTAGGTTCAAGACAAACGCAGCAGCCGGTCGGCTGATTCAACTCACTTGAAATTTTGAACCGCTTAAAGGAACATTTTTTCTTTTTTAGTTTCTTTTCTATGCCTTGAACCGAACCTATCCATCAAAAGCGTTACGCCACTTTTTAATGATAACTCATGTTTCATTTCGGAACCCTGACGACACTTTTCCTCATTTATATCACATATTTCAGGATTTTTCTAGCTATTTCTAAAAAAGAAAGTAGGTAACAATTTTTCAGAAGTAAAGTTTTCTGCTTGATAGTATCATAATCTGTCAATTATTTACTTATTTATATTTTATTTTCTATTTATTCTTTTTAATTTTTATTTGTTTATTTTTATTTTTGTTTATTTAATCGATTTCGTGTATATAGGCCAAACATTATTTTGCATAAAATACAAACTATTAAGAATTGAGATTGGAGATATAAATATATATAAGGCATGAAATTTAAATGTTTTGTCCATACGATAGTAAGATTTCGTGAGACAATGACCGAAATCAGGATGTAAAAACCAAATCCACGATATATAACTGTCCTAGCCTGTATATGCAGACGTGCTAAAAAAAGCTATACGATTTCGACGCTTCAAAAAAGTGAAAACAAACGAGGTTTAAAGACATAGAGTTAAGGACTTAATTTGACTGACAACTGACAATGATCAGTTGGAAAGTGGAAACCGACCATGGTTGCTTTCGTTCACCTCAACATTAACTAAAATTCCGATTCAGAATTTTCTAGGAATAATCTGAGTGAGTTTTACATATCTAAAAAGTATGACTAAGAGGATTTGTCCTTCATTGAAAACATAATGAAAAAAGATCGATTTTTTAAGATAAAATATTTGATATTAACTTAATTCAGGAACCTTTGCATACGCTTACTACGAAAAATCTAAATTAATATATTATTTTGAAATTAAGGAAGAAAACAAACTGCAATAATGCATTTTTTGCCTTGAATTTTACCCAAACAACCAAAGTCGCCAATTGTGTCACGCTACGTACTACAATCCTACATTAATCCCACGCAGCACCTAGAGTGCAAATGGAATTAATCCAATAATAGAAGCACTTTCCAAGGAAATATTACAATTGCTAGAGATGACGACAGTCTTGGGTTTTCCGCCTTAAAAATCGGAAAATTTTGTTCTCTTACGCATATCCTGCCCTCACACCTAGCTTACCTTCCAGTGTGTCTCCTTCATCATAAGTATTTTCGCTTGAATTTTCGTTGAATGCCATTTGAGTTTGCGCCTAGGAAAAATTTGAAAAGCCCGTAAAACATGTAGGAACATACTTAATTATTATAGTCTGTTTCATTCTTTCATTCATCCGAGAGCTTTTTGAGTAAATCTTTTCCGAGGCTACAGTGAGTCTATTTTACCTACTTACTGTAGGTCATTTAGAGATCACTGTAGCTACATAGGAAGAAAAGGTTTTTGAATAAAATTCCTCACAGCATAATTCATTCTCGTCTTCCAGCACATCATGCAACATGCGGATGGAATTCGCGCATTCAGCTTGTCATAAATCGACCCTTAAACACAATAGACTAGAATTTTAAACATCGCCGAAAACTTCCGCTTAGCGTAGTGGTAGAACGTCTGATTGTCGTAGAAGCAACACGGGTTCGATTCCTGCTGCAAGATTTTTATTTAGCTGACTTACTGTAGCATGTCACAGCACTGTTTAGATGCTTGAATTAAGTCTATATGGACGGTTTAGTGCATTAAAAATGAAAGAATAGCGGCCGCTCGCCCCCACTCAACTTTTCTGTCGAGTTACAGTAAATCTCCTAGTTAGGCATACTGTAGCCTTCAAAAACATTTACTGAAAAGGCTCCTCGAATAAATGAAACGGACTATAGTTTTAGATATTCCTTATTGATTAACAATTATTCACGTTAAAAAACAAATTAAGAATTAATTGTACTTTTAATAGCTTCCATGCCTGAATAAAAAATTGCAGATCGGGAATGGGGGAGTCTGGGGTACGGAGGACCCATAAGAATCCGGCGGACACGTCCTTCTAAAGTCGATAGACCCCAAAAATTAAATTTCTGGTGTTATTTGTGGAAATTTGGCACCATCGGACCCCCAGAATTTGGCTGCTGCTCATGCATGCTACCGATTCAACTATGTCTTTACCAGATAAGCACTTGGGGGTCCTGGGTCGTCTAGATCTCCCAAAATGGAAGAATGGGAAATTGTCTGGAGAAAATAAGGCGAAATAAAGGCCAAAAATGAATGAAAATTAAAAATTTCCTTTAAAAGTGCTTTAAATTGAACAGAAACTGTGTAATACCGTTGTTTTAACCTTATTTTAGCGCTTTTTGAGGTCATTTTGGCCCCAAATAAGCTCAATTTTGACGCCTTAGACCGGTTGACCCCTCAGATCGGAAATGCTGTGCATCTATGGTCTTTGCACGTTTGCAGTAATTTAAATGAAAGTAAGAGTACATCAATGTTATCTTACTCCGCTAATCGACGTTAGAAGCGAAACTATGTCTTTCTGCAAGGATTGCATTTGTTGAACGACAGTTTCATTTTCGGAATCGTAAGATTCGAGGAATTCTAAATGTGCCAAAATTAAAATTAGTCGTTAAGCATGATTTTATTGTTTATGTGTCTAGTTACCATTCATCTGCATTTCCTTTTGACGCATCTCTTTGTACTTTTGGTTTTTCTCGCCCTGACGATCTTCGATCATGGTCTCTAACTCGTTCATTTCCTCCTTAACTTTTTGAATTTTCTCTTTGGTGTCCGAAATTCTAAAGGAGCAAATTTCTGGTGTTCACAAAGAGAGGAAATCGTAATCATTGATCGTAGTGAAATTGGTTCAATCAAGGCCAAAGTAATCAAGTGACTGTACTCAGCGATATAATTCATTTATTTTACACAGTAAAAATGATCCCTTATTTCATAAATGTAGCGAATAAAAGTTTGTTTAAAATAATAAGTAATGAATTTTGAGTGATAAACACAACGTAAAGCAGAATTCAAATTTTTATATATGTACGAGTATGCATCCATTGAAAAGTCAAGCTTTAATGGTTTATAAGTCATGAATGAGGGGACTTTTGCGTTAAGATCACATATGGGCGTGGAAAGGTGGTTAGGACCATGCACGGACAGCAAGAAAATTCTGTGGGTCTGGCTGGGTGAAGTCGCCAAAAATAGTCAAAAATGTTATTAAAATAGAATTCTGGGGTCTACAGCATACGTGGGCAGCAAGAAAATTCTGGGGCAAGATTTTTTGAAGGTCAAAAACTGGCCTTAAAAATGGTGGTATGGCGATAAAAAACACCATTTTTCGACGTTTCTCATCAAGCACTATCCATTGGCATCAAAAAATTGCGGAAAAAACGAAAAAATTTTCAAAAATTGAATTCTGGTGGGGGTATTTTGATTTCTGGGGGGGGGGTATTTTGGTTTCTGGGGAGGGTGCATACCCCCCAAACCCCCCACGCCCAGGTGTGGTCTACAGTAATCTGAGGTGGGTTTTTCAGCTTCTGTGGGGAAACCCCCATACGCCAACGTGTGACTAGGACCCCCGAGAATACGAAGGACCCCACAATCCAATAGACCCAAAGAATAAAAAATTTTTAGCAATTTTTTCACGATTGTACTATATAAAACCATTTGATAATTCAGTTGCTGCCCATATATGGCCCAGCCAGACCCAAAAGGCAAAAAAAATTTCCTGGAGAAAATAGGATACAATTAAGTTAAAAACATATGAAAATTATAAAACTTTTTTACTAAAGTGCCTTTAAATTGACCAGAGACAATCATAGGTGGGCAGCACCAAAATTCTGGGGAGGGTGCAAGGTTTTTCAAAGGTCAAAAAAGGGTCTTTAAAATAATGGTATGGCGAAAAAAAACACAATTTTCCAACGTTTCTCATCGAGTACTATCCATTAGCCTCTAAGAATTGCGAAAAAAGACGAAAAAAATTTCAAAAATTGAATTATGGGGGTATTTCGATTTCTGAGGGATATTCGGCCTTCTGAGGGGTGCATACCCCCATACAACCCACGCTCACGTATGGAGACAATAAATCGAGCCATGTTTTACGCTATTTTAGCATTCATGCACTTTTTCAGGGCATTCAAGCTAAATTAATCTTTCGGGCTGAAGCGAGACCCGACCGACCCCTCCTAAACCGACCATGCTATGCACCTGGTGCAAAACGATCATTCTGTGCACCTGGTGCCCTAATCATGCGCGCTTGAAAAGATTTTGGATTTGAACCCTCTTAGACTTAAGTATAGATAGAAAATCGACGAGAAACAAAGAAAAAAGAGAGTTTTCTTTGCTTTTTCTTATTCTTTTTCCTGAAAATTTTTGGGCCTTAAAATCATGTTGTGCTCATGTACGATTTCTACAGATCTGGCGTTTTCGATTAAAAGTTTCTACATACTGTGTCAAAACTTATACTCCAGTTTTATCTTACTGTTTCTCCATACTGGCGATCTCATCATTGTCCCTCCTAACCGTTTCCATGAGCCTTTCTCTTTGTTCTTCAACTGTACCATCCTGCTTCATTTCGGCGTACAAGGCCATTTTCTTGGTTTCCAGTGCATTAATTTGATCTTGCATCGCAACTAAACATCAACTGATATAAAATTAGCATCACTCTAGGTATGGCACAGATTCAATAACGATATTTCAGCCACAGTACAGCTTATGATATAAACTATGAGTAAATAAACTTTTAGCGACGACTCCATTTTTTATGTACTAATTTTGCTTTTAAATTAACGTTTGGCTCGAACATGCATAGCTTTTATGCACATGCGAACACTTATTCAGCATCTAGAGTACAAAAATATATTTAGGCAACTTACCTGCTTTCCTTTTTACGTTATCGGCACTCAGCTCCTGCAAATAATCAATAAAATTTTAGAAAATACTTAAGTGTGATAAGAAGCCATAACCTGATCCAGCGTATCTTTGATTCTATTCAATTCATTCAATTCCTGTTGCTTGACGTGCAATTCATCAAGCATTTCACGATTTTCCCTTTTTAAAAACTCATACTTCGACTTTAGATCGGTATCCTTAAACAGAATTGTAAATGATCATACATAAAAGAAACTGCTGTAAAAAATATTCCGTTTACTATGCTCAAATTTTCAATCTTTGATTTTTCAAGTTCCAATAAGTTTTCCAATTCGCCTAACGTTACTTCTCTCCTGAAACCAAAATTTGCAATTGCAGAGAACTATGCAATATAGGCCAAAAAATTATTTATGAATAACGCTAAGCTGATTTTGACCATAAGCTACATTAAGGATCGTGCCCAATATACTCGTAAATACATTGTGTATACAACTAAAAAGCTTCCAGCTTTTTAATCAATTTTGCATTAAATAAATTAATGAACAAATATTCAAACAGCGATTCAACAAATTTCCATGTTCACTTCATCTTAACCTTCGCTAATCAGCAAATTTAGCTGGACCGCAGTGGCACATACCAAAACAAATGACATGAAAATGGGAAAACCGTTTTTAGTTGACCTGAACGAATTAATGATGACGGAATGTGCAGTCAGTATAATTCTTGACAAAATGAAACAAACAGGGAAAAGACATATAAGCCTGAAATTTCCCTCGTTCTCCAGACTGATTACATCAGCAATCTACTTGATTTTAATGCTCACTCATGTTAATGTATTAAGTGCATTGATTTGTAAGTACTCCTAACTTTAACAAACTAAGAATCTGAAACATACTGGAAAAAATTTATGAACTTCAGCAGGTTCATACGAGTACGTATAAGTCGGCTTGGTCAAGAAAATGAATCCAAGCTTGGCACTAACTGACAACCTTACGATTTTTCACGAGTTTACATTAACAGTAAGCTCACAACATACGGTAGTATTTTATCTTGTTATACAGGGACGTACACAGGATTTTTTAAGGAGGGCGGTCCGAAATTGGTGACCCTATATTTTAAGATTTATCCGTCGGTGCAGAAAATGAAGTGCATTTTCTGACGTTTCCGAACATGCTCTATCCATTCGGGCACGTAGCTAAGGGGGGAATGGGAGTCCGGCCGGACCCCCAAAATTCAGAAAAATCGGAAAAATAGGACTTTTTAAACATTATTTTGTGCTCTTTTTGGCCTTCTGGGCTTAGTCCCCCAAAATTAGTGTTAGTCCCCCCAAAATAGGAAGGCCAGCTACGTGCCTGTATCCATAAAGCTCATAAAATTCATATTTTTCGAACAAAATTATATTTCCTCTCAATAGCCTATGAAAAATGACGTTTCGTTGACTACGCTATACTAAGGTACGGAGCGCCGAAAATTTTGAGATTTTTCGATGAAGAGATGCAAATTTTCATTATTTTCCATGCTTTATCTTATCATTCCAAAATTATTTTTGGGCTAAGAGGGGAGGAGGGCGGCCGCCACCTTCGCGTATGCCCATGTTGTTATAATATTTGATTATTGTTGTCCCGTATAATATTTTATTTTCATATTTTCAACGGAATTGCACAAAACTGTTCTGTACGGCATCTGAAAATTCCCTAGTGAATCCACACGCTTATACATACCGAACATAGTGTAGCGATATTACTATACGCAATTCTTTACCCAGTTTTTATCCAGTTTTTATTATACTTGTAGGATACTAAGTTTGAGCATAATTTGGAGCTTTTTGCGAGAAAAAATCAGCAATTTTCGATTGGTCGATAAGTTCTGTATAATATGTCGGAAGAAACATTCCCAAAATTCTTCTCTTAAGCAAAATCGCACCGATCGTGCTTTTACTCACTTCTTCCGTTCGTTAAACAACTCTTCAAGCGCTTGGGCCTCTTCGTCATTAACTCTTCTAAGCTAAATAAATAAATAATTATAAGAATAGATCAATTCAGGAAAAGGACGACATCTTTAAATGATTACATGTTCGCATTCGTATTTCAATTCTTGCAAGTCGCTATTTGTATTGACTTTGTCGACGATCTTAACAAAAAGTATTGTGAAAATATTCCTTCCTGAAACTTATTTATTTTATTACCGTGTTGCAGTCAGCCAGTTCCCCTTGAAAATCTTTTATCTCGCCGGCAAGCGCCTCGGCTCTAGAATCGTTGAGATTTTTTTCAAAAGCAATTACATTTACGTATCATTCTGATCTGAATTTTCCAATGTCAGCATCATTACTTGGACAACAAATTTTAAATTTCACTGATTACATGTTAGCCATTCAGAAAACTTGTCATATTTAAGAACTCGCTGATAACAAAAGTCAAGGATATCCAAAGTCGCTTACTGCAAATAAATCAGTAGCAGACTATTAGAACGAAAGTACCCACGTTTGAAAATGGCGTGATCCAATAGTGACCAATTCCGACATGCATAAGTAATTCTTCGAAAGAAGCTCACATTTATTGTGTTAAAAACGAATTTCGACTATCAATATCGCATAATTATTACTCGCATCAAATATTTCACGTTGATGCTACGATTACTAGAAGAACTTTCTTTTTTATCACCACAACACCACAAGGCGATGGGCAGCGGAGCAGTCGTTCACGCTCTAGGCCAAAAACTAAGGATGGTGTCCAAACAAGGACTAACGACTTAACGTTAAGGGTAAACCACCTTTTTTCAATAATAATTATTGATCTCGACTTGTTGACCTTGAAAAATTTGAAAAAAAAACGAAAAAATTTGAAATGAAGAAAATTTTTAATGTTTTTAAACTTAAAATTTTCAGAAAAGTTTTAAATTTAAGTTTTCAACTTTTTGGGTAAGAGTTCTAGCGATGTTTTCAGCTCCAATCCCAGACTCATCAATCTTCCTCCCCACCCGTGCTCAAAATGAAGTACGCAGATATAAGGATTCGACGTGTCTGTTTCACGTGATGAAAATAATTGATACTACAATTTAAGGCATAACATCAGTCACGAAGCATTTCTTACTTCTTCTCATATATGATAAAGTTTTGGCGTTCTCTTTCGAAGTGTTCCGTCTCAATCAGTAATTTGCTTGTTTCGCTGCTTAGCTGATGCAATTTTGTTCTGAATAATGAGGTGCTATGGACTAAATGATTCAATAAAAGTTAATCTAATGTATAGAAATAAAACCTCAGCAAGCCCATGTAATATGATTTGTCTAACACCTGCCGACTGTGACCTGCAAAATAAATTTTTTCAGAGATCTATAGCTAATTTAAAATAGTAAGATGAATTATCTTTACAAAACTTCATGCCTGACAAATACAAACAGAATATGCTCGTATATGATAATCCCCAAAAATGTAAATATGTCATATAGCTGATTAAAAGTTCTTTTGTAATGGTTCATTTCATATATGCAGACGTTCAAAAGGCCCGGGAGAGGGAAAACCGAGTTTCCAAGGGGAATGAAGTGAAGAGTAATTTTTTGTTATTTAATGTAAAATTTTGACGCTTAATTTGTCGTTAATTAGCGGTATTTAATTCATCATGAACATTCGTGGTTAAATCTGAATGAAAGCAAATAACAATAAGGACTATGGAATTAGCTGTAACATGAAATATATACGAAATAATGAAAGAAAAGTGCCTGAATGACAAAAATTATAAGCTTACCTACTGCTAGAAACATAACTGTAAGTAATTGAAAGTAAAGATATTAGACGTTGTTTTACGCTTTTTAAGGGTACGAGAAATTGGTTTTGGTCCAAAATAGCCTAAGGAGGGTATCTCCAAAGCAGCCGTTTTTGCTCGATTCCTTACCGCGTCCAGTTGCCGGACGAACGCCTTGCAACCCATGTTGTGTGACAGGCCTAAAAGCTGCACTTTGCATGCCTGTAGGTACACATAACGCAAGATATACATTTTAACAAAAGAAAAACATTATTTGACAGTGACACGATAGTATGTCGACTGACGAAAATTATCAGATTTTTACCGTTCAAAGCAAGTTAAATTTAATGAAGAGTTTTTCTATAATATCGTAACATTTGTTACACAAACACACACACACACACACACACACACACACACACACACACTCACACACACACTACACACACACACACACACACACACACACACACACACACACACACACACACACACACACACACACACACACACACACACACACACACACACACACACAAAGACAGAAATTAGGAAATTATTCGTCGATTGGATGATGAAAAATCATTTGTGTAGATTGTTTAAACGATAGATTTGTGTAAGTAAAAAATGAAGTGAAAACTTTTGAGATTTTCTCTAGAAATTTTTCTTATCCATTACATAGAGCTCGTTGAGATACGCTCAAAAATGCCTTTATTTTTGCCCATCTCCTAATGGTTCTCGAGAATAGCAGGCTAATAGTTTGACATGATCTCGAAAGTGGTCAGGCAACACATAAATTTGGATTAAATAGTGACATGAAATGACAAATTTGAATAAAGAGACGAATCGTTATCTTTTAAAAAGCATACCTAGTCTAGACGAAGTACTAGGTCTTCCACTAGCGGTCCCTGGTCGTCTCGTTATTGCAGCAGTGTTGTCTGGTTGAAATGCCATAACTGTTACAAAAATTTGACTCCAAGAAATTATAGCAATTCATGGCGGTTTAATTTAGTCTATTGTTTCTCCTCAGAAGCTTCTTGATTTTAGTTGGACCAGATTTCGTGTATTTTTCTGGACAATAAATATTTTCTAGTGTCTAGAAATTGTTTCTATAAAAATATTAGAAAAATATGAGTCACTTATATTAAGGGTATGGGAAAACGTAATTAAAAATGTTTTTACTTTGATTCGTTTACATGTATGAGGATAAGCCTGAAAGACTGCATGTGTATGCATAAATAGTTATATAAGCTGACAATGCAAGGGTATTTTCTCAAGAGGCGTATTTCACTATTTGCTCGATCAAATATGTCATTTTGCAAGTGAATGAAAAGATGTTTTTCAAATCATCCTTAACATTATTTACCTATCTATGTACGTACTGTCATCAGAAGTGCACATGGGGGTTGGGGGCATACATGGGCAGCAAGAAAATTCTGGAGGAGGGCGGTCAGGATGGATGAAATTGTCAAAAATGTTACTAAAAATAGAATTCTAGGGGTGCATAGTAATCTGGGAGAGGGGGGTTTCAACTTCTGGGGGTAGGGGTACGAATCCCCCCACGCCTATGTGTGGTTGAGGGTCTTCTTGACCATGTCATAGGCGATCTGGGTGGGGTCAAAAATTGAGCTTGTTTGTGCCAAAATGACCTCAAAAACTGGTATAACTGCTATAATAGCGTTAAAACTACGCAATTTAATAGTTGCTGGTCATTGTCAAGCACACCTGGGCGTGGGGGTATGCATCCCCCAGGAACCAAAATACCCCCAGAATTCAATTTTTCGCAATTTTTTGATGCCAATGGATAGTGCTCGATGAGAAACGTTAAAAAATTGTGTTTTTTCGACATACCACAATTTTTAAGGTCATTTTTTGACCTTTGAAATCTTGCACACCGCAGAATTTCGGTGCCGCCCACCTGTTGCCAAGCCCTTTTGAAGGAGATTTTTCAATTTGCATCCTTTTTTGGCCCTCATTTTGCCTCATTTTTCCCAAAAAAATTTTACACACATGTCTGGTCTTGACCCCGAGGATAGGAAAATTGGTAATTTTCTGAGAAAATGGGCAAAATGAAGGCGAAAAAGGTATAAAAATTAAAAATTGTTTCAAAAGTGCTGGAAATTGACCAGAAATTGAGGAATAACGTAGTTTTGAAGCTGCGCTTTATTTTGAAAATGCGCGATTATCAAAACACGAACCTAAATACCTACATACATATGTAGGTAAGCACGGAATCTTACCAATATTTTGAAGCAAGCACAAATTCATAGTGTAAATTTTATGCACAGTCTTTTGTTTTCCTCACCATCTGACGGTGTACGACCTCGACGGCCCATATTAGCTGAACCAGGTCTTTCTTGTTGCGGCTGCATTCGAGTGAGATTGCTTGGCGGCCTAGTACTCCGGCTGGTAGATGGTCTGGCGGCGTATATTGGTTTTGCTGACGATGGTCTATGCTGAGACATGCTGTCATAAAGAAAATTAACATTCGAAGAACTTGGAAAGCCTCGCGAGAAAGCGGGATTCAGTTGCAATGTTTTAATTCGTTTCTTTGCTAAGCAAGTTATCCTCTGTTGTTATGACAACCGATTAATATGTACAGGGGTGAAGGAAAAGATAGTCTTCTTTTACAAAGACCTAAGTCTTTTTTACAATTGGCTTACTTAAATTGGATTATTTCTGTGAGGGCAATGCCATCAGACGTTTTCTATGGGGGTGGGAGGTTTTAACCCCCCAGGATGGTAACTGACCCCCCCCCCGCAAAATCGCTGCGACCCCTCTTAGAATTGTCGATTTTTTCTGTAAAAGTTGTAAAAAGTGTGCCTTTTTAGGCGTTTTTAGCTCATTTTTAGCTAAAAAATCTCAAATTTTCGGCGCTGCGCGCCATATGCACATTTTTAACTATATGTATTTTGTTCAATTTACTCAATTTTTTCTAAGATTTCTTTTACGTTTTTATCTTCTAGGAAGAGCGAGCATTGTCTGAAACGTAAAAAAACAGTGTTTTTGTCGTGTGCCATCCTATTTTAGCCAAAAAAGCTTGCGTCATTGACTTCCTTTGACAGAAACATTTTTTGAGCGCAAGTTAAAAAAATTGAATGAGATAGCAAAGCTGCGTGGTACAGGTCAATGATTTCCAACGTTATGTGTGCTTGCAATGCTTACGAATAAGATCTTATAGAAATGCTTGTTAGTTTTCTTGCAAGATCTGTACCTTTTGCTTGTCATGTGCTTACTTGCCAACTTACAGGAAAACGTAATTTTTACAAGCAAACTTACAAGAAATTTTGAATCTTATTGAAATGCTTGTAAGACCTTTCTTATCCGAATCTTACAAGAATTTTTATCTTGCAAGCATACTTATAATTTTGCTTGCAAGTGCTTGCCCTACAAGCAGTTCTACAAGATCCCAGCTGACTGCTTATAAAAACGTGCAAGCATCTCATAAGCATATTCTTGCACGTGCTTAGAAGCACATGTAATGCATGATCAAAAAAGTTTTGGCAGCCGGCCTTAGTTACAGTGCACTGAACACAACCACCAAACACACATCTACATCTGTATTATGGTGCAAGATGCTCCAATAGTAAGAAGTCATCAATACGAGAAAGAAGAAAAGAAATAAACAAAAAGAAATAATGAGGAGAAAAAGAAAAAATAAATAAATAAATAAACAAGCAAATATTGAAAAAAAGAAGAAAGAAAGACAGATATAGAGGTGCGTGAATCATGCTATTAGTAAGAAAGAAACAAAAAGGACACGTAAAATAGCACAAGTGTACCTAAAAATAATTATATTATGAGAGATTACATGTTTTATGAGGCGCAAAAGTCTAAATGAAACAGAAAAAGTAGGCAGGATTATAAAACGAAAATTTACATCAAAAAGGTAAGGAAAAGGAAAAGGAAAAAAGAAGAAGAAGAGAAAGGAAAAAACAAAACGTAGAAGAGGAAAGAGAAGAAAAAATCGAAAATCATAAATAGACGAGGTCATCAGAGAGGAACTAGGTTGCTACAGTTTCGTGCCTTTAATCCTCTGACTGTCACTGCAACCTAGCGGCACCAGTCTAGGCGGCTAGACTGCCTCTCATCGTAAAAAAAGGGAAAAATTAATTAATTTAATAAACAAATAAACGAATTAACTTTATAGATACTATAAATATTATGATATATAAAAAAGAAACATTAATAGAGAATATATAAATAATTAAAAAATAAATGGAATAATGAATAATAATAAAAAAACATTGTAAACCTACACGTGAAATACTGCCGTAACTGGCCTGTCCAATCACGTGAGGAAACACAATGAGTAAATAGATAGCGAGAGCAAGACAGGAATAGAAAATCTACATCAATGTGCCCGAATACTATGAATACTATAATAATAGTAATAACATCAATAACAAAAAGAATATTCTAAAAGAAAGAAAATAAATAAATAAAATAAATAAAAATCATTGTAAACCTACACATGAAATACTGCCGTACCTGGCCTGTTCAATCGTGTGAGGAAATACAATGAGTAAACAAAAAGCGTGAGCTAAGGCGGAAAAAAATAAAAATGTGGGATTGACGTGGGAACATGCCGACGCAACTACATACTCATATGATTAGCGTACTCTAATGAAAACCGAAGCTACTTACTAATACGGATGTCTTATGAAGCGCGTCTGGGAATGTGACGGGGGGCGCAGTGCAAACGCGAAGGAAAAATTCAAAATGTCGTTATTGGAAAATATAAAGTATTGTTGACGCATAATATTAACATATTGGCTTTGTTTACAGTTTGATTGACAGATTATTAAGGCGGATACAGAAAAACTATAAATTTCAAAAGGGTCTCAAGCAATTCTGAATATATGAATGCGCTGGATAATCAGAAAGGTTGCTATTGCAAAATTTGATGTATTTTTGGCGCATAATTTTAACGTTATAACCCTGTTTTTTGCAATTTAACTCAGTGTTGCCAGGTGTGACCTTTTTCCCGCCAGATTGACGGTTTTTGGGGTGCGTTGACGGGTTTTTGACGGGAAGGGGTTTTTGACGGGTTTTGTGACGGATTTTGATTGCTTTTGACGGTTTTGACGGATTTTGAACTTGAGCAAGTTATATCATTTTCGCATAACAAAAGCTTATAAGAATTACTGTAACTAAATAGAGCAGCAGCAAAAAAGGGAAAAGGCAACAGTAACACGGAATAACGTAAGAATGTGGTACTTTCAAAATACTAAAAAATGAACTTCATTAGAGCGGATTTTCTTGCTCAGTACTTAGAACATGTTGAAAGAGAACGCGGAAAAAAATTTCATCCGTCTATGATCAATATTACAATTAGAGTTCTGTTGTAGTGTATGGAACCCTTCTTATATTAGTGATATAGATCGACTGGAAGCTGTTCAACGTAGATTTACTAAATATATTTTCGGTTATAATAATATTCTTTCTTACGAGGATCGTTTAATACAACTTAAATTGTGCAGACTTGAATTAAGACGCTTGCAAATTTGTCTGTGTATGATGTATCAGATTATTTGTCACAAATCATGTTTGGAAGCTGATGATTTTTTTGTATTTAATCATAATATTACCCGCAGCATTAATAGATTTAAATAAGTTATACCTGTTGCACATTCTAATTTAGAAAAGTTTGATTTCTTTTACAAATAAATTGCAGTTTGGAACGATCTACCTGACTTCATTGTTTCTTCCCCTAACCTAAACATATTTAAATCTAGATTAGCAAACTTTGATTTATCTAGATATCTTGTGGGGCGCGCGTAAAACTTGTCATTCCATTGACTCGCATGTCCCGTTACTAATTCGTAATCGTGTATTATGTATTTTGTCATTTTGCATTTTATCAGTTGGTGTATTAGTAATAAAATTTCTTTCTTCTTCTTCAAAGCTATGGGTTTCGTTAATTAGCCTCTTCTCGACCTAAGCAAGCATCTTCTCGACCTAAGTATTTAAAGATTCAAACAGCTGAATGCAGAACCACATATAGATACCCAATTCACGTCGACCTAAGCATCTATACACCGACCTAAGCATCTATACATCGACCTAAGCATCTATACATCGACCTAAGGGCATTCGTGTAGCTGGTTCACATATGTATTAACATAGTCATATTATAAGGGCGTATGTTTGCGGTCGATAGCATCTGAGGAAACGAGAGATAGTTGCTGGCAGTCGGATTCAAAACGTGGACCCCTTGCTCTAAAGTCCAGAACCATAACCAATCGACTAACGCTGGTTAATTTCGATAAAGATTGCAAGCTATTTGTGATGTTTTGCTGGTTTACCAGCTGATTAGGCTTTAGGCTTAGTATCATGGACTGACCAAAATGTTGGTGCCAGCGTTTTAAATAAGCCTGAGTAATGGGATGCGACGAGCGGAGCGACAGCGCAAGTTGCATCCCATTGCTTAGGCTTATTTTAAACGCTGGAACCAATATTTTGGTCAGTCACATGAATCTACTATAAAAATCTGATGACTGCCTTATTTGTTTTCGACTTGACTCAAATCAAACCAGTTAGGTGGCAGCTTTCACCGGATAATACTTGCTGTATACGTACTTATAACGTGGCTATCGTAATACATATGTGAACCAGCTACACCAATGCCGACCTAAGCATCTATACATCGACCTAAGCATCAATACATCGACCTAAGCATCTATACATACATCCACCTAAGCATTTTTAAATCGACCTAAGCATCTATACATTGATCTAAGCATCTATACATCGATCTAAGCATTTATACGTCGACCTGAGCGGGAACGACCTCGACCTAAGCAGCTTAAAACACCTTTTCGGATATACTAAGCCTAAGCCTTAGTATAATAGAAACAAAAATTTAGATTTCCGTATATCTTATCAAGTAAAACCGAAAAAAACATGCAAAAAAATCTGAAAATTTTTCTAAGTTTTTAAAATTTCGAACAGATTTCCGCGCCTTTTTTCTTTTTTATCCTTCATTGCTATGCTTCCTTCCGTAATTTCAGCCCATATTATTCATTTCTGACAAATGTGTAAGTCCTTGGATCGAGCCGTTTAATCGTCCTACCCAACACTCAAATCGAGAGTTGCCTGCTGCTTTGCAAGTATGGCTCAGATTTTCACCAAATATTTTTTCCGCGCTTCAATTTATCATGTTCTACCAGTTTGGCAAAAATTTTTGGCATGCCGTATTCGTTTTGCTCCTTTTCTACCATATTCTTCAGTTTAGCCCAGTAACACGAACAACACGTTAACCATACATTCCCACAGGGGGAGTGAGGGGGTATTATCCCTAACTCAGGGTCCAAGACTCAAATCACTGTCAGACGATTTTTAGCTATCAAACATTTTTTGACAAGGCAAGAAAATGTTTATTGTACAGAAAAATGCACGAAATTTGATAAAACACGAATGCATGATAAAACAGCGACTGAACAAAAGGACATACAGATCACGAAGTGATACAACTGGGTATGCCCCAACAATAAAATCGTAAAATCAATGTTTAGGAGCTCTTTTTTGAACAAACAAATGTTAGGAGAGGAGAAGCGACAACATGATCAGGTAAGGAGTTCCAAATTTTGAGTAGCATTGCGAAAAATCGTTGAGGTGAGCATAGCAGGACCTCGTTTTTAGAAGAGGATGATACTGATGCTGCTAGAAACCCTCGATTCGGAAATATATTATTGTTTGCACTAAATTTTTTGTCTTTACCTTTCTCGAATGCAGCCGTTCAATGGATGTTTTCCAGGGGTGGTTAAAACCAGGATTTCAAAATTTTAATTTTTTAATTTTTGGTTTTTGGTGGTTTTTGATTATTTCAACCAAAATTTCTAGTTGAAAAATGCGAATCTTAACTTTCAAGTGTTAATTACAAGCTTATTGAATGAAGCTAAGGCACAATAGTATGTTCTGTTTGCATAAAGAAAGAATTGAGCACAATTTTTTATTCAGAGCACATAATTCAAACAGTTAGTCAACAAAAAGATCTGGAACAATGCAGTCATCATCCAGTCAATCAGCAATACAAATACGAAAGAAAAAAGTCGCAAGCAAAAGATACGCTGCTCGGGTCGGACAAAAAGCTCATAAATTCTATAACCGTGGCATTAAAAAATCTGGCATGACCCCTCCTACGTAGATTGGTAGGTACTTGCAAAACATCAAAATCTTGAAATTTTAAGCCAGTCTGCTGCCGACCGTTTTTGGTTCAGCGTGCAATTTATTATAAAGCAGAAGGAGAAATTTATGAAATAAATGAAAATGAATGATTAAACTTAATTGACCAAAGATAACGAAACCCCAGTCACACTCCCACCTAAGCCAATTGAATCTTCCCCCTAGCCACCAACTTAAAATGACTGGCAGCAAGAACGGGCCGAGTAAAAACGGTCACAGAAAAATTGCAAACCATAGCTCATCTATTGGACAAACAAACAAGTCTTGACTTGACTCACTATCTAGTATCTGTCACCCAAAATTTAGATGCCTAGACTGGACTGGACTGGTCACTCACTTTACTGGAGGTGTAATTAGCAATTCCTTCGTAATGCGAGACTCTTGCTAAAGTAGTTATGAGCGATTGTAGAATTTGCCCACAAAGTACTCACATGTGAATCCAATTTATTTAGGAAATAATTCTTTAAAAAAGTGCCAAAAACCAAAAACCATGGAAATTTTTTTGTTTTTCCCAAAAACCACTAAAACCAAAAAAATCACAAAAACCAAAGTTTGCCAGCCCTGGTGTTTTCTGCTATGAATTTAGTTGAAACTAATTTGCGCAATTGTCTTATCTGTAAAACTGTAGATTCAATATTGTCAGTACGTTTTGGTTTGAAGTTTATTTATTTAAATGTGTCAAATTTTAATCCATCACAGTTTATGTTGAATAGCTTCAATGCGTCAATTTATCTGAGTGAGGAAGATGTTAGTGGTAATATTACTGAAGATGCCTTTTCTGATGCCATAGACATGTTATCCGAGTCTTAAGTCAGGTGCTTTAATTTTTTGCAATTCTGGTTCAGTATACGTATTTCTGTAGATAAAAAATTTACTGTCTGTATTGATGCTGTTTGATGTATATTTATTGCAAATGCATGTATGTTTATACTGCTATTTGTCATGTAAACATACTGCTATTTTATGATAAATTTGACGGTTTTTTTGACGGGTTTCTAGCCAGCTGTTGACGGTTTTTGACGGGTTTCTGGCATGTGTGTGACGGTTTCCTGACTAAAGCATCTGGCAACCCTGATTTAACTAACAAATGATTCACGCCCGCTGTTAAAAATTCTGCTTTAGAGCAAAGACGTGCAAATCGATGTAGTTGACTTGCAAAAACAGCATACAAAAGACCTTTAGGTACGTTAGAGTCTGAAAAAGGAAAATTGACAATAGAAAATTGAAACTGTTCTCTTTTGTCGAAAATCGTGTAAGAAATCGGTTTAGAAAGATTAACTTCAATATCTAAGTAACTAACTTTTGAAGCAGAAAGAGTTTCCGTGACATTTAAGGATGTAGGGTAAATCTCTTTGATGTAATCACGAAAATTTGTAATATTCATAGCCGCTATATCGTCGATGTAACGAGTCACGTTATTCAAATAATAAGCAAGGTCATTATTTCTAGGAGATGATAGGAATTTATATTCACAGTTAAAAAGGAAAAGGTCGGCCAAAACAAGGGAAAAATTAGAGCCCATGGGGATGCCAATTTTTTGATGAAAAATTTCATTTCCAAATTTGACAAATGAATTTTGGATTAAAAATTTGAGACTGTTTGTAAAAGTTTCAATGTCATGTGTGAAATAAGACTTTTTGTCCGAAGGAGAAGAACTCCAGTATGATTTGAAACCGTTAGTACATAAAAATTTATTCTTACTCCAGGAAATCAAAAGAAGCGGAAATAAGTTCGTTTTGAGGGAGAGATGTGTAGAGTGTTGAAAAATCGAATGTATTAATCGATTTAATGTTTTTAATTGATTCTAATTTTTCAATGAAAGAAAATGAATTATTGATAGACCAAAATCTGTTAATTCGAGAATTTCTGAAAATTGCTTTACAATAGTTCTCCCAGAAACGACGGACTAACTTGAGGCCTTCGGTAATTAGCGACGATATGAAAGTAGTAGAACAATTTTTAGCCGAAGTGATAAACCTAGCTTTATAGGGAATTTTATGTAGTTTTGGAATCCAAAACATGAAAGGTAGTTTTTTGTTAAGACGTTCTTCACTAACAGAGCTGGAAAATTTGGAAAAAATATTTTTCTGAAATTGAATATGGTTAGAGATAATGTTTTCTTCACGTAAATTAGATAAAATGTAGGTACCACTAGAGGGTGAGGATGACGATGAAAAATAGCCCAATTCTTTACAAAGAACCGTTAAATAATGGTGCTTACATGTGATGACTAAGTTATTGCTAGCCTTATCTGCGACGGTAATGACAAAATTATCATGTAGATTTTTAAGTTTTTCTCTAACTATAGATTTACCGAGGAGAGAATTAGAAAAGGACGGAAAGTTTGATTTTTTAAGTCTGTGAATTATTTGTGAAACGATTTGTTTTTTTCGATTTTTCCAGTCAAGCAAGGAAAGAAGAGGAGCTTTTTCTCGCTTGGCCCAAGTTGTAACAAAATTATCGAGAGCATGAGAAATGTCATTTTCACAAACATTCCAATTTATGCGAGGAGTTTCACGAAAATTAGGACCTTTATTGAACAGAGAAATTAACTCAGGATCCCCAATGAAGTTTAAATCGCCAGTAATGACATGACCACATGGTTGATAAACATAAGCGGACGAGTGACAATGACAAGGCGGAATAACACCAGTTGATGAAAATTCGTCGATAACCTGTTTATAATTTAATATCCTAGATCTAATGGGTTGAGTTAAACGATATGTAACGATAGGAGGATCTTGACATTTGAAATTAGGAGGAATGAGCTTAGTAACGCATTTTGAATGAAAGATTGAGGGCAGGTTGATGATGTCAAAACCTTTATTTTTGAAAGTAAGTCGAAAAAAGTTAGGAGTATATTCAATTTTAGTGAGCGAGACGGGTTTATAGAGCCTATAGTAAGAAATAGCGGAAATTATGCCAAAACATCGTTTTTCATTGTATGAAAATTCATGGGTGGATAACGAAACAACGTTTTCACGTAAAGATTTCAGATTTTTTAGTGAAAGACCGAAAATAAGTTTGCGCAAATTGAATGTTCCATTTTCAGAATTTAATATTTTGCAACATTCCTCGAAAGAAGGGATTATAATTAATCTTAACGATGAAGGTTTTTTGCGGCCATGACCACGATGATTACGCTGAATACGAAATTCTTGGCTAAAATGAGGGGCTCGTTCAGTACCATTCATGGAAATATTGCCAAAACCCGTAATATTGTCATCTAAGCCAAAAGGAAAAATAGTTTGAAGAGATTTGATCCAGAAAAGTTCCCTTTTAAGAATATCAGATGGGTCTGAGACTAGTTCCAAGAATTGTATTTTCAAATCCATGAAAAAATGATTAGTTTGGTTAAAATGAGAGACCAAAGGAGTAGAAAGTTTATTTTCTTTCATCTTATTTCGGTGACCGTTTAAGCGACTTCTAAGGGGTTGACATGTTTGGCCCACATACTGCAAACCGCATACCTTACACGAAATTAAATAGATGATGTTACTGGATGTACATGCCAAGTTCGATGAGCTAATAACATGAAACGAACGACTATTAGAATAACTATGAAACGTGGCGTCGGTTAAGTCAGGCGTGCGACTGCGCTGTTTGATAATCGTGATATTTTGATTTCACTTAATATGAACTTGAAACATAATCTTCACGGGTTTAATAGCGAAGAGAAGTGCTTATAAGCAAATATAAGATTTTTTTGAAAATTGCCCAAAATTTGACAACATCAACTTGGTTGTGCATAATTATAAGCGTCTAAAGTTTAAATTTTGTTTATGTATGTAGGTATGTCCCTCACAGCTTCAAGATAAACATGGGGGGCAGCTATATGCATAGGTGGACAAAAAAACAAGTTGGGCTTATATGTCAAATTTTCTTTGAATTTCATTGTAATATACCTACAATATATCTCCATTTATATTTTGTTTTTTTTTTGGAAATCAAAACCATAGGCTGAATTTCTTCATTTCAGACATATGACCAAAAGCAGCATCAGCACGACTGCAGGTTGGCGGCTTCAAGGTTCTGGGGGTGCAAAATTTTTTAAAGTCAAATATTGGCTCTAAAAATGGTACTATGGCTAAGTAAACACCATTTTGAGCATTCCTCGTCAACCATTGGCATCAAAAAATCAAGAAAAAAGCAAAAAATATCAAAAATTGAAATTTTGGCGGTATTGCTGGGTATTTTTATCTTCATGTTAGGCATTTTGCTTTCTGGGGGTGCATACCACATGTAGGCGGGGTGGGGGGTAAGCATCCCCAGATGGCCAAATGCATAACAAGAAAATGGAAATAATCAACAACATAGGTGGGCGGCTCCAAAGGTCTTGGGGGGGGGTGCAAATTTTTTTTAAAGTCAAATATTGGCCTTAAAAATCGTGCTATGGCGAAAAAACACCATTTTTGAATGGTTCTCGTCGAGCTCTATCGATTGGCATAAAAAAACTCGAAAAAAGCAAAAAAAATTCCAAAAACTGAAATTCTGGGGGAATTGTTGGGTATTTGCCATTTCTTGTTGGGTACTTGCCTTCTGGGGGATGCATAGCCCAAATCCCCCGCGCCCAGGTAAGCCCAACAATACCCCACAGTTCATTTTTGAAAAATTTTATGTTTTTTGGATTTTTTGATGCCAATCGATATAGCTCGACGAGGAACGTTCAAAAATGGTGTATTTCATCATAGCACCATTTTTAGGCCAATATTCGACTCTCAAAAAATTTTGAATTCCCAGAACTTTGGAGCTGCCCACTTATGGTGCATGCCCCAAACCCCCCACGCCCAGGAATGATCACCACCACGATTATTGTGTGTATTCATAAAAAGCTATTTCTGACGTGAAAATGCGAATTTCGGACCAAAAACGGCAGCAACCCAACACATTTTATTTAGTCCTTATAAAGTTTTCGAAAATTTCCGATAGCTGAAGGTTGGCTAAGACTTTCAACGTCTTACAAGATTTTGGATTGCTGAATAAAACTATAAGCGTTTAATTATTTTTCTAAGAATTTTGGCCTGTTTTCATGACTTATAAGCACGATTGGCTCAGCGATGTATACAATTATAGCCTTCCTTGAAAAAAGCCGAGGAGGATGAATAATACACCTTAAATAACCTTATGAGCATAGGCGTAGCCAGGATTTTTCCGTAGGGTAGGCACATCCAGTTAACATACAAAAAGTCTGCACATACTAAAGGACTACATATGTATAATTGTGAATGTAACAAATTCATGGCAATTAGCAATGAAAATTTCCTAGAAAACAAAAAAGCTATAAATCTCGAATTGTTTAGTCAATACAGTATTTTATTCCTACTAATCGCATATGATGCTCAGTCCAACCGCCCAAAAAATGAATAGTCAATTTTCAGACACTATCGTTAGCTACCTACCTTAGAAATTGAACAAATGTACTGGCTGTTGCATTGAGTACCATATGGATCACAAATCAAATGACCGCCTAACCAATCAGGGAAACCATCAGGTTGCTACTAGAACAGCTATGTGGATTGGGGAATTAGCAGGCACGTCTGGGGGAATGGGGGGGAGTCCGGTCCGGACCCATCAAAATTCAGAAGAATCGGAAAAATAGGACCTTTTAAACTTTTTGTGCTATTTTTGGTCTTTATGGGCTTTGTCCCCCCAAAATTGGTGTTAGTCCCCCCAAAATAGGAAGACCAGCTACGTGCCTGGGGATTGGCCCCCAAAATTCTGGAAGTACCAGTATTTTTTACAGGGATCCTTCAAACAAAAATAGAAAGTACTTAAAGCTCATCTGAATCACCGCCGGAATAGATTTTAGCACATTTTTGAATAAGCCTAAAATTTTTGGGCGCTTTGTGCCTATTCATATATGTACAGGGTGGTTAATAACCTTTTGCTGGGGGGTCAGTGCTATAACCATAGAACATTTGATCAAACCAAATGTACCATTGGATAGAGAATTTAAAACGGAATTTATTGATGCCAAATTAAAAATCAGTGTGCCTAGGACCGGCAAGAGAAATAGTTTTTAAACGATCGGGGTATGAACACAATTAATAAATGTCGATTTCCGATACTTATCAAAATAATTTTCACGTTTCTGTATGAAGTTTTATATCTATACCAATTAGGTCCTATTTTCGGCCTGAAAAATATTTGGTCGTTGGTCAGACTCACACCTGGGCGTGGGGGGGGTTTGGGGGGTATGCATCCCCCAGAAATCAAAATACACCCCCAGAATTCGATTTTTGGAAATTTTTTTCGTTTTTTGGCGCAATTTTTTGATGCCAATGGATAGTGCTTGATGAGAAACGTCGAAAAATTGTGTTTTTGTCGCCATACCACCATTTTTAAGACCATTTTTTGACCTTCGAAAAATCTTGCACCCCTCCCCCAGAATTTTCTTGCTGCCCACGTATGGTCAGACTGTTTTTGTTCACGACAAGGCGCCTTGCATGCGAGCTAATGCAACCCAAGATTTCTTAAAACAATCAAACGTCCAATTTTAAGGGTAACGATATTTAGCCCGGAAATTCACTCAACTTAAATGCCGCCGAAACCATTGGGCCATTCATAAAGATGAAGTCGAGGCGCAAATACTTGCTAAAATCTGACTGGTCGATAATCATATGAAATTTTGCACAGAAAGGAGGGCAATATTTGGAAAAGTCTTGAAAATCGACGTAGTCTGTTTATTGGTATGTGTTCATACCCAGATCAGTTTGAAAGCTGTTTTTTCGCACAAGTGATAGGCATACTGATCATTAATCTGGTATTCATAAATTCCGTTTCACATTATCTATCTAATGGTATATTTGGTTCAATCCCAAGCCCTGTAGTTATAGCGCTGACCACACCTGGGCGTGGGTTTGGGGGGGTATGCACCCCCCAGAAACCAAAATACCCCCCCCCAGAAATCAAAATACCCCCCCAGAATTCAATTTTTGAAAATTTTTTTCGTTTTTTTCGCAATTTTTTGATGCCAATGGATAGTGCTTGATGAGAAACGTCGAAAAATGGTGTTTTTATCGCCATACCACCATTTTTAAGGCCATTTTTCGACCTTCAAAAAAATCTTGCACCCCCCCCCCAGAATTTTCTTGCTGCCCACGTATGGCGCTGACCCCCTAGCAAAAGGTTGTTAAGCACCCGGTACATACAGCATATTTTTTATTATAATTTAAAAAAAGTTAAACTTTAAATTTTCTGAGTGAGTAGATCTCACCGTGAAAAGCTGAAAAACACCATCATTTTTGCCAAGTAACTTAACAAAATGCAAATTTATTTAAGACGCCTCGTTATTGGCTTTAAAATCATGAAATCATCAAGAACAGCATTGATATCAATCTTTATCTCTGTGAATATTGATCATCGCAAGTCCAAATTTTTGTGTACTATGATGTAGCACAATAGCGATTTTAGTGTGGTAACAGGGTTTTCGATCTTCGATAGTGTATTGTAGCATATTTCTGGGTTTCTGACGCCAAAAATTACTAAGAATTGTCTCAAAATGGCGCAAAGCGCCGAAAAATTTAACATTTTTCCATTATGGTACGGTAGCGATATTATTGTGGTAAAAACCGAGTTGTCCGACTTTTGGTAGTGTATTTTACCTAATTTCTGGGTCTCTAAGGGCAAAAATCAATAAGAATTGTTTTAAAACGGCGCGAAGCTTCGAAAAATTTGACAGTTTTTCATTTTAAATGCAAATTTTGCCATTTTAAAGATATGTAGGACAAACAATTACTCATTTCGGCGCGGAGCGCCTAAAATTTGTGGGAATTTTACACCTTTTTACAGTTTTTGTCTTCCCAAAAATCTTTGTACATTTCGTACACACAAATTTTTGGGTACTATAATATGGTACAGTAGCGATTTTAGTGTGGTAAAAAGAGTTGTTCGACTTTTGGTAGTATAATTCAGCTAATTTCTGGGTCTCTAAAAGGAAAAATCACTGAGAATTGTTTTAAAACGGCGCGAATCGCCGAAAAATTTGACATTCTTCCATTCTAAATGCAAATTCTGCCATTTTAAAGATATGTAGGACAAACAATTACTCATTTCGGCGCAAAGCGCCTAAAATTTCTGGGAATTACACCTTTTTACAGTTTTTGTCGTCTCAAAAATCTTTTTGGGCTGGGGGGTCTGGGTTGGCGCGCTCAAGCGCCCCAGCGGGGTCCGGGTCAGAGCCGCGGAAAATTTCGCCAAATTAAGCACTGAAATATTGAATTTCAATGTAAAAATTTTCATAAAATCGTCCGAATCATGGTCCTTAATTCAATTGATAAGTAGATAAAATAGACTGGCGCGCAGCGCGGAAATTTTCTGATATTTTCATGCCAGAATGACTCTTCTTAACACGCATGAGGTGCGAATATTTTGTAGACTTGTCTTGTTCCCAGTGCTAAGACAGCTTTTAAAAACGCAATCTGCACAAAGCGAACGAATCTTCTCCATACTTTTGAATTTCTCGTGACTAGAAATGTTTGCAAAAAGGTACTTAATCTTCTCATGGCGACAAACGCTTTATTCTTTGTTATTATATTTTTTATATTTTATTTTCTTTGTCTTCACATATGTCTATGTCTTCTGTATCAAATTATCAACGGCTTTCCTTATCAACTTACTTTAGCAGTTGTCCATTGCAAATATGCTCACCTCAATAACTTTTCCTAAAGATATTCAAAAATTTGGAACAAGTTACCTGATCATGTCGTCGCTTCTCCTAACGTTGGTTCGTTCAAAAAATAGTTGCTAAATATTGACTTTACAATTTTATTGTTGATGCATATCTGCTTGTATCACACTCCGTGATCTGTATGTCCTTTTGTTCTGTCACTCTTTTATCATGTATTTATGTTTTACCAAATTTACTGTATTTTTCTGAACAATAGATCTTTTTTTGTTTTGTCTCCCTCTTGTTGCCATTAAGTTAAAATAATAGCGAAAACTAGAATAAATCGGCGCGAAGTGCCGAATTTTTTGGTTTATTCACAACAAAATCGTCGCAGGACAGCGTTACGCAACCGCATAGCTCCATTTCTGAGAATTCGAAATTTTCCTTAGAGGGGAATTCCCCCTTTTCCCCCTGGTTACGCCCCTGCTTTTGGGGACTATCTTTGTACATAGATGTACAAACGAACCTTGTACAAAAAAACACTGCTTCCAGTGCATAATAAAAATTTTTTCCTTCAAAAACGTAAAAAATTTAAATGAGAAAATGAATTTTTCGATTGCATAAATCGTGTAGGAGGATTTGAAAAGCCCTGAAAACACGTTATTTAGAGGCCCCCGTCCGTTTTCATGAGTCTTCAGACGGAAAAATTCTTTTTTGGATTCCCCCTTGCAAAAATCCTGGCTACGCCTATGATCTGAGGCATGGACACCACCGCTACTAGCAATCGTTTCATTCTCATCGCCATTTATCGAATATGGTGGATTACTTGAGCTAGACTCTGAGGAGGCATGCCTGGCTCTAATGGGCTGATTAAAAAATCAAATAAAGTCGCCTGGCGTTTCATGGTGATACAGCACTACAAGAAACGAATCGACGCCGCCAAGCAAGACAGGCGAGGCAACAACTCTAAGACGATATTAACACTTACAGTAACAGAACACAAAGTTGTAATAGTTCATAGTCAGTAAAGCTGTGGCCAAACATATTCGAAATTTTTCTAAGGTAGGCACGCGCCTCAAGTGCCTCCACGTAGCTACGCTCATGCTTATGAGGAGACTGGCAGGTGCACCACTTGCTTTAGCAATATTTTCTGCATCACTGGAGTTGCTTAGCAGAGTAACTAGTACGCTTGTGAAAATTTCAATAGACTCAATTTATTTAATTGACTTAATTTTAATTCAATTTTATTAAATTTCCGTTTAACCATTTTTGTGGCCTTACGCATGCGGATATTGAATTCAAGAGAAAACCATAAAGTTAAAGTAATCAGACTCTGTACCTACAAGAATTTGACTTCATTCCAAATCATTTCTGGTCAGTCTGATAAAACGTCACTGTAAATCCGTAGATATATTTAAAACTTATCTTGCTCTTCTGCTTGTCAGTGCTTGCAAGCAGAAACAAGCAAAAAAGTTGTCTTGCGATAATGCATACTATGACCTATAAGTTTGCTTATTCATGCTTGTAAGCAACGAGAAAAATCTTTAAAAAATCAATTTTTGGAGAACTGTTGAGTATTTACACTTTCGTGTTGGGTATTTGGCCTTCTGGGGTGCATACCTACACCAAACCCACACACCCAGGTTAGCAAGGCCGGCCTCGTGAGTCAGCCGGCCTGTTTCGCTCAGTAATCGAGCTTCTTGAAGGACAAATTCCCTAAAAAAGTATTACAATGACTAATGACTTGTAGATTAAAGTTGATTCACATTTTTATGCTCTTTTGCGAAAAGATATTTTCAATCATCTTCAATTTTTTTGTCATTTTTTCATCTTTTCAGTGACTTTCATTATACTGATAATATTACCGTTTTTACAGCATGACGTGCCTAGGTAGGTACATATATGTATCTTATAAGACAGCTTGTATTATCTTATAAATGAATCGTGTCTTGCTTGTCATGTCACAAGCACACTTAAGCAATCATGCAAGTCATCTTGCAATAAGGCATACACGAACGTAATTTGCTTGCTCATGCTTGTCTGTAATACGCAGACGTAACTTTCTTACAAGACGGCTTTTTGCCTACGCTGTCCTACAATCCTGCTTGTCTTTAATTCTTGTCCTGCTTATGACTGCGTTTAAGCAAAAAGCAAAGGCTGGCAGGAATGTAAAATAGTATATGCCATAAGAATTTTATGTATTGTAAGACTGCTTGCAAGCAGTAACGTTTTCTTATAAAATCTTGCAACAACATAAGCATCCGGAGGAAGAAAAATAAGATTTCTAAGAATCTTATAAGAATTCACCCGCTACTTGTCAAGATGTAATAAGCAACATAACATGGGTTAACATAAAAGCAGCGTTTTTTAACAATTTTCTACATGAAAATTATGGAAACATTCGGTAATTAGCACGGCTTCGTCTGGTTTTCGGATTGCTAGCAAATTTTACTTTAGTCGTCCTTTAGCAATATGTATGTACATACATATTTACAAAACTTTTAGTAAGCTCTTTCTACAGACTAAGGTAATAAAAATTTGAATTTTTGAAACGAAAATTATGCCTGCCTAAAGTGACACTGTAAATAATCGAACGATCTATGTATGGTATACGCACGCGTTGTATTGTACATACATATACAAGTAAATTCTATAGGTCACTTTTTTAAACTGATAGTCTTCATATAAGCTTTCCATTTCATTTCAAGATAGCTCTTCAGCTTGTCCCGTCCACGCCGGCCATGCTGCGATCCCACTCGTATGCGGCCAAATATGTCCGATCCGTGACTTGGGAGGGGAAGTGTGACAAAGTCATGAAAAATTAGTCAAAAGCCTACAGTCAATTATCGAAAATTTGACGATTCTACAGATGAAAAGCTTTTCAAGCGGGGTAGATTTTAAAAACCACAAGACCAGGTTTGCTCCTAAGATGAATATATGGTGCACAAAAGATCACTATAGCTCTGAATGTACCGTCCTTGACCATAGATACACAGCGTGGCCGATCTGAGGGGTCAGCCGGTCTAGGGTCCAGAATTGAGCTATTCTTCGGCCAAAATGACCTCAAAAAAGGTATACGCGCTAAAATATTGTTAAAAATACGCAATTACAGTTTCTGGTCTATTTAAGGTACTTTTTAACCCTCCTACGGCCAACATAAAAAAATCGTCTCTAGGCCAACACAGTGAACTTATTTAGGTGATGTGCATTGGCATAATACAATGCCCAGAACATTGCCCACTCGTTGTTCATTGATAAACAGAATTTTGAAGAATTTTCAATGAAACAGGAATCCATACTGTGAGATCTACAGTAAACGTCCAAAGCACTAAATCAGAATGTAACCTACTTTTAAACATTGCAATTTTGAACTTGTATCGAGAAATACTAAAAATTTACACTTAAGTACATTTTTAATTGCAGTTTTTTTGCAAAGAAATGTGTAGATAGTGGTAGATAACAGATAGGAAAAATTTTACTAAATGAATCGCGCTTTTGGTTCCAAAATCTACTAAAAGGCATGCAAGGGTTGAAAAAATTCAATTTTCATCTATTTTTGGCCTTCATTTTGCCTAATTTTCCTTAATAATTTCCCGTTTTTCCATTCTGGAGGTACAACCCTAAACCCTTCCCCCATGTGCATGTCTGTCCTTGACTATAACTGCACCGGATGCAAGTGACATAACAACAACGAACAATGCAAAACAGATTTTTTTATATAACTGCATGATCAGGCGAACACAAAACAAGTAAAACACATAAGAAACGAACAATCACAAATCAATAAACATAAGTGTGTATATGCATTTAATCTGCGAAAATAAATGAAATTTAATCAGGCGGTTGATTTTGAAGCGATTTTTCATTTATCCTTTGTTGCGCTTGCAGAGCCTCTTGGACTTTTGTTTGAAGAATTTCTACCATAACTAAAAGAAAAAATTAAGTTCGACAACATAAAAATATTTGTTAAAGAATAATAAACACTTAGACAATTCATTGATTTGCGGAAACGGTATTGTAAAACGTGAAAGCTGCTAGCATATCATTTTGACTTCAGAAAAAGCACAAAAATTCCATCAAAATGAAGCATCTATACAATATTAGAAATGTGTCTCTTCTTTTAGTAAATATCAAGAACTACTATGTAAGCACAAAATGATTCAATAATGACAAGATCTTAAATATTTTTTAATTACCATGTTTACAAAACAATATTTTAAACGTAAGTAGGCATGGTCGTGTGTCATTTCTGCTGTCAATCACTCACAAATGAAAACTTAGAAAAACATCAGGGGAGTACGCAGAATTTTTTTAGAGGAGGGAAGGGGCGGTCTAAAGATTGGTGAACCAATATTTCGGGATATGTTCGGCGGTACACAAAATAAAGTGCATTTGCTGACGTTTTCGAAAATGTTCAATCAATGAAGCTCATTGAATTTGAATTTTTCGAAATTATAAAATATACTGAGTATGCTGTGAAAAATGATCTTTTTTGGTTCGCACGAGAAAAATGATGAGAAATAACGTTCCTATGGCGCGAAGCGCCGAATTTTTTGAAATTTTTCCGATAAAAAAAATGCCAATTTAAATTATCTTCTATGCGTTAACATGATTTTCAAAAAAAAAATTGGGTCTAAGGGGTCGGCCGCCCCCCCATAGGTGGGCAGCACGGAAATTCTGGGGAGGGAAGGGGGGTGAAAAAATTTTCAAAGGTAAAAAAATGGTCTTAAAAGTGGTCGTAGGGCGAAAAAACAGACATTTTTCGACGTTTTCGTCAGTGCGTTTTAGCTAATTTCTGGATCTCTGAGGGCAAAAATCACTAAGAATCGGCTCAAAATGGCGCGAAGCGCGAAAAATTCGACATTTTGACTTTCTGAAATGCAATTTCTGGCATTAAAAGATCTATAGAGGCACAGTAATTTCAATTTCTGGCGGGAGTGCATACTTTCCAATTTCTAGACCTCTTGCAACCCTCCCCTCCCCAAAAATCTTTGCCCATGTGTGCCGCTCCCAAATCCTTGCCCGGCGTGACGCCCATGCAAATCATAAAAAGTATTACTTGAGTTACAAAACATACTTTTTAAATTGAAAAGAATAATTAAAAGAATGAAAAATCATTGTTAGTCTAGGTTGACATGTTTATTATCGAATACAAACAACTTACGTAACAGAATATTTAGATACATTGTACGATTTTCAATCCCGTTTTTGACACAAATTAAAGTCGAAAATAAATCTTTTTAAAAGTTACAGTGCCCACTGCATTCAAATTAGACAAACAGAAGATGGAAGATAGGGAAGCTTAAGCGGTGAATGAATAATTCAGAGCTAATCTTATGTCGAAAAATAGAGATCTACAACACATGTATGTATCACATATGCTGCACTCTGGAGTATTCGGGGGAATAGATACCCAGAATGTTTAAATTGATTGAAAGCGACTATTTAAAAAGATATGATCGATTCAAGCAACTAGCATATACATATGAGCGAGTTTGTTTTTTAGCCTCAGGAATGCAATGTTGAACTTCTTTATTTTTTACAATAAGTGACAAACAGAAGATTCGCACAAGCAACAAATTCGTCACTACAATTGTTTGCGTTCTAAGCCAGAGAGGCAGTGGCGGATCCAGTATTTTCTGACAGAAAGCGGAATCTCAACTTGTTCTAAAACTGTCAAAAAAGTCCTCAAAATCTCTTAATTGTTTGCCAAATACCGGTGTTCCCGGTTTCGATAAAATCATTTCTAATGCAAATTTTTTTCGAAAATTCAGAAAAATGAAGATTTTTATTGTAAATACCGAAATAGGTTAGTTTAAGTTAGTTTGAAGCAAGACCCGGCGCCAAGCACCGAAAAATTCAGGAAATACACTTCAAGGCAAATTAAAGTTATCGTAGCCCTGACATATCTTACGCTAGTGAAATAACAATGCTACAACGGGAAATTCTTCGAAACTTTGTTTCAAAATGGGAAACCACTGTTTATACTCGTATTTTATTACTCGCAAAATCAGTGTAAGAGGAACAAACTTTTCGCTGAGTTAGATACCTACATTTACGGCGCAAAAATAAGCCTCTTAGACTGCCATGAAAAATAGAAATAGTTTCATTAACAATTACTACTACGCCTGAAGCCGATGTGCCGAAAAATCTGTAAAATTATGACAGATGATGACCAAAAATCGTTACAAAAGTCATATCCGGCACGATGTCGCCAACAATCTTGGCCCTCAAAAATGAAGGGCGAGAAAATCGGATCCCACGATCACTTGTACTATAAATAATTTATCTCAAGTCCAGTTTCCATGCTGTAAATTTGTATTTACTAGCAAAGAAAACTACTCCGATGGAACAAGAAGGACGAATATACTGGGAATAGCGGATAATTGAAGGCATAAAAGGAGGGGACTAGGAAAAAGGTCTGCTTCACATACTTTTATGCATAAATTTTACGAACTTTCACCGACAGCAAGAGGACAGATTACGATAATCATATGCATACATGTACACGGTCAAAAGCTCTAGGGGCGGGGTAAACCGAGTCACCTGGGGAAGGGGGCGGGTTTATGAGTAATTTTTCACATATTTAATATCAAATTTTTGTACATAATTCGTCGTATTTTATTTTCGATGACAATTCATGGTTAAATCTGCAGGAAAGCAATAACAATAAGGGCAATGAAATAACCTTGAAAATAATGGAAGACATGTGTCTGAATGAACGATTTGAACAGTCTATTGCTCGAAAAATAGGTACATGTACTTGAAATTACACTCTTAGCCGTCATTTGACGCTTTTTCATAGTTCAAGCGATCAGTTTTGGGCCAAAATGGCCTGAGAGGGGTACGCTTCCTAAAAGTTAGGTAGGGATACCCCCACCCCATACCCCCAGTGCGCATGTGTGATTATATGGGTATAAGTTCAATACAATAATCGCAATCAGCCAGCTTATTGTCGGTGAAAATTCTCAAAGGTTATGCCCAAACTTGTGTGAAACAGACTACAGTCGCTACCAACTTGGATCGGCATGGCAAAAATGGAGTGTTACAGTAAAAAGCAATTTTAGCTAACCAAGGAATTCATGTACTAGGTTTAAAAAATAGACTACAGACCACAGACCATATATAAGAACTGTAATTAAACTTGCGTTGAAACCATAACTCTTTTTATCCTCTGCTTTTCTTGCAAGATGTTCTGAACCTTTTCCATCTGAACCGTCAGGTTTTCGAGTTTCCGAACGAAGAAATCTTTGGCATCCGACAAAGACTATTGGCGAAGAAAATCAACAGAGTTTACAATATCCGCAAATGTATTTTAATTTTTATAAGAGAAAAAGTCCCCCGATCGTGAATTTGTACCAGGAAAAGGAAAGATTTATGTCCGTAGCTACTTAGCATTGATGAAAAATCTTGACTAATGATTAAAGAATAGTGAATCACCAAAGTATTTTTATCTTTCACGTACTTTTTCACGAAAACTAAGATTCGCCTTGTTTTGTAGTTTTAAGGACAATATTGTAAAAAGCTATCCGCATTTGGCGCGAAGGACAATATTTTAGTGCGTTATTTAATCTCTAAGCAATTTGTTATCATACAAGACAGCCATGGACGGATTCAAAGGGGCTGGGAGCACACCTGGGCGTGGGGAGGGTGGTGTTGGGGCGGTATGCACCCCCACGAGAAACCAAAATACCCCCTAGAAATCAAAATACCCCCCAGAATTCAATTTTTGAATTTTTTGTTTTTTTTTCGCAATTTTTTGATGCCAATGGATAGTGCTCGATGAGAAACGTTTAAAAATGGTGTTTTTTCGCCATACCACCATTTTTAAGGCCATTTTTTGACCTTTGAAAAATCTTGCACCCCCTCCTCAGAATTTTGGTGCTGCCCACGTATGGCTGGGAGGGGCGGCCGCCCCTTTCCTCCCCCGCCGGCCCAAAATAGTTAGCGAGATAAAGAATTGCCAAATAATACCTATTAGTAACATTTTTTTTATTTTCTTGGCAGAAGCCATGTTTTTGCTCAGAGAATAGGTTTTAAAATGATTTCAAGAGCAGGAACAGCTTTTTCAGCATAGTTTCCCTTTATCTTCAAGCATATGTAGCTTTTGAAAATTTTCGACGTTCCGTTTCAGATGCTACAAGTACAGGAAATCGAGCAGAAATTCAGGCTTTTTAGTGTTCCGCCGCTTAAATTTTGCAAATTTCAGGCACTTCGCACCAGATTTTCGCAAAAATTAAACTAATTTATCAATTTTTTAGAGCAAAATCCAACAAATATCAAAATTTTCTGAAAAAGATGCGCCAAAAGCGATTTAAATAAAAATTCCACCTCTGGGGACAGCAACGTATTTCCATGCGTCCCTGCGCATACACATACGCGTATACATGTAACATAGTAAATCCCTACCCAAAGTCGGAATCCCATTTATCCACTCGTAGTCCGAGATTTCCCCCATTTTCGACAAAAACATGTGTTATTATCATTTTTTGGCCAAAGAATAGCGTCGTGATTCACCTTATCCAGTAAAAATGACAGAGTACCCTTCAAAATTTTAAGCTTTACGACTTAAAAAATATGGTTAGCTCTGTATCCATTTATCTGAAATATTTTTTTCAGATTTCCATTTACTAAACTACAGGGTGTGGGTGGATACCTTTTACTATGCGGTCAGTATCACTACATATAAGTGCAAACGAGTGTCCAAGGACAGCATTCGGTGCTATACAAAAGATAAGAAGCCGTTTTATAATCCTGACGTCTGTTTTCGCATTAACTAAGTCTTAACAAGAAGTAAGGATCAAGCACATTGAAAGACCACTCTCAGAAAGATGTAAGCTAAAAAACAAAAAAAAATTATATCACGGTACGGTATCTATGTTTTCAAAATGCACCGGATGCTGCTCTTAGACGCTCGTATAACTGCGACGCTTGAGAACAAATCGAATATAGCATCAAATAAAGAATTCGAAACGAAATTTATTGATGCTGAATTAATAATCAGTATGTCGATCACATGAGCGAGAAACGGATTCTAAACGATCTAAGCAAGAATATAAGAAATCAACAAAAAGATAACGCCGATTTTCGAGATTTTTCAAAATGTTTTCACGTTTTTGAGCATAATTTTACATATAGGAATATTTACCAGGTCCACTTTTGAACCTGGAAAAGCTTTTGGTCGTCGATGAGGAGCCAATACAAGGCAACAGCTCTTAACCCTCCTAACACCGACACGGTGAACTCCGTTCACCGGGCATGGTTTTTAGTAAATTTTTCAGCAAAAATCGCAATTCATAAATTAAAATTCTTTCTTCCTGCTTTTGTGCCCTTCTTACACGTCTTTTTGCAAAAAACCGGAATAAAAATTGTACTTGCTCGCGTGAATTTCAAGTATCTTTATCCCCAACTTTAAAAATTGCAATGCTATAAAGTAGGTTATGTACGTATTTGATGTAATCTGTCTTTTCTTTGAATCTGACAGAAAAGATTCCAATTCCCTTGAAAATTCTTGAAAGTGCGTTTTTGACTAAACAAGGGATGGGCTGTCTAATGAGCATTGCATAATGCCAATGCGTATTGCCCTAATACTGTTATTTGCCCGGTGGAAGAATGTCGGTCTCGAGACGATTTTTTTCAGTTGGTTTAGGAGGGGTAAAGAGAGCAAACGTCGAATTTCGGGATAAGTATATATATATATATATATATATATATATATATATATATATATATATATATATAATATATTTGACTCGAAAATTCGCTACATTTAGAAGTCGTCAAAAACATTGGAACTATTCACAAACATGAAGTCGAAGCCCAAATGCCTGCCAAATCCGACCTGGTTGATAGTCGTACGATACTTTGCGCAAAAACGCGGAAAACATTTTGGAAAGTCTCGAAAGCCGAAGGGATATGCTTGCCGATTCGTATTCGTACTCAGATCGTTTTAAAGCTGTTTTTATCAATTTAATTTTATAGTCTATAAATATGTATGATTTCAAAAGCTTAAATCAGCCAAAATATTCCAGTGCCCCAAATTACTTTATTACTTTGTACTGCTGTCTGTTAAAAGTCTGAACTTGACTTTAAGTCATAGGAAATATCAGGCCCGTATTCAGGATTCGGCTAAAATAGGTCTTCTACATCTCGGAAGATTCGTCGGGAAAGCTAGCAAAACCCGCATTTTGCGACGTTTTTCGACATGATCTATCTATCCATTGAGATCATGAAATTGGAAATTTTCGAAAAAATTTTCTGTCTTGCCCAAAAGGCTATAAAAAGTGTCGTTTTTGATTCGCGCTTGAGCCAAAATTATGAAAAAATACTTCACATCTGACGCGAAGCGCCGAAAAGTTGAAGATTTTGCGTCAAAGGAGTGCAACTTTTCCATCTTTTCGTGTATTGTCCTACCTTTCAAAAATTTTTTCGGTCAAGAAAGGGGGAGGGGCGGCCGTCCCCGCCTCATCCCCTTAAATACGGCCCTGGCAAATACGATGTGAAAATTGTTTATTGCAAGGTTGGGAATCGTCTACTTCGTTTGTCCTTACTAAACTTCAAAACTGTATTCAACGGTAAAAATGACGAGTTTTCTGAAGTTCTTATCAATCAAAAGGTCGCCAATCTACTTGAAAATGGTACAATATCGGAATTTTTCGAGCCGTATTGATAGATTTAAGTATTTTTCATTGTCAGAAACCCAGAAATTGACTAAACTACAACAGAAAAATTAGAGAATTAGATAGATAATTAGAAATTATATAATCAAATTAAATTGAAAATTTAATTAAAATAAATTAAAATTAACAAAATTAGATACACAGAATGCGTTACTATACCATATTAATATCTATAAAAAGACCTTGAACAAAAAACACTACGCTGTTATTACTACGTGTAATGTGCAAAAGGAGTGTTAGATACGTATACATGTACTTCAAATAAATATTAATAATTATAAATAAATGCAAATAAATGTATAAGAATAATAAAATATAAACAAATATTTTATGATCAAGGTATGAATAAATTGAAATATGTGAATGCAAATAATATAAATGTTAGAGTAAATGCACAATTACTTAAATGTAATGTAAATGATATTACAAAATGGTAAATGTATCAGAAAGCATACCAATAAGCAACAATAATTACCATTTTTACGTAATAACCCGTCCCAATATCGATAAGCACCGTCTCAAGTTTAGTCAGATTACCGGGAACGTACATCTGAAGTCAGGACAAATACTACATTAATAAAAACAGAAGACAACAGAATGCCTCTACGCCATTATAAACTTAACAAACAAGCAGGTATATGCATATATATACTGCGCCGGAAAAATTAGAAATATGATCTAGATATGTAATGGCCAAAAATTATTTAAAATTCATATCATTTCTTTATATATCGTCAAAATATGAAGTCAAAAGGAGGCGCCACAATACTCCAATAAATCCACTCTTGACAAGCAGTTCAATATCGTGAATGTAAGCTTTTAGAAAAAGTCTGGTCATTGTCTGAACTTATTTGGCAAAAACGAAGCATTTATGAGTGATTTGATTACTACGATTACTACTGAAAACAGCAGAATTGTGAAAGCATAAAATGAAAAGATACATATAGGATCAAGCCAGAAAATAGTAAGAAAATTTTTTACCGGCATACTAGTTTTATTTCTCCAATGAAGAAGAATTATTGAAGGCACTAAAACATCAGGCACAAAGCATAAAAAATCGAATTTCTGCTTTAACAGTCGGTCGGTACACAAAAAACGTAAAATTACTACTTTATTTGCAAGAAATTATACGGTACCTATACATAGAACAGCTAGGTGAATGAAGCATTTTGCTGTCATACAGCAATTTAAGCCCGATAGATAGTCTAAATGAGCAGACGCACAAGGAAAGCTTAAAAAATGTGCATTAGGCAAAAGCAATCATACTGTACGCTGAACAAATTATAAATCCGGCAAAATCACGGAACAAAATGATTAATTTTAACTCTTTATGAAAATTTACCAATAAATCAACTACGTAGGTACTTAACCTGCGTACTCTTATATTAATTTATTTCAAATACGTTCAATGAGATTATCATCCTATCAAAAAAGGAAAACTTCTCTGCAAAAGTTAAAAAAGTTCGCTATCCAGATAAAAAATGTAGCCAATGAAGTCAAAAGATCCTTGGCCAGCAGTTTGAGGACATTACGGGCAATAGTGCATATGGGTCTACGACGTTTTGGCGCCGCCGTTTTGGCCCCAGCAACATATAAATTATTCTGATTAAATCAATTTTGGACCAATTTCAAAATAAATTATATATTCAAAAAGCAGGTTCTTAAAGCTACAAACGGCATATTGTTCTTTTCGATTCGATGAGTATTCATTTGTGTACGACTGAAATACTGTAGAAAATCCAGTGTGCATTTACATAATTATCTCACTAAATTCAAAGATATTCTAGAAGTAATTTATACCATCACGTAAAGAATTGAATGGGTTTTCAAAATCTGTATTATACTTCAATCATGAATGAAATGTAAATAATTAATAATATTACAAAGAGTGTGGCGCCAAAACGTCCCATTCCGAGTGCATATATGTACATAGTATGCCAACTGATTTAAAGTTACCTACCGACGACGTTAGTGGTATCATTATGTCCTGGCCATTCTTGAAATTGTTCAATTTGGAGACGGAATCGTTGGAGCTGAGCAGTTTTTGCTGCACTTCTTTCAACTGCTGCAATGATTCTTTGAAGAAGTCAACTTCCTGAAAAAACACAGCATCGATAGAGAACAGATTAGAAAATATTTCCAAAAGCACACTTCATTATCAATTTGTTCCTGCAGATTATTTATTTCTTCAATGGACAACTGGCTGACGTTGACAACTTGCATATTTCCAGGGGCTTTGTTTTCGCTTGAGGTATTCATTCTTCAAATGCACTTTGGCCCTTTATTGATAAATGCGCATATATCCGATACTTTGATATGTCATCAAATGGCCCTTCAATGCTAATTTAAGATAGCAACTTGATTTGTGGCCAGCATAATACGACGTATACACAAAACCATGTACGGAGACAAACAGTCGACTTTAAAAATAACAATTTACAATTTAATGTACATATGATGTGACGGGCGATTTCTCTTTAGATCTCGAGCAGTATATTTTTTATACACTTTAAAAAGAAAACGTCGAATTATAAACACGATTTTCGCTTCTTTTTAAAAGACGCACGCATTGACTCTAGAATGCAGTAAGCGGATATATTTACAATAAAATTGAGAGTGGTAATTATTTGACCCAGGACCGACAATGAAAATTCGCAAATATTAAGTAAATTTCCCATTAAATTATTTTCTATTACAAGAAATTTCATTGAATCACTCTTTTTCTCGAAGTCCTGATTTCAGAAGATCGGATCTGGGCAGTCTTTCATCGCTGCTCTTTTTTTGGTTCCTTAGCAACAATTATAACTTTTTTTGCCAAAACATCGTTGTTTTGGCGTAATTTTTATTCACGGGAATTTTCAAGCCCGAACAAATACAGCTCTGACCTTAAACCAACCAGGCAGTGCACTTATCGTCAAGATAACAGGTATGTAGCACACTTTTTTGTATTCGGCAAAGATTTCTCCCGATGTACAAAGACTTTTCGGGACCGTCTTTGTACATGTACAAAGATTTTTGGGAAGAAAAAAACTGCAAAAAAGGTCTAAAATTCGCAGAAATTTAATTGTGTGTCCTATATATCTTTATACTAGCAGAAATCGCATTTCGAAAGGAAAAATGTCAAATTCTTCGGCGCTTCGCACTATTTTAAAACGATTCTTAATGATTTTTGCCCTCATAAACCCATGAATTAGCTAAAATACACTACCAAAGGTCGAACAACTGTTTTAAGCATACTGAAGTCGCTACTGTACTATATTATAGACCCCAAAAATTTGTGTGTACAAAATGTACAAAGACTTTTAGGGACCATCTTTGTACATATACAAACGGATTTTGTACAAAAAACACTGGTATAGTCAACTCAATATGTACATACGTACGTAATGGCTCGGAATTTCGGGCGGACTAGCCTGCCCATTGGAGGTAACGGATCCTCTTTGACTGAAAACGGCTAGTGTTTATAGCATGTTGAATGACTGGAGCCGGGATAAAATCAAGATGACCAATGTTAGGCAAGGACTTCTACATTCATTCGCAAGCCCGGTCTGTGAGTCACCCGGAGCACTTTTTGGAGCTAAATTGCATAAAAAAGCGGGGCCAAATGTGTGAATCGTGTTGAAAATACACGAATTCGACATTTCCGATCGATTTCAAGCATTTTTACAGAAGTCTTGAGTAGCTGCAAGCATGGTGCAAGTGCAGTATTATTACCTTTACGTAAGGTGATACGGGGAGGATATACGATTTAGAGCCTTTCATCAATAAATATAAAAATAAAAAAGGATATAAGCTTACGTATAGTAATGTAATGTTTTCCGACGATTTCAAGAACATACAAAATTGAGTCTTTTTACTGTAATTTTTATGCACCAGTTTTGGGAGATGGCGACACCCGTTTAGACTGAAGCCGCGGTCGATAATGCTGCCTTAAACCGCTAACTTATTCATTTTGAAATTTGTGATGATAACGCTCGCGATGCCAGTCGCCCTAGATACTATAGTCTGTTTCATTTAACTTTGCGGTTTTCTGTTAGATTTAATCTGCATGAATCAGGCTACAAAAGTGATTTAAAATTTTGATGCAGTAATGCAGTTCGGCAATAGCAAGCGTCTCATCGTAACTCGATATACTGTAAAATATCACCACAACTATACTGTTAGCTTAAACCACTTTTATGGGCACTTTAGATTTACTAAAAACCTCGAAGTTAAATGAAACGGACTATACGTTACCACAAGTTCAGTGGTCATCGAAGCACGAGTATTTAACGTCGGCAGGCTATATGTACAGTTATCGCCATGAAATTTGAGCAATCAATATTCCTTGAAGGTCTTTTAAAGGATTGAGTTGCCTATGTTATAAGATAGGCAACGTCGTCATATGTTTTAGCACAGCGATGCAAGACATACATATGACATTGTCCTGCGGGATTACATAGACACTAAATAGTTAAGAGAACTTTAAGGACTGTTGATTGTTCAAATTTCGAGACAAGAAATCGATTGCATTTTTAAGTACCTTGCAAAAGTTTTGGTACTAGATAGCATAAAAAGTGCATCAAATTATTTCGTCTCGTGAAAATTTTTTGACACATTCTCTTGTTTTCCACAAAATCTTACTTCTATATCTAGGGATGTCTAGGCGCAAATGAAGCATATCAATCGACGATCGCAATACATAGAATTTTAGTTTGAAAAAAGAAACAACCAATTAGAAGCGTTTATTAAATGCGTGCATAAGGGTCATAGATAGACGAAAGGACGAAAAAATTAAAAATTCTGCAAAAAAGGAAATACAAGGATCATGGCGAATCCGATTGATAAAAAAATAATAAAACGGTATTATTTTCATGCACTTGGCATATTTTACACTGCATATAAATATGTACATAAATGTGTATGCAAGCAAAGCATTAAGTAATCACACACTGGGAGAAGATAAAACATGTTTATTGGACGAAAAGCATTATCAAAGCAGATCTAGAAAAAATTTGCCTCACTTTGTATACACATATAAAGAGCCACAAGTTTTTGTTGCAAGCTTGAACGGAATATAAAATGTGAAAAAACCACTTTTTTACTAAATGACACGTGAAATAAAAAACAAGCTCCAAAAATCTAAGGCTAGCATATAGATTGACGCAGATTATTTCGTCAAACTTGACTTCCAGACCTTGCTAATCAATTAAGTATGCTTAAAAAGAAATTTTCATTAAAATATCTCTGATATTCATGAATAAAATGTTTGGCCAATAAAAAATACTTGTACCGACTTTATTTAAAACCCTATGCAAGAAAATTTTGCAAAATGATGCAAGTCGAGGGGAAACTGCTGTGTTGTCATGGCAACACATACTTCAAAAAATTTTCTTTGAAGTCAAATAGAATTTTTTCAAATTTTCGTCGAGCGCTCATATGCTTTGAGTGATATACAAATAGGCATTGGACAAACCTATGAGGCGCCTCGTGTCAAATTTTATCAAAGTCTTGACTGATTTTAAGTCAGAACTCAATTGGTCTTATTAGCTCTGAATTTGTCGGTACCGAAATTACACGCAGGCCCGTATACAGGATTTTATCTCAGGGGGGGGGGTAGGAGGAAATTTTAAGGTCAAGTATCTCGAAAACTAGTAGAAGATAAGCAAAAATAAAGGCATCTTCGAGCGTATCTCGGCGAGCTCTATAAACTGGTTGAGAAGAATTTAAGAAAAAAATAAATTTTTTATTCCATTTCATACTGAAATATAAAAAATCTGACGTTTAAACTACCTATACAAATGATTTCACGTCATTCAATCGACAAACAATTTATTAACTTTTGTCTTTGTATTTAATGTTTGTGCTTTGCAAAGACATCCATTAAAGAGAAAATGAATAAGAGTTGACATGTTTTATCCAGGCACGTATCTCTGGGGGAATGGGGGATTCGGAACCCCAAAATTCAGGAAAATCGGACTTTTTAAATGTTATTTTTGGCCTTTTTGAGCTTAGTTCCCCCAAAATTGGTGTTGGTCCCCCCCAAAAATAGGACGGCCAGCTATGTGCCTGATTTTACCTACGTATCCAACTAAAACTGAGCGGGACAGATGACCAAAACTATAGACAAACAATAACGATGCGTGAAAAAATAATAAAAATAAATAAAATGAGATTTCGTAGCACTTTTCTGAATGTTTGTATTTAAAATGAGATTTTGTAGCACTTTTCAGAATGTCTGTGTTTCTAGTTTATCAAATGTTCGGAAATGAACCATTTATTATATGTACTACATACATATGTCGATTACGTATTTCATGCTTCTTACCAGACATGCATAGCATGTGATTTCTGGGTGAAGGGGTAAAATTTTAAGCTCTTTTGGGCTCAAAAGCAGTGGGTACGCGTCAAACATTGATTTTCGGCGTTTATGACGATACTCTATCATTCTAGAGTATAAAAACAGAAAACTTTGGAAAACAATCAGAAAAATTCGATTAAATTCAACAAAATATAGTCAAAAAATGAGCAAATGGCGCGAACCGCTAAAAATTTGAAACTGTTGAGCAGATAGCAAAAAACACTTAAAACAGCGCCTTTCATGCAAATTTTTTAGAATTTTTAGAAAATCATAAAATAAGGGCGGGGTAGGGGTGAAAAACTTTCTAGCTGGGGGAACAGGTGAAAAAGTTTGTGGGTGGTGAAAGCCCCAAATCCCAAATCATATTTGATCCTTAAGCCAGTGAAATAAAGTCAAACATCTTCTAAATTACTGAGAAAAAGTTTTTTACAGCCGTACCACTGATAATCACCACGCTAATGAAACTCGCCCCGTTCTAATAAAAATTTTGGCCATTAGCACGACGTGCTAATGGATACGAAGACGTTTGTTTTGGCAAAAGTATAGTAATTTAAGCTTTTTAACGTATCCTTCAGCAAACATTCCAAAAAATTTTCGGCGCAGCGCTGAGTGTCATACTTACGGTTAATTTAGACTCGAGCGCGTGATTTAAACACTCTACCGATTTCTGGCACATAATAATTACTTTGTGACAACTTTGCACCGTTTTCTCTTGTAAGAAGACACAATTAGATTCTTGATGTTCATTTATAATCCAGTCCATAAGCGCAGTGACGTCTGTTTTTTAATCAAATTAGTATATGGCAATCGCATTATCATTTCTGATGTTTATTGAGCATTTTAGGAAGCCAATAATTGCGATGTAGCGTATTCAAATCTATGAAAAACACTGATCAAGAAAAAACATTGATTTAGAATATCACGGCATACTTACACGGCTAAATTAAAAAACAAAAGGACGTGCACTACTGACACTATGTATGTAGGTATTATACTGGTAAAAAGTTGGAGTGCTAAAGAAACCTATCCCGTGCTAGGCCGTGCTACGCAGGCACGTAGCTGGCCGTCCAATTTTGGGGGGACCAACACCAATTTTGAGGGGACTAAGCCCAAAAAAGCCAAAAATAGCACAAAATAACGTTTAAAAAGTCCTATTTTTCCAATTTTTTCGAATTTTGAGGGGGGTGGGTCCGAACACCCCCATTCCCCCAGAGATACGTGTCTGGACGACGAGCATTTCGAATATAGAAAACGACCCAAATTGCTGTAACTTCACGTCACCAAATCTTTATCATCATCGTAGGAGCCGGAGGGCACAGGATCATCGACATTTCGTGGCGTTGTAGAATGCTGAAACCGATCGACGGCAACGTTTATCGTCTGCGGCGACGTCGCAGCGATCACGACGGCGTTCGAACAATAGCGTCGCCGTCGACGCGCTCGACGATTTGACGCCATCGGCGAGATGACCACCGGCAGAGCCGAAGTCGACGACGATGCGCGCACATTACCTGCGAGTAGAACAACTATTCAAAAACACCACACTTACACTTAAACAGGCACGAGGCTGTGGGGGATCCTCCAAAATTTTAGAAACACTGTTACAAGGATCCCCCAAAAGGGTGGTGTTGAAAATTCTTGGATCGCATCCCAAAGATTGCCAGAATAGATTTTAGCACGCGTTTGAGTTAATATTCGTAAAATTTTCGGGCGCTTCGCGCCGGGTTTATCGTTTTTTATAACTTTTGTCTTCTGAACCGCCCAAGTTCCAGTAAGACATGGTGAATATGGTAAATTTCCTGCGGCTCTGCGCAGAATTATTTATTTTACGTATTGTTTTCTCAGCAACTCGGACATAATGTTTAGAAATCATTTGTGCAGCCATTTTATACAACAACTTTTTGGATTTGATTAAAATCAAGTTAAACTTATGGACAAAATTTTGATTTTTTTTCTTTTCCAGTGTGCAGAGCTCGCTGAGAAACGCTCAAAAACACCATCATTATTGCCTACTCATCAGTAGTTTTACAGATATCTAAGTCCAAACTTTTAGACCAACTAAATTCAAAAGGCTAGCTACGCGCCTGCTCTTAAATGCGAAGAAAATAAAAAAAGAGTAAGATATGCACAAAAAGAAGAAGCAGATAAGAGAATAAAAATTCTAAAGAGCTGAAGAACGCAAGAAACATAACCCATCTTTTTGAGGGATTTAAAAAAAATCGATAGCCCGAATTCGGAGCAATGGGGGAACAAGACCGGTCTTGTCGAGCATAGATGCCCAGCATGGCCGATCTAAGGGGAGGTTCAGAATTAAGCCTTCTTGGGCCAAAATGACCTCAAAAACTGGTATGTATGTGTACAGTACTCGTAGCCGGAATCGAAGCATCGATTTTCGCCAGAGCGTTGCGCAATGGTCGCTGACGAGAAAAGAAACGACGCGGCGTCCTCTTAGGAACCGAAGAGACAGAAGCCGGAGGATCGCTGTCATCCTCTTGGTCATCCAAATCCGAAACGGCGGATGCATCGGACCATCGACTGCACGACACAATGCTACAAAAATATGAAAAATACAGGAGAAATAAGATCGTACGAGGGTGAGACTTCTCAACTACTATCAAGACTGCATACAGTCAGATGGGGTATTAGTAGTATTAGTATAGTATGTCTCCACATTGGAAAAATGTGACTCCATCAACAAAGCACGTATCTACATCCATATAGTAGTGTAAATTTGACCCGTGAAGGAACGTATAGTCTATTATAATATTCTACAGTTGAGAAAAGATTAAAAATGCATTAAATCACCGAAAAATTACGAGCTATTTCGGATAAAATGTCCTGGCAGATTGTCAAATGTACCATGCATAAATTTAACCAGTTTGCAATGCTTTTAAATCTTACTCCAGCGTTCTGCTGAAAATGTAGATTTAGAACTAAAAGCTGATGCTTTCTCGCAAAATCGGTGGCTACTTATTATATGGACTTTAAAGCACAATAAACAAACAACATAATTCTGAAGTATTGCGCATGTTGTTTTTTGCAGTCATATTCTAGTCTCGGATGAAAAAAGTATTACTATTTTATGACCAGGTTTACCATCTACAATTATGCAATGATGGGGATACATACATATTATTTAGTGGAGTCACATTTCTTCCGATGTGGAGACACACTATTCTAATACCGCCAGGTAGCTAGAGGAGTGAAATGCGGCATTATCAATATCATAAGTTTTAAAACGATTTTCAAAACACTTCTAGCACTAGCTGGCTATATTTTGATAAATCTAGACCGACTTTGGTACCTAGTTTATGCTAGATTAAAAAAGAAATTTGTGTTACTAGATGGGGTCAAAATCGATCGACTGCACTGACAATCAGTGGACCTTTCTCGACTAAATAGCACCACACTCATCCCTATTAGTGCGTATGTACGTAAGAGTCATCAAATTTGTTGCTGGTAATTGGGAATGGTAAAAATAAGTATTATTAGAAATATACCAGATTTTTAACCATCTAATTTTTGTCAGCTAATGAAATTCTAGCCATAAATGCATGTACTGAAGGTACGGAAGGGTATCCATCCACCCGCTTACCAATACTTTGAAAGGCAAAACCCCTCAAGCAATTTTTGAAGCAAAAACTATTGTTTGAATTGAACTATAAAACCGCCATACCTACGACGTCTAATAATATACCCTCTAGTATAAGTACTCATTTTTCCAGCAGTGTACTATTCCTTTCATTCAACTATCATTGATCTTCCATTATTTCGTACATAAATAGAATTAGTGGTCCAAGTAATTCCATCTTCTTATTATTTGTTTTCATACAAACTACGTCACGGAAGGAGGGAGGGGGAGGCAAGTTTTTTTTGTACAAGGTCCATTTGTACATTTAAAAGATGGTCCCCAAACGTCTTTGTACATTTTGTACATGCAAATTTTTGTGTACTATAATATAGTATAGTAGCGATTTTAGTGTGGTAAAACAGGCTTTTCAATCTTTGGTAGTGTATTTCAGCTAATTTCTGGGTTTCTGACGCCAAAAATTACTAAAAATTGTCTCAAAACGGCGCGAAGCGTTTAAAAATTTGACATTTTTCCATTCTAAAAGCGAATTCTGCCATTTTGAAGATATGTATGTAGGACAAAAATTTTTGGGAATTTTACACCTTTTCACATTTCTGTCTTCCCGAAAAAATCTTTGTACATTTTGTACACACAAATTTTCGGCTACTATCATTTTCTACAGTAGCAATTTTGGTGTGGTAAAAACAGAGTTATTCGACTTTTGGTAGAGCATTTTAGCTGATTTCTGGGTTTTCGAAAGCTAAAATAACTAATAATCGTCTCAAAACGGCGCGAAGCGCCTGAAAATCTGACATTTTTCCTTAAAGCGCCGAAAATTTTTGCGAATTTCAGACCTTTTTGCAATTTTTGTCATCCAAAAAATCTTTGTACATGTACAAAGACGGTCCTGAAAAGTCTTTGTGCATCAAGAAAAATCTTTGCCGAGTACAAAAGACACTGGGGGGTAGTGTCACAGAAATTCAAATCAGCAAATTTAGTTTTCACGATTTTTTGCTATTAAAACGATGCGAATAGTCAAAATAGCCTATAAAACGATTTTTTTCGTGATTATGCATTTTCAAAGCATTTCCAGTCCATTTTGACTACATTATATCTCTTTTAACACTGAAAAATATAAAAATTGATTGATTTTAGGCGCTTTTTGAGTAAAAACCACATATAATCGGGCGCAAAATCGATCGATGGATTTCTCCATGTGTGGAGAGGTTGTACGTCGTTTGATCCAAGTGTAGATATTGACGTTGGGACAGGCACACTTGCGTAGATGGATGTCGACATGTGTCGGCCATTACAACAACAACAACAACAATTTTACATTTTTACTGCTTTTGCACTCAAAAATGATAAAGAAAAACGTTTCGTCAGCTTGAAATCGCCGCACCGTACATATCTGTCTGGCTGATCCCTCACCCCTGTGTACATGTATGCGTACAATAATTCTTAAAGTAACTGTTTTACAATTATTAAGGACAGCTTTTGCGATAATAAAATAAAGCGATCATATAATACAAGAAGCAGAACCGACAGAAAAACCAATTCTAGTAAAAACATAAGAAGCGACCGTTTGAAAGAAAGCAATGCTTTATTAAAAACAAGTAGTCATTCCAAATATTATTCTGCGACAGAACTTCATAGCTAACAAAGTCATTATTAATAACTTTGCCATAAAAATTAGGAAGAAAACGATCCGTAATCAACGTTCAATCTACGAGTAGCATCAAAAATTATTCCTTGTCCTGATTTTTTCAAATGTAAAGAAGAAAGAAAAGTCAGTGATGATAAATTATTAAAGTAGGCAAGGCCTTCCCTTAATTCTTTTACACATAAGATTAGACGTTGTGAGAAAAAGATGTAAAAATAGCACACAATTAATTTACTACATACATATATAAATGAAATGCATAGGTGCACAAGGTCAGGGTCGGCAGAAGGGGGGTAAAATCTCAGATATCCAAAACAGTAAATTTAAGGTCCACAAATTTTGTTTAAACAGCCAAAATAGTCAAAACAGCCTATAAAGTTTTTTCGTTGTAATTTCGCATTTTTAAAGCATTTTTAGTCTATTTTGATTGCATTACATAACTTTTACATAACTCTAGAAAAATACAAATTTATCAATTTTGGCACTTTTTAGGTAAAAAAATACATAAATGTACTAATCCGCTGCGATGCGCCGGAAAAATTTCGACATTTTTACTGCTTTTGACCTCAAAAATGATGCAAAAAATCTTCCGCCAGCTCAAAATCGCCGGACAGTACTTGTCTGGCTGACCCCTCAGCGGGAGTAATAACCCCGCACCCCCTCCTATTTGCATGTAAGATGAAATGAATGAGCACATGTTTCATATTAAACATGTGTACATAAGCTACATATGTAATTGCAAAAGCAAGAGGATCAGAGGCGTCTGGAAAAATCAAAATCAAAATTTTCCTTACACGTTTAGTTTTCAGTTAAGCTCATTCACCTTGTTAGATCATCTTGTTCGTCTTCAAATTGTAGTTGATTAAGTTCGCAGACAATTTGAGAGACCTCTTTTGATTTGCCCCATTTACGTTTTAAATAGCCATCTATTTCTGATGTCGTCAGATTCGTTTGTGCGAACAGATGAAACGAAGCTTCGGATAATAAAGTAGGAATGGAGTATACACTTAAAATAGAATAGAGTACTTTTAAACAATCAAACATGCACACGGACAAAAGTTCTGGGACGGGGGTTAAAACTAAAGTTTCTTTGGGGAAGGAAATGAATGAGTAATTTTGCAATTTAATGTCAAATTTTGATATTAATTCGTTGTATTTTATTCTTCGTGAAAATTTGTGGTTTAATTTGTATGAAAGCAAATAATACGGGTCATTTGTATTTTTACACCCAGTAGCTGTGTAAAGTTTACACTGAAAATTTACTTTAGTTTTAGAGCGTTGCAAAAGCTTAATTTTTCCAAAATGTTCCATGTAACGTCATCAGGATTACAAATCTGAGTGTAAGTGTTCTTTACACCCAGTAGTTGCGTACAGTTTAGGCTGAAAACATTTGTTCTGTTTAAATTAGGTGAGGTGCTTTTGTTTAAAAAATAATGCTTATGTTCAGAACAATATGGTTTCCCGCGTTCTTGGACTGCTGTCATTTTTGAGGAATGTTACCGCATGTGTAAACTACTGATTTAATCAAATCAAGCTAATTAAAAGTAGGGTAATAGCAAAGCAAAATGCTCCGATGGAACAAAAAGGGCGAATATTACGCATCAATAAGGACATAAAAGGAGGATACTAGGGAAAAATTACCTATGTATGCCTGCCATATACATGCAGCACACGGTCAAAAGTTTCGAGAGGGGGTAAACCGGGTTTCCTTGGGGGGGAATAAATGAGTAAATTTTTATATACCTTTTTTAATATTAAATTTTGAGAAATTTTGATACTTAATTCGTTTTATTTCATTCTTCATGAATATTTTAGGTTAAATTGAAATATGCATGAAAACAGTAACGATAAGGGCGATTAAATGACCTGCAACGTCAAAAATATACAAAATAATGAAGAAAATTGTTTGGAATAATTAATTGGACGGGATACTGCTCGGAATATTAGTTTGTATATGTACATGAAACTAAACTGCTGGACGTCATTTGTTGCTTTTTCATGGTTCGAGCAACAGATTCGGTCCCTAAACGGCCTGAGGGGGAGTATGCCTTCGAAAATTTGTGGTAGGGGGAGAACTCCCCTCTTAGTGTTCATGTGTGATTCCTGTGAAAGTTAGAGAGAATGTACTAAAAATAAGACTTCCACTGAAAAAACGCAAAAAAATCGAAATATGTTCTGTAGCTTCTAGAAAATGCCTTCACAAAACATTGACACTGGCTCAGAAAAAGAGATTAAGGGCAAGCTTTGATGTGTTTTAATAATCGATTCAGTATCTTATCTACATCAAATTTCTCTTTTAATATATAACCAATATTTATTTGATTGTCAATGGCTTCAAAAATGAATTATGACAGGCACACGATCTTCTTAATTGCTGTCCCACAGCAGTGCGTAGCATGCTAGCGTAAAGCCTCATTCATTCTCCACGCATCGCGCCGAACTTGCGAAAATCGCAGCTCGCAGGATCAGATTTGCACGCGAATTTAATTCACACATTCGCGCGAATCGCAGGATTTTCTACGACACGATTTTTCAATTCATACTTTCTGCTAAAATCGCAACGCATAATAAATCGCGCAATCCAGAGATTTCATCGTGCGATAACTCGCGTTGAAATTCATACTTCATCGCGTGTTTTTGCGCGAAAAGTGTCAAAAATGACTATTTTTAGCAACAAATTGACGACGGACGCGAATTTGCAAATTTGGGGATTGACGCGAATTCGCGTTTTTTCTATACAAGCAGTTCAAATTGAAATGTCAATTTTGACGATTTACGGCCCTAGCCGGCCATTATGTAAATGGTGCAAACGTCGAATGCATGTTCGAAATGCTAATCGATACTTCAAGGAGTGTAGCATACATGGCTAATTGTGTAGCACGCTTGATTCATCGTCACGCCTACATAGATTATAAAGTTGAATAAATAGTAACTTTGTCAAACATGTAACAGGGGGTTTGGAGAAAGTCAAAAAATTTTAAGTCAGAAAATTTTTAAAAATTTGAAAAAGTCAGAAAATTTTTGACCCCCTCCCCCGATTTTTGGAAGAACTCGCGATTTTTGGCCGTTTTTGGTCAAAAATTGGAGGTCACTTACCCCCTTTCTCCCTCTTCTAGAAATTAGACGGGGACACCCTTCCTAAATTTCGTGACGTTACATGTATGATCTTTGTCATCAGTAAAACCATTTGACACAAGTTAATTTTTGACTATTTTAATACGCCATCATTCAAGCTTATCGTTTTGCACATGCTCTGCGAGCTTGTGAGCAGAAAGATCTCGCTTGGGACAAAATATCGAACATTGTCGGTCAGTCATATCCAGGCCCGGGTCCCCCAAAAGGAAAAATTAAAAATTGGCGAAGTGCGTCTGAAACACCGTATAGAGAGCATGTCAATTTTTGTTCTAGCGCTGTGCGCCGAAATCATTGTTTAGCTACAGTTTTTGCCTTCTAGCTCACTCAAAACAGCTCAAATTTGAGATATGACATGGGAAACATGAAATTTTTCCGGCGCTTGGCGCCGTATTTATTGTTTATATATGTTTTTGTCTTCTAGCCCGCTCAAAACTACTCAAATTTGAACTTGACATGCAGAATATGTCAATTTTTTCGGCGCTTGGTGCCGAATTATTCATTATCCGAATTGTTTTTCTCTGTAAAGCACAATGATTAAGTGCAAAGGCAAGAGATAAGAAATAATTCGTCGATTAAGTGATGAGAAATCAGCTTAAATGATAAATTTGTTGTATGTCAATATGGAATACAGTGAATTTTTTTGTTGAAATTTTTCTTTACCATTGTATAGAGCTCGACGAGATACGCTCAAAACTGTCTTTATTTTCGTCTATCTCCTAATGGTTCTCGAGATATCAGGCCTCAAAAATTATCGCCCCACCCACCCCCCTCCCCCGAAATAAAATCCTGGTTACGGGCCTGGTCAAATCATATAAGCTTTTTACATTATTTAGGAAAATGATAATAAAATTCTTCGAAATAAATTCCTTATAATGAATAGAATAAACGAGCTTAGATTTTTAAAGCGAAGGTGTATTACTGTGTAAAAACAGGTTTTATTTCTAGAATAAACGAGTGAGTACGAAGGCAAAATTTCAAGAGCGTCATTTTCAGCTCAATCCGAATTCATCCCAAAAAATTTCGAAGTGCTATTGATTGTGCTAAATTTTGAAAGTTTGAGCAAAATAACTATTTAAAAATAAGTCGGCGAGAAGAGTCAGATAATTTAAGACATGCTTAAAATAATCAAGCCCGAACTTTTTAAAAAAAATTATAGAAAAAGTAAGAAATCGGGCGAAAAATTCTGAAATTATTAAGTGCGCGTATTACTTTTTCTTAGCTTTTGTTGGACTTCAAAAATTTTGAATTCCTTTTTTAATGAAAAATACTCCTTTTATTTCGGAGAGGCGGTCTCTATCATTCAGCCCCTGAATACCGTTCATCGTACAACGTCTGTGTAAGCAGCCTAAAACTGACTTTAATTCACGGTTGTGTTAGCAATTTATTAGCAGCCACATTAGAACAGAATGACTCACACGCTTATAAGACCCCCAAAATAATGGACCTCAAAAATTTGTTTATTAATTTGTATTTGATTTCCCCCATCAGAATTTGAGAATTCCCACAGATTACTGTAGAACCAAAGAACAGCATTTTTCGTACCTTCTTGGATATTTTATACTAAACCCAGGTTTTTGTTTCTTTGAACTGATTCAGCTCCATTATCTATTCGTATCAACTGGACAATGCGTTGAAATTGTAATGGGGTCAGTCAAGAAAAGGACAAAAAAATGCGCGTAATAATCGTGCGATTTGCAGAGAAAAATCGAACGTTGCATCGCAGGAAGACCTAATATGCGAAAAATCGCAGCAAGTATGAATGTAACACGTGATGCGTCGATTTTTGCGGATTATCGCGCGATGTTTCGCAAGAAGTATAAATGGATCAAGAGATACGTACACAAGTTGCGTTATTTTTAGAAAAAGTCACGCCATATAATCCTGCGACGCGACACTGCGTGAATTATGAATGAGCCTTATGAATGCACATTATGTCGTTTTTTGATTAATGACCGCTTCTTTTCTAGGAATAAGCTCTTCGTGTTACTTATTTTTACGCCGGAAGGACAACTCTTTTCTGCAAGCCGCAGAATATACTTCGCGTTTTTGCGTTTTTTAGCAGAAGTATTATTTTTAGTAGATTCTTACAATTTTCATAGACATACATATTCGTTTGTAAATAACTTTACCCTAGTCCCCTCCTTTTATGTCCTTAATGATGCGTAATTCTAAGTATAATCGTCATTTTTGTTCCATCGGAGCATTTTTCTTTGCTAGTTCCAAATTAGGCTTTTTCACCCAAAGTCGAGTATTGCCCGTACACCAAAACCATATATTTTTCGCTTGAATACCACAAGGAGTCGCTACCACACGTGGGCGTGTGGGGAAGGGGTATGATGGGGTATGCACCCCCAGAAGGCCCGATACTCTCCAGAATTCAATTTTTGAAATTTTTTTGTTTTTTCGCAATTTTTTAATGCCGATAGATAGTGCTTGATCAGAAACGTTGAATAATGGTGTATTTTCGCCATGCCACCATTTTTAAGACCATTTTGGTGCTGCCGACCTATGGTCGCTACTCCCAAGCGTTGACCTCTGAATTTCGGAGATTTCACCCCCCCTCCCTGCCGACCCTGACAGACCTTGGAAATCTATGATACATTCCCCGTACAGCCTTCGCGCGACCAAAGTCAGATCAAGCCTTTCTTATGCCGAAGCATTTAACATTTCCAATCTTACGAGAAATTCGTTAATTCTGCTTACTTGCGAATGAATTCTTCAAGACCCTTGCGTCTATTTTCAATAAATTGATGCGTAAATCGATCCGTTAACAAACAACCAGCCGTAGGCAGCTGTGGCACATTTCTGAAAACGATCCAACAATTGCAACAGAACAAATTCACAGGAACGATTTGAAGAAAACCATGATGAATGAGGTGAGGGAAACAATATCCATTCTAGTACAACTAAAAAAATACGGATGATATATGCGCAAATAAAAAGCTTGTTTAGTAGGTATACCAAAGTATTCTGCAGCCATAAAAATGATTAAGCTTGAACAGCTATCCTTTTCTTAATTTGACGTACAATATCAATATTTTAGACAAAACCTTGAATGTCTGTTGTTTGCCGATCACAATTTCATATTTAGGACCAAATTTAAGGAGGGACGATGGAGGGCGGTCCTCTTTGGCCAAAAAAAATTTTGAAATGTAAGATAATGCATGGAAAGATAGAAAAATCGACTGTCTTTGACAGAAAAATCTTTAAATTTCCGGCGCTTCGCGCCAGATGTGAAGCGAACAAAAAATGACACTTTTTTCATAGCTTTTTTGAGTAAAAAAATTTTTTCAGTTTGAATTTTGTTATATATCTTAATGAATAGAGCATGTATAAAAAAGTCGAAAAATGCGTTTTTTACGAGCTATTCCGACGAGTTTTCTGAGATATACGAGTAGACCAATTTATGTTGGGTCCGCCCGCCTCCCCCGCCTTAGCCAAATACTGGATACGGGCCTGATCATACCAATACAGTGAAATTGATGAATTATTACCAACAAACATGCACATAGGGGGCGGGGGGAGTGAGGCGGGGTATTACCCCCCCCGCTAAAGAGTCAGCCAGACAGAACAGTAATGTCAAAATTTTTCCGGCGTTTCGCACCGGATTAGTACTTTTATGTACTTTTTTACCCGAAAAAGCGCCAAACATAGATTCAATTTCTGTATTTTTTAGTGCTTAAAAAGATATGATGCTGTCAAAATGGACTAAAAATGCTTTAGAAATGCGAAATTACGATGAAAAGACGTTTTTACAGACTATTTTGACCAGTTTTTCTTCATTGAAGAACAAAAATTCGTGAATGTTAAAAATTTACTGTTTTGGATTTCTGAGATTTACCCCCTGCCGACTACCTAGGATTACCAATCTCACTTCTGATAGAAAAAAGTAGCCAAATAAAAATAAACAAATTATGTAATTACTTAAAGCGATTGAAAGGAAAATCATAGAACCAATCGTCGTTGTCTTCTTTTATGTTGGCGTTCTGAACAATATCATCATAGGTAGCGCGTTAGCGCGTACCTATAATATACTTGGGTACCCCCAACACCTGGGCACCCCCCCTACAGCTATAACGGGACACTTCTGGCAGGTGCGGTTTTTTTAAAAGAAAGATAATAAAAAAATTCGCTGCCCGTGTTTTTTTGTTTTTTCTTGAAACTCAAAATTGACTGTGTAAAGAAGGTGTAAAGTTTTTGTGTAACGTTATAACATAGGACAAATTTTGGGACCTTTTTACTGCGGCATGTGGACAACTGAGTATTGATGACTCGAAGGATTGAACAGAATAGGATAATAGAGGGATGAATTCTACAGATGACACTTTTTTTGTTTTTTGAAATTCGCATTATTTATCGAACGGCAGTGTAAAGAGTGCGAAAATCTGGGGGTGAAAAAGCACTTTTTGGTCGAGTTTTCAACCTTCCTATGTCCGATACTAGCTCCGGTTATGAGGTTTTTAAAATGTTTTCTGACAGAAATGTAGAGCGGATCAAGGGCTACATTCTGCATATAAGCAAAGTCTTCTATGCTCTATGGTGAGTTAGATCCTGGGGTTTAAAGTTTACACTCTAGTGGATGGTGTAAAAAAACGGATTTTAACTAAGATTTCTCTGCCAAATTTTTCCGCTTATGAGTCAGTGCAAATCGAAAACAGCATTAATAAAGTGCCTCACAGGGGCTAAACATCGCAGCAAACCGCATTTAAAAAACGCAATATTGAGTTATTTATGGGGGTGTAAAGTTCGAAATCAGAGGTAAAAAATGGGCTAAAAACACGTTTTTTCGAAGTTTGATTGATAAATCATGCCAAATAATTTTTGCAACAGAATTTTTGGCACACAGGAATGTACTACGATTTAAAAGCTACAAATTGTACCAAACCGAATTTCTTTAAACTCAATGGGGAGTTCGGTACGGAATTTTAAAGTTTACAGTGTTCTAAATGATGGAAAATACGTTTTTGTTGCGTTTTTGTTCGCCACTTTCTCCGTCCAGAAGTCGGGATAAGTCTAATAGAATAAAAATAAAGTGCTTTATATCGGGTGCATGTCAAAGCAAATTGTCTATACATTAATATTTAGCGAGTGTAAAGTCAAAAATTTGGAGTTTTAAATGCGTTTCTGTCTTGTTTTTTCTGCCTGCTTCTCCGGTTACGAGTCAGGGACACGTTTATCAAGTCTAGAAATGGACCAGGAATCAAATTTGATATGCCAGTCTGGCGCATATGTTTACACTCTACGGTGTGGTAAAGTAGTTTACACCAATTGTTAGTTTGCCCATAGAACATTATGTAGACTTAATTTTTTCATAAATATTAATCGTAATATCGGAACAATATCAAAATTACGAATCTGACTAAAATCTTCTTTACACTAGGTGTTTACATGAAGTTTACACTACATATATATTTATCTTCGTTTTTGAGCATTCCTGAAACCTAATTTTTTCTTGGAGCCTAGAAGTTTTCAAAGGATCAAATGTGAGACGTCACGTAGGCGCGTTTGTTTACATCCAACAGTGATGTAAAGTAGTTTACATTCATTGTTTATATGTCCTCAGACCATTGTAGAGACATAATTTTTTCATGAATGTTGATCATAATATCCGAGTAATTTTTTACACTGCATGTTAGCCTTTGTTCTAGAGCATTGCAAAAATCGAAATTTTTTTCCTGAGATATAAAAATTTACAGGGAATGAAATATATACGTCAATTGGGCGCGCTTGCTTACACTCAGCAGTATTGCAAAGTGGTTTAAACCTAATGTTTATTGTCTTTAAAACATTATGGAGACTCATTTTTCCATAAATGTTGAAAGAAATATCGGAGCAATATCAAAATTACGAATCCGACTAAAATATTCTTTACGCTATGTGTTTGTGTAAAGTTTACGTTACGTGTTAACCTAATTCGATAGACTTGCAGAGACTTTGTAACTGAAGTCAAGAAATTTTCAAGGATTCATATGTGAGACATCAATTAAGTGAGTTTGTTTACCCTCAAAAGTAATCTAAAGTGATTTAAAAATTATGTTCAAGTGTCCTTAGATCATTGAAGAGATGTAATTTTGTCTTAAATGGGTTGCATTAAAGTTAAATCTTTCTTAGCCGTGTTTATAATATGTTTCACAAAATCTTGCGCATGGAGAGCTATCGTTTAATTGATGTAAATTGCCTGCAAAAGTGGTTTAAAATGAACCAGCAATCACACTACTGTGCACAGAAGTCGACAAAGATATACAGCTTTATTGTAATCATGTTAAGCCGTAAACTGTTAGTATTCTCTACACCTAGTAGTTGTGTAAAGTTTGCACTATTCATTTGTTGTTAATATGTAGTCTATACTACAAATTTATTTTACTACCAAATCAAAGCGTTAGTGTTCCTTACATTTGATATTTGCGTGAAGTTTTTGAATTTTTGCCGAAAATCTTTGCCTTCTAATTTACCAACATCCCGCCTTTTCCATTTTCTTGAAGTTTAAAATCTTTTATAATTCTCTCATAATTTAATGGTAGGTTTTAACTTTAAGTTTCTCTTGGTTTACAACTCTCGCTTAGCAAGCTCATTTTTCAAAACTTTTTCATAGTGATCAGATTAGTTGCGTTTAGTTTCGGAATTGGTGGACGGTCGTTATTTTATTACTCGGCTTAAATAAACCAAGTGACTATCTTTTGATTATTTTCTTCATCGCAAATTCAAACACCCAATTTTCAATTTGAAAATTGACCCAATTTTCAATTTGAAAATTGATCCAATTTTCAATTTGAAAATTGAAAATTGGGTGTTTTCAATTTCAAAAGTCACAACACATTGTGCTTGTGTATTGATTGAGTGAGGATTTGCAATGTGAATTCGTTGGTTAAATTTTTGTGCTTGATTATAAGTGAACTGCACATTAAGAAGAAATAACTTAATGCAGTTTTAATTTGAAAATGGATGGTGTCAATAAGGTTGTCTTGTTTAAAAAGGATAATGCTGATGTTAAGAACAATATTGTTTTCCGCGTTCTTGGACTGTTGTCATTATTGTGGCATGTTACTGATTGTGTTTACTGACTGATGTACTGAAATCACGCTAATTAAAAGTAGTGTACTAGCAAAGAAAAATGCTCCGATGGAACAAAAAAGATGAATATACTTGGAATTGTGGATTATTATGGATGTAAAAGGAGGGGACTAGGAAAAATCTACCTAAAGTCGGAAAATCTGCTAAAAATCACACTTTCTCTAAGCAACGCAAAAAATCGATGTATATTCTGCGGCCTCTAAAAAGTGTCTTTTTTAAATAATGTTCGAAGTTTCAGATAAGAGTGTATAAACGAAATCTATCAAGGTTACTTTTTTAAATTGCTGACACCTGATTGATAGAAAACTAAGAGGTATTGTATTTAAAGTTGTTTTGTTTTATGAGCATTATAGCAAGCAAAGCAGGAGCCGATTGATTAGTGCACACAATCGTTTCGGGCATGCTAGTGTATCTACATTAAGTCTGTTTCAAGTCAACTTACGTGTTTCCTACTGTTTTTAACCAACCATGTCTTCAATTGTCTTCGATGTTTGCTATTTCATTCAATTGGCTTGGAAGACTGTTAGTATACTTAATATCATTTCCCATAGCTACTGCATAGCTAACGTGCTGCTGTTTCAATCATTGTTATGGTTGAATATTTATTTTAATCTGTTGGCCGCAGAATATACATCGATTTTTCGCGTTGCTTAGAGAAAGTGTGATTTTTAGCAGATTTTCCGACTTTAGGTAGATTTTTCTAGTCCCCTCCTTTTACATCCATAATAATCCACAATTCCAAGTATATTCATCTTTTTTGTTCCATCGGAGCATTTTTCTTTGCTAGTGTTCGTTATCTTTACAGAGTAAATGAAATGATTATTTTTCGTTCCACTCAATAAATTCTTGTTTCGTCTGTGTTCACAACGCGTCTAAATCTGGTTTGAAAGAGAATTGCTTACTCAGTTTTCTAAAACATTCATCATTGAAAAGGCCTTAATTCCATTCAGAAATAGCAATAATTAAAAACTTATCCGAGACCGTACTGAAAAATTCTTGAATACCTATTTGAACACAAACATTATCGATTAATAATGAAAAAGCGGGCACCTATACCTATCTTGATTAATTCATGCCACTAATTTTAAATGCAAACAAAAGTCTCGGCCGCAAAAGTGGCTTTTAATCGGATTTCTCTGTAGCTTCGACCTTAACTACAAAACCCAACTTTGGCGAAGCTCCGGTCGTTTACAGTTTGCCAAAAAATAAAATAAATAAAATCCTTACATGTACGGGCAGGCTTGATGTAATCGTCTCCTAAGCCACTTAAACTGAGAATATCTTCTAGGCACGCAAGATCTAGGCAGCGCAAGAAGGGGGCAGGAATCTTCGGAGCACTATAATACATGACGCATAAGAGAAATATGTGGAAAAACAATAACTTAATTACATCTATGCAGACATCGTAAGTCGTATATCGACCAAGTTCCCAAGATGTATATGTGACAGGATGCTCAACGGTTAAGAACGGCATATTAATAGCTCTATCAGAAATAATCTATAAAATGAAAAATGAAAGTAACAGTTCGACACAGAGAATCAATCAAAATTGGTCAGTCAGTGACCACGACGACCATAGACGCAAAATGTCATGCTCAAAAATGTATCACAGAAACAGTTGATTAGGCAACATTGAGTGGAAAAGTCTGAAAATCGGAAAATTTCTTAGATACAGCCTTTGACAATTTTACTGAGAACAACGCGAGAAAAGAAAAGCCTGTCAAAAAATAATAAATTTTTCTCGTTTAATACATTAAAATATAGTACGTCTATCTGTTGAAAATATAAAACGTTCTGATTGACAGTAAGACATATGTAACAACATTTTTTCCTGTCGTAAAAAACCTAATGACGTTCCTGTCACTATCAATAACGATCAGATAGTTTAAGAGCTGGCATAAGAAGAAGGCAGTTTTCTATTCTTTTCAATCTGTTACAATTTCTGAAGAATAATTAGTGTTTTAGGTAAATATGATATGGTCGATTTTAGTTTGATTTATAATTAGTTTTGCGAACTTTGTTTCGTACTTAGGCGGAAAATTGAGCGAGGTATGGATCATATGTCCGATCGGTGTTGCGACAAAATGGAATTGGAATTTGAGAATAAAAGCACGCTAGCAAAGTTCATGAACCATACCCAAAATTTTTTTCTACATTCTAAATTTTGGTTCACATTTGGAGGGAGAATCTAGAGAACGTTCAAAAATTGAGCGCTCATGCTGGAAAATCGATCTTTTCTTTTGCAGAAAGACTATCCTACATAGAATGGCGAGACCCAAAACAAGTTTTTAAACATTTTGCAATTGCAAATTCAGTGTACTGCAATAAATTTTACGATCAGTAATATGTTCTATCTCCAATAAACTGCAGTTTCGAACCTTCACTACTGAACTTTAGCCGAATTCTGGAGTCCCGTTGAAGAATAAAAACTCAATGGCGCGAAGCGCCAGTAAATTTTGAAGTTTTACCGCTCTAAAAACGCATTTCCCGACGCGGCGCGGCCTAATTAACAATAGCAAGTTATTATATCGAATCAATCTGACGCGAAGCGCCGGAAAATTCTTGAAATTTCGGCATTTATACAGAATAGTAAGTGATGTTGTGCAAAGTAGCTTTTAAACGTAATTTTGCAGAAGCTGATTATGAATCTATGTGTTTCCACTTTTCTTGCCATTGATCTTATCTATTTGTGTGACAATAGACGATTTTTATCATTTTTTTATCGTTGATGCAATATCTTATAGATTCTTTTGTTCCGTTTTCCAAACCTGGTAGAGTTAACAAATATACCAAAAATATAAGACGACTGTTGTTAAAGAAATTAAAATTCTGGAGAAAATCTAAATTTGATCCTGTTCAGGAATACTTACTCTGAATACAGTAGACTTGTGAGGAAAGCTATAAAAGAATATTATTGTGTACAGGAACGTAAACTATTGAAAAATGATACGATCCTAAGCATTTTTATCGTTTTATTAATACTAAGAAAAATCCGTCAAACAATATGCCTGACATAGTTGTTGACAACTCTATTATTAACTCAGACTTGCAAAAAGCGAATGTTTTCAATTTCTTTGCATCTGTCTTTACAGTTGACAATGCAATTGTAGAACCTATTTTAAAGAAGGGTGATTATTCTTCATTTGAAAATTACCGTCCAATATCTCTTTGTCGTATCACTTGTAAAATTATGGAGTATATTATAAACAGAGCTTTGATTGCTCCTTTAAAACCGAAAAATTGTTTCCTTTCACGGCAGTTTGGTTTTCAAAAGGCAGTCATGTGAAACTCAGCTTTTGAAGTGTACAAATATGTGGGTTAAATCACTTGACGCATCTATTCCTACTGATGTTGTTTATGTCGATTTTAGTAAAGCCTTTGACTCTGCTGTTCACTCAAGATTGATAAAGAAGTTGAAGCATTATGGGATAAATGAAATGCTATTAAAATGGCCAAGTTCTTTTTTGACAAATCGTACACAAAAGGTCAAAATTTTTGACGCTTTTTCTGATCGGAAACCAGATTAGTGGCGTACCTCAAAGTAGCGTTTTAGGACCCTTTGATTATGTTGCTTGTAAACGATTTTGTTCAAGCTGTTGGGCGTAGTGAAGTCTTTTTCTTTGTTGATGATCTGAAGCTCTTTAATTGTTCTCAAAATCATGATTTGTTGCAAAAAGATTTCGATAAGCGGTTTCCTCGTCTGAAAAAAATCAGTTAAGCATATCTCTCCCTAAATGTTCTGTTATATCTAGGGTACACAAATCCTAAACTTAAATATCACATAAACCAGTTTTTTTATCTGACGCAGGTTCTTCAATTCGAGATATAGGTGTTTCCTTAACAACAAAGTTATAAACTAGTCGTCATTGTACTAATATATCAGCAAAAGCTTTGAAAATGAGCGCTTTGATTTTCAAATGTTTTGAATCACGTGATCTATAAATGTTGGTTCTTGCTTTTAAGAATTATATTCGGCCTATAGTAGAGTATGCTCCAACTGTATGGAGCCCTCATTTGCTTTCTGATATCAACAGGGTTGAACGGGTACAGCGAAAATTTACTAAAACGTTATTTGGATATACGGGACTTTCTTATGATGAAAGACCAAAAGCCTTATAAACATTTAGATAGGCTTGAACTTCGTACAATTGATTTTTATTTGTTAAATATAATATTATTCATAATAATCTCTCACCTTATGGAGATTTTTATCAGTTTTATGGTCATTCGCGTACTATGAATGCATTTGCAAATTAGATCTATTCAGGTAAATTTCGACCTGATTGTAAAAATTGTTTTGCTACTAGATCAGCTAGGATTTGGAACGATCTTAACAAGAAAGACAAGAAAATATTTATTGTCCACAAAAATACACAAAAATTGGTAAAAACACAAATACATGATAAAACAGCGACTGAACAAAAGGACATACAGATCATGGAGTGTGATACAACTAGGTATGTTCCGACAGTAAAATTGTAAAATCAATGTTTAGCAGCTCTTTTTTTGAACAAACCAACATTAGGAGAAGCGATTACATCATTAGGTAACTTGTTCCAAATTGTTAAATATCTTTGGGGAAAGTCGTTGAGGTGAGCATTGAAACGGACAACTGGTAACATGAGTTTATGACGATTTGCAGCTCGGGTTTTGTTGGAACTGAAAATAAAAAATTCATTAGCATCAATACAAGATAAACCGTTAATAATTTGATACATGAGACATAGACATATGTGAAGATGACAAAGTTCTTAAGAAGGTAGGTTAAAAAGTTTTAGGCCTGCAAGATAAGATAAACTGCCATGAAAACCGAAAAGGCGTTTGGTAAATTTACGCTGAACATTGTCAAGACGATTTATATCATTTGCATAATATGGATTCCATACAGAAACAGAAAACTCAAGCATGGGTCTTACATAAGTAGTATAGGCCCTAACTAAAATATTTTTATCACGAGAAAGAAAAGCTTTGTGTATTAGAAAACAATGAATAAACAGCTCTTTTAATTATGTGATTCAGCTTTTTTGGATGATTTTTACCGAGATGCAAAGCTGCACATTTTTCCTTAGCAATAGGAAGTTGCCAATTAGTAGACCAAGTATAAATAGTATCCAGATCTTCTTGTATCAAATGATGATCAGAAGATGGACCTTCCACAATACATTCAAAATTTTCCAAATGTTAAGACATTTAAGAGAAATTTTAAAAAGGTTGATTTCGGGAATTTTTTGATGGGGCACACGTGAGCACAATTTACTATTTTCTGGTGTGTGCAGGACATTTCGCATTTTTACACTATACTATCTTATTTTCCTTGCGACTTTTTTATCCTTGTGTTTTTTCCGAATAAAGTATTATTATTATTATTATTCGCCTTCAGCAAATCTAACGCTTCAAAATTCTCCTAATAAAAACGATGCCTACCCATGCATAATCTGTTTGCTATTAGTTACTGAGAGTCATATTGTGGCCATTCAGTGCGATATTTGCCACAAATGGGCTCATGCCAAATGCCTAAATTTACCACCAGCACTCGTCTCTTATTTTAATAGCAAACAATATGTGGACGCTTCATTCTCTTTCCCATTTGTTTGCAGCTGTTGCAAACCTGTATTTGAAAATATTGCCTCCTTACCAGCCAAATTTTCCATATTAGAATCTCGGATAAATTTATTGGAAGAACACTACAAATCGAAGGCAAATGCATCCCATACGTCCGACATTGGCTTGTTAATCAAGGACTGTTTGGAGCGTGAATCCGAAAAGTCAAATGCAGTATTATTTGGTTTACCCGATTCAGATGACGATTTGAACTCTGTAAAGTCCTTGGTTGATGAATTCAGCAACGAACCCGACCTGTCATCTGTTGATATTACGCAAGTTTTCCGTGATGGTCCCAAACATCAGGGCAAACCTCAATTCCTGAAGGTTTGCATTATGTCACCACGTGCTCAACGCCGTTTTATCGGACTAGTCAACAAAGTGATTCGCCCATCAAATCTATCTAATGGTCGGTCCAAATTGCGCGCTCGACCAGACCTTTTGTACATGCAGCGCAAGCGACAGCACAAGCTGTTGGCGGAATTGAATGACTGACGAAACTTGGGCGAAACGGATCTTTTCATAGACTTTACTGCCGATTGTGTCAAAAAAAGCCGACTTACACATCACGTGCTCGTTCCAATTTTCCTGAACCGTCGCCTCCTCCATCTTTCGCTCGCGTTGATTCCGGCTGTGTATAGGATAAGTCACCCTCCAAATTTATTAAAGCTAGGTGTTTTTTATTCAATGCACAAAGTTTAGTAAACAAGTTAGGGGAGTTATATTATTTGTTAGATAGTGACAATTTTGACTTAATTTTCTGTTGTGAAACATGGTTAAACGAAGTAATTCATGATAGCATTTAATGTCCTCAAAACAATTATCAAATTTTTCGCTCTGATTGAGTGAATAAACAGTAAATAAACGAGGCGGCGGGGTCATTGTCTTTGTAAAATCACATTTTAGTGCTCGTTTTGTTAAAGTTCCTAACGAACTGAGTATATCTGACTCTTAAATTATTGATTTTTTCCATGGTCAGGATAGAATCAGATTTCTTCTTATCTACAGACCTCCTCACTACGATTTAAATCTTGCCTTAAGAATCTGTAACTTGATAGAATAGGTAAATAATTGCTCTTATCCCGTAATTATTCTAGGGGATTTCAATTTACCTAAAATTGATTGGGCCTTAGGTACCTTTACATCCGATTCTCTTAACGAATTGTTTTACAACTGTTTCTCGTCTACAGAATTAACACAATTAGTTTTAGATCAAACGCATGATACAAATATTATTGATGTTATTTTTGCAGCAAATAATGTTTTTAACGTTAAAGTACTACCCTCCTTTTCTACAAGTGACCACAATTCTATATCTTTTGAAACTCTGATAACTCCACCTACTACTTATGTAGAATCTCACTTTAATTTTCAAAAAGCAGATTACTTCAGTATTGGTAGCTTCTTTTCTACTATTTCTTGGCCTGATCTTTTTTCTACTTGTTTAAATGTTAACGACATGTATAATGTATTTTTAAATGTCTTAAGGCCTCTTATTTTTACTTTTGTTCCTAAAGTCAAAGTCAAAGCCTTCCAAATTTTCATACCCTAAAGTTTTACGAAAATTATTTGGCAAAAACGGCTTTTATGGAAAAAATACAAAAAATATCGTACAATTATATGCAAACAGAGGTAACGTAATCACTGTAAAATGTCACGCAAAGAAATTCATAATTATTTTTATTTACAGGAATGTAATTTATTGCAACATAGCGATCTGAAATCCTTTTTTAGATTTGTAAATAATCGTTTTAAAAATTCTCGAAGCATTCCACCTATTACTTCCACCGGCAATAATGTAGTAACTGATCTTTATTGCAAAACTAATATGTTCAATCATTACTTCTCTTCAGTATTTACCAATGATGATATTAACGATTCTTTTGTTTTTCAGAAGTGGGGCGATTTTTCTATTTCAAACATCGACTTTGACGAAAATAATGTCTCATGGGCGATTGCTAAGATGAAAAATTCGACTTCGATAGCGCCTGATGGTTTAAGTAACTTTTTTGTTGAAAAATTAGCTTATTATCTTCTTAAACCCCTTATCAGTATTTTTACTGTTTCTTTTTATTAGGTGATATCCCAGACATTTGGAGGGAGGCTTACGTTGTAACCTATAATTAAAAAGGGTGACCCCTCATTAACTGAAAA
>JAVLUZ010000145.1:17498283-17549805 GCA_036768485.1 Mermis nigrescens
TCGTTTACTCGCTTAGTATGATTTTAACTTTATGTACTACTTTGTGCTTAACCCATCTAGCAGTGAATGCTTGTAAACCGCTAACGCTATCGTCGTTTTGGCAGCGGGTCTGGTACAACCAAGCCCGCTCTAATGCCATACTGGTCGCTTTTAAAATGAAACTCATCTAAGGGCGGATCACATCCCTTAAATTTGCATCGGCGACCAGCTGCCTCCAGCAATGCCTCTTTGCTTGGGTGCCTTCTGCAGCCGTGGGTCACAAAAAGGAAAAACATTAGATATTAGTGCGGCATGTGCTGTTTAGAGCCATTTAATAAGCGTATGACGCGCCAGTCCTTAGCTTTTGTTCCCTGCGGTAAATCACTCAACTTATGACCACTGCGGGCAAAAGAGGGCGATATTGGTAATTTAGCACCAACACAAAATCGCCGGGGCGTCGTGTGTTTTTCCACAATTAAGTCAGAATAAGGTAGTTTAGGCTCAGGCGAAGTCTATTCCTATGAGAGCGTGATGAGCGATAAGGGTTATAGACATATGCGATTTTCACAGTTTCCGAAGTAGGTAAGTCAATAATTCGGTATGGACCCACACGCTTGGGTGATAATTTACCTATTTCAGGTTGAATGACGCTGAGTGTGTAAGATAGACTATATCCGAAGAAAGAATTTTGTTTGCGTTACGGACTTGTCATATTGTGATTTCTGCTGCTTGCAGCTTGCGTTAAATTTTGAGATGCGATTTCATGCAAGTCTTGTAAAAGTCAGCTTTAAATCAATGACATATTTTTCCGCGGAAGGTAAATTCGGATTTATCCGCGAAGTCATTTATTAGTAAAGTGTCAAGTGGAAATGCTGGTTCGACCATAAAGCATTTTGAAAGGAGATATATTAGTTGATGATTGGAGTCGCAGCGGTATGCAAATAATGCGAAGGGTAGAAATTGTTCCCAATCATACTGGGATCGCGCACTCAGTTTAGACAAACCAGTCAATCAATGTACCACTTATAACGTTCCACCAACCCATCAAACTGGGGGTGATATGGGGTTGTAAATATTTTTCGAACGTTTAATAGTTTACAAACTTCCGAAATTAGGGTAGATGTAAAATTTGACACCTGATCTGTCAAAAATTTCTTGGGAACTCCATAACGTGGTATAATTTCTCTTAGCAATAAATTTGCAATAGTTGTTGCTTTTATGTCAGAAACAGCAAAAGCTTCCACGTATTTTGTAAAATAATTCATAAAAACTACAATTTGGTCATTTCCGGAGGAGATCGCGGCATATGCAAACAATCGCACGCAATGAGTTCAAAGGGCGCGGATACTTTGATTGGTTGCAACGGAATGGATGTGGAATTTAATGCGACCTTACATTGTAAGCACACATCACAATTCCTACACCACGCGATCACATCATTTTCCATGCGCGGCCACCAATAACGCATTTGTATGGCGGGCAAGATTTTTCGCGATGAAAAATGAGCTCCGAAAATAGTCATGAAATTCCGTTAATATGAAGCGATGCAAAGATTTGGGTATGACTATTTGATGAACGACAGTTGGTGAATGCTTAGGTTGGAAACGACCACACCTGGGCGTGGGGGTTTGGGGGGTATGCACCCCCCAGAAACCAAAATACCCCCCCCAGAAATCAAAATACCCCCCCAGAATTCAATTTTTGAAAATTTTTTTCGTTTTTTTCGCAATTTTTTGATGCCAATGGATAGTGCTTGATGAGAAACGTCGAGAAAATGGTGTTTTTATCGCCATACCACTATTTTTAAGGCCATTTTTCGACCTTCAAAAAAATCTTGCACCCCCGCTTGAATTTTCTTGCTGCCCACGTATAGAAACGACGAAAAAGTACATCGTTTACGAGAAAAAATTCGTCATGATATTTTTTCGTTGTTAAGTCATTCAATGCGATGCAAATTTTATGCTATTTGTCATCTGCACGTTGCTCAGCGAGTAAACATGCAGGTGTCAGCATTTCAGCTTTTTCGACATCGGCAAGTAATAAGCGTTCACGAAATGTAGGTGGTTTAGAATTAGTAGGATCGGTTTGCGCAGTAGGATTGTTATTTTGCGCATTTGGATGATTAATTGGTGCAGTAGGCGCATTATCGCACGATCGGTCAGGTGGAACCGATTCATCATCTGACTCAGAATCTTCAGATTCTAAATTCGCGATGTTAACAACGTTTTTGCGCTCAATTTTATATTTTCGTTCTGCATGATCATATTTAGGATGTCGTGAAAGAAGATCAGCTGCGCAGTTATATGCACCAGGAACGTAAACGATATCATATTCGTATTCCTGTAATTTGAGACCCCAACGGCGTAATCGACTCAATGGGTCTTTAACATTTACTAGCCAGGTTAACGCTTGATGATCAGTTTCGACAATAAATTTTTTACCGTAAAGATAATGTCGATAATGCTTGATGGCCCACACTACCGCTAACGCTTCTTTTTCCGAAGTAGCATAGTTACATTTGGCAGAATTTAGCACGCGACTAGCGTAGCTAAGTATAAAACGATTTTTGGATGGTAAATGTTTTTGCGTCAAAATAGCACCTAACGCATAATTACTTGCGTCAGTTGTTAAAATAAATTGGTGCTCATCATCGAATTTTGGTAGTTGTAAAATAGGTGGAGATGTAAATGCTTTCTTCAGAAGCTCAAAAGCGGTTTGGTGTTCAGCCTTCCAGCAAAATTCGACATCTTTACGAAGAAGATGGAATAACGGTTTAGCGATTTTAGCAAGATCTTTAACGAATTTCTTAAACCATTGGACTAAGCCAAGGAATTTTTGCAAGGATTTAACGGTTTTTGGCACGGGAAACGAGATTAAATCTGCTACTTTGGACATGTCAGGAGCGATGCCCATTGCACTTATACTGTGGCCAAGAAATTTTACCTCTGCATGCGCAAGATGGCACTTATCAGGCTTTACGCGTAAGTTTGCCTTTTTAAGAGCAATAAAAACATTTTCAAGATCTTTTAAATGTTCTTTGAAAGTACGTGAAAAAATAATTATGTCATCGATGTAAACGAGACAAGATTTCCAATTTAGACCTGCGAGCACAAGCTCCATTAGTCTTTGGAAATCTGCGGGCGCATTCTTTAAACCAAAAGGTAAAACTTCAAATTCGTAATGACCAACAGGACATATAAATGCGGTTTTTTCGCGAGATTTATTATCGAGTGGAATTTGCCAGTATCCAGATTTCAAATCTAGTGTGCTAAAATATGCAGCACTGCCTAAGGTATCAAAATAATCGTCTAATTGTGGAAGAGGATAAACTTGCGTTTTAGTAACGTCATTTAACCGTCGATAATCGACGACTGGCCTAAGGGAACCGTCCTTTTTTCCAATGAGAAATAATGGACTTGCCCATGGGCTAGTTGTAGGTCGAATAATTTTATCCGCAAGCATTTCATTTATAATTTTCTGCATAGATTCTCTTCTAGAATGCTCAACACGATAAGTTTTTCCAACAACGGGTGGATTATCCCCTGTGTCAATATGATGTTTCATCAAGGAGGTACGTCCGAGAGGTTCGTTTTTTAATGCAAAAATTGAGTCGTATTTTAAGCATAAGTTCACGAATTTGTTGCTGTTGTCTAGAATCAACGGCGGAGCCGTTTAAAGCTTTATTTATTGATGCAAAAAGTTCTGGTGTCCTATCATCAAAAGATGAAACATGTGACACAACTTCGGCATCAGAGGTTAAAGAACCTATTATTTCACCAGAGTCAATGCGAATTGGCGCTTTGGAGATATTACAAACGCGAACAGGTATTAGAGGTTGTGAAGCATCGACTATAGATGGAGCAACAAAAAGTGAAGTTTTTTCCATAAAATCGGGATTTGGTTCGAATAATGCGAAATCAAAATTGCAAGAACCGTGACTTATATAGCCAGGTGTAATTAATTCATGCCTAGGTTGTATTATAACAGGCTCAGGTAACGAAACATGCACACACACAACACCAGAGGTAGTTGTGTTGGGTTTCGCACGAAATTGCAATTTTTCATGAGATGAGAGTAAATTGATCTTTATGCCGTTTATAAAAGCACAGCGCTCAATAGGATTAACCCACATGAGTGCGGATTCGCAAAAATCATATCCTAAGAGCATGTCTTCCGGCAAGTGATCAATTATAGATACTGAGGTAGAGATAGATTGTTCCGCGATGGTTAAAGTCATATTTACTCTATAACGAACTACTGCAGTGATTTCGCCTACACCATGTACGACTTGTGAAACTTGTTTAGGTGGTAAATTAAAACCAAGACGTAAGAATGCAGACGTGGTCATCATGGTGACCTGTGAACCCGTATCTATGAGAGCAGGTACGTCAACGCCATGAACCTTAACGTAGGATGGTGGGTAAATTTGTCCCAGCATGGCTTACAATAGGAATATTAGGATCTAACGTCTTAGATGGAGGTAGATTAATTTTCTCGTAGGTTGCAAGACAACGTTGTAGACGTTCGTACTCTTCAAGAAATTCTTGCGACGCGAATAGATTTGGACGCGCGCTAGATTCTGGCCCTTTCGCAGTAACCGTGTTTACATCATGAGGAGATGTAAGGGTTGGCTGCGGTGGGGGCACATTTATGGCGGGTTGGTTATCTGCAGTATATGTGACATACGGTCGATTAAAATTGTTATCGCTGCGGTAGTTAGAATTATAGTATGTCCCACGCTGTTCATTTGGGAATTGCACAAAAGGTGTATTTTGGCGCAGTCGATTATTATAACGATTATCGTAACGCGAATTTTGATAATTAGCACGCAAACTTTGGTAATAATCATTACGATTTTGCCGAAAATTCGATCGTGATTGCTTTGATTCAAAGCGATTATCATTATTCGCATAGTTAAGCCTGGTTTATACTTCACGCATCGCGCCAAACTTGTGAAATATTGCAGTCGCAGGATTGGGCAAAGCACACAAATTCAATTTATACTATCGCGCTTGAATAATTGTTCAGCACGGAATCGCAGGATTGTCCACGTGATACAATTTTTCGATTTATACTTCCTGCAAAGTTTGCATCGCTTAATAATTCGCGCAGGCAAGAAATTTCTTCGTGCAAAGAATCGCATTTCAGTTTATACTTCATCGCGTTCATCTACGCGAAAAATGTCAAAAATTACTAATTTTAGTAACAAGTTGACGTCCGACGCGAATTTGTAAAATTGGGCTCGGAAGCGAATTCGCGTCCTTTTTTTGTGCACATTTCTATTGAACTGTCAAATTTGACATGTGCAACACCGATCGATGCGGGTCGACGTGCCTACTTAAATCATTTATGTCACGCAACAATGCTTTGAATTTGTAATGAGGTCAAGGCGAGGACAAAAATGAGCAAAAATATGCGCAAAAAAATTGTGCGATGATACGCAAGATTCACAGAAAAAATCGCACAATTTATCCCAGGATAGTCGAGTTTGCAAGAAATTGCAGCAAGTATAAATCGAAGACGCGATGCGACAAATTTTGTCGACTATCGCACAATTTTCGCAGGAATTATAAACGGACTGGCGCTGTGCGCCAATTAGCACAATTTTTGCAGGATGTGCTATTTTTAGAAAAAGTCACGCCATTTAATCCTGCAACGCGATCCTGCGTGAAGTATAAATACGGCTTTAGACGAACGATGTTAACTAGAGTTACGATATCGTGATTGAGATTGATGTCTATTTTGCGAATTCAAACGCGATGGCTGAACGATTTCGACGCTGAAAAAGAACGCGATTGACTGCAATTGCGAACCATAGAATTAGTTTTTCGATCAGCTTGGGTATTATGATTAGCATTATTAGACGTTTCTTGCCTCTGACGCTGAAACATTTCTCATAAATATGACCTATGCGCTTGCAAAAGGTACAATATTTGCGAGAAGAATTTTCTGGATTCTCAGCACGCGATGAGCGATGAAATGTTCTATGACGTGAACGATTTGAATCATTTTGGTTAGATGCGCGAGGAGTATCTTTAGGTACTACGCTGCCTACTGGAGCAGCTGTTACCGATACGTAAGGCGTTACTGCCTTTTTATCCTCAAATTCTTTGTTAGCAAATTCAGCGCTTAGCGCATTGTCCAAAAATTCAGCTAATGATGCTCTAGGTTTTTTGTGATATGCCTCTTTCGAAATGTGTGGTAATAAACCTTGTTTTAGTTGATGTCGCATTAAATTATTGAAATGTGGCGAGTCAACTTCAAGGTAAGGATCAGATTTAATTAACTCTTCGCGAAGCGAGAGATAATAAGCTTTAACCGATTCATTAGGCTGCTGTTTGTGTGACAAAAAACGATTAAAGAGCGCACCGGTGTCCATTGGACAAAATTCGGTTATTAGCGCTTGTTTCATTTTCGAGTAAGATTGTTGTAGATCAGCAGGTAGCAGAACGGTATAGACGCAAAACATAAGGGTCAAGAAATCCAGTAGCGAATTTTAAACGATCAGCTTTGTCAATATCATAGGTATTGGCAAGCGATTCAAATTCTGCAAAATATGCTTTTATATCCGATTTATCACCATCAAAAAATTTTTTATTTGCAATTGCAAATTGCATCTGCTGCAAAAATGGTCCGCGATTCAAGGAATCAGCGAGACGCGAGTCACCACGCAAGCTTTCAGATGAAGAACCTGAACTATGCCGATGACGTTGTCTGCGCGATCTGACTTTTGCGACGCGAGCGACGACTGCGCGGGCGATCATAGCTGTTAGATGAGCTGTCGTCAGAGAATTTGACATGTTTTCTCCTACTAGATGATTCAGATAGGGGAGCAGATTCGTTTTGCAGATGTGCAGATTCGTTGTTAATACCAGATAAGTTTATCTCAACAGGTTGCATTTTGATATTAGAAGAATGCAAAATAGGATTATTAGGTGGTATTTCCACATTTATGGGATTAGGTACATAATTATTTGGTAAGATTTCGCCTTGAGGTGGAAAATACTGCAACGGTGGTGGATTCAATTGCTGCTGCAAATTCGTAGTAGAAGGGTTAGGTACGAAAGAAGGCGCATTACGATTTAAGGGCAGCGAAGGCCGAGATCGCGACGTTTGCGAAATCGGTACCGACGGCTGCAAAATCGTAGGTATATTTTCCGAAAAACCCGAGTTTTGCACTGATTGCAAACCCGTGTTTACAGGATTCTGTGACAAATTAGATATCTCAGGCGCGCGATTCGTACAACTTTGAGAGATATTTTCGGGAACAGTTTCCGAAGGTGAGCGTGAATTCGACGTTCTGTTGCTAGTAGACAACAGTGAAGATGCACGATGCGTACTCTGCGCACGATTCGCACTTTGCGCATTAAATTCAGAAAAATTTGCGCTATCAATTGAGTGGTTAACGCGCTCAGATGGATTATTCTCTATGCGATTCAAAACTGGTTGGGGTTTAAGCATAGTGCTTAGCTCCAGACGCAGTTTACGCATTTCATCCGCATTTTCCTTTTTATCTTGATTAACGCGCGTAGAAAGGTCCAAAAATTGCAAATGAATAGCTTGTAGCGCTTTCAAAATAAGATCATTAGTCACATTAGCATTAGCACGCTCTGTGTCGGCATTCATGCTGTGACTATGATTACTTTCTACGTCAGAATCGGGATTTTCGCGCTCCGAACTGGTTTCAGGGTTATTTGTCGTATTAATGGTAGTCGTATTATCAATCATTGTATGATTTGATGAATTATCGATATTAGGGTCCGATCTAGTTATCGAAGTTTGATTAATGCGCGCTTGCACAGTAGTCAATAACAGTTCATCTTCAGACTGTGTATTGCTCGCGGCATGTAGTGACGCGGGTAATTTATCATTATTCGCCTTAGTAGTTACGTCTCTCGTAATTGTGTCATTACTCGCAGAATTACTCGCGCTATTAGAGTCAACAGGCGCGGTAGGTAATTGGCGAGCTGAAGTAGGTGGCGTAGAAGGTTTTTTCAATTTAGCGGGCGGTGTCCGCAAAACCTTTTTCCTGCCATTTTTATGTGTCAATAATGTCGAAAAATGTGACTTTGGGTAAAATAAATTTCAGTACGTCGAAATTTTTCCCAAAATAAATGTTTCGAATTTAGCCTTTGTCGATCCGAAAAACAGGTTTTTCCACGCAAATAGTACTTCCTTACGTGAAGTAAGATATACCTGACGTGAAAAGATCGAAAGCAGATAGGACTAAGCCTAAAGCGCAAGATTGTGTACGTGGTTAGAAAAACAGGTAGGTAAGAACCTAAATGACGGAAATTCGTCGTCAGTTGAGAAAAATGATAAATCGTCGCCTGAGGGTCGACGTTTATAGAAAAATGCGAGCGTGAGAGCTGCCTTCGTTGAGAAAGGTTCGACGGAAATAGAAAAATAACGATGGCTTTACCACGATACACAAAATCTTTACCACGGACGCTTACTTAAATTGCGCACTGCCACGATCGCGGTCGATACAACAACAAAGGTGAACAAAATGTTACACATTCTTAGATGGCCAAAATGATAAATTTTTGGATCGAAAAATAATTTTACGATGATTGATCAGCTCGGCTGTAGCTAGCAGCCTAAAGGAGGGAACGTCCAATGTAAATGTAGCGGTGCCCTATGCGTATAAGGACGACATAGGACACATACATTACCTTCGAGATTTGCCTAGGTACGTAGGTACTTAAGTCTGCGCTTAGTGCTGGCCCCGATCGCGCGGCTCTGAATGGCTTTCGATCTTTGGACCCTTAGAGACCTTACGGCTTCGATCCCCTCAGCCCTAATATTGCTGGCTGCTTCTATGTCGGGTGATCTCAGCAGCTACGCCCTAAGACCTAAGGCTACTTACCTAGTCTCGGAATTTGCCGCGGAGGTCAGTTGACCTATCTCAAGCTCAAGTTGTTTATTTAACTTATTTTCAATCAGTGCCTGGTTCGAAATGTTTTGGTTCCTAATATGTGTAGCACGCTGAACTATGAAAACAACAACAACGAGCTCTATGCTGATCAATCATCCTTCAAGATTAAATAATAATTTTGATCAATTTTTGGCTTGAGAGATAAAGTATGATTTCCAAATAAAATAAACGATCATACGAAATTTACCTATCAGTCCACTAAGATGGGAAGAAGTCCTCGACGTGTAGATGCCCGACCTAACCCTCGGTGTAACCAAAAACCACTGGGTAGGTTTTCTCTATTTTAATTCAGCGAAGAATTCACGGCCTGAAGCCGGACAACAAGCAAAAAGAAAACGGAAACGTACGGACTATATCAACGTACGACTGGCAAACGAAAAAGCCAAAACGCCAGACTAAACTACAACGTTACGTACACTGGCCTCAAGGACCATTACAGTAAATTAAACAAAGATCAATTTAACGTAATACTGATAAGCTTTTATCTCAGATCGAATGTTATCGATTACACAAGCGGTATGCATGAAACAATTACTATTATCATACACTTAACTCTATGCTACCGGACAAGTATCTAAATGTTTTTTATTATTGAAAATTTGGGGAAATAATGGGAAGACCGAAGGCATAGCCCACAGTGCACTATCATCGATAGCTACTAGTATTGGCTATGTTATGGCTATCGCGAACTGCTAAGGCAGGTTCGCCTATACGTGTAACTCTCGCAGTTACACTACTATACATTTGTCCCAATCTAAAACGTTCACAAATTTATGTACATCCGTACATATATACATATACATGAAATAGGTTCTACAAATATTTGCATGCCTCTTGCCAGCTCGCTTAGTTTGATCAAGAAGAGCCTCAAGTCGTGACCTATACTTGTCGTTCTCATTTTCACCTCCTTGCTGTAATCTTTTTAACCCCGGCTCGGTGCATGAAATCGCTCGACAATAGAACACCCTTATTACTGTAGCGCCCGACTTCATCCTTTCTCAACAGCCAGCAATTGAATTCATCAGACACTGAAGAAATCGGTCGTTTTTTCACAGCAAAATGAAGAATTAATCTAATGCCATAAAAAATATTATTACTGTAAGCCATTTATACTTCAAATGACTTCATTACTGTAGGGCCTGCAAGAAATAGACCTAGTGAACATAAGATTACTGTAGTCTATTTTAACTCCGGGCTTGGTGCATGAAATTGCTCGACAATGGAAAACCCTTATTACTGTAGCGCCCAACTTCGTAGTTGCTTAACGGCCGGTGATTGATTTCGCCGAACAGTGAAGACATATGTATACATGCAGTTTATTTTTTAGCTTACTGTTGATCGGTTTATATTGTTTCTATCACTGTAACATCTAATGCGTTTTAATTCAGTTTAAAATGTCGCTAGTGAAATCTGCGTATTTGAAAATATCAATAAATCAGAGACTGCAGGTACTATTGTACGCTAAATCATAATACCTATACAATTACTGTAGGTACTAAAAGCGTACACACACAAAGGTGGGTGTGCACCAGGCACAGGAATACCGCCAATTGATAGTGTGTTGCGCTGTAGAGCAATAGGTTGGAGCGTCAAAACCTGATGCCTGAAAGTTATTCTTTGTCTCGGGAAAAGTCGTTTGAAAACCCTGATGTTAAAAAAGATAGAAAAAATTCACCCTGTATCCTAACGTTAAAAAAGATGGAAAAATTCGATAGGGACTAAAGTAAATAAGTACTAAATTTTTCACCCCCAGAATTGGCGATTTTTCAAAAGTTTCCTAAACTTACCTGAAAATTGGTAGGAAAAGTGTCTTTTTAAGAATTTTTGGCTATCTATTTGCTCAAAATCGCCAAATTTTTGGCGTTTCGCGCCATATATTCATGTTGTTAGCGATATAGGTATTGGTCAATTTATTTGACTTTTTTCGAAATTTTTTCATGATTTTATGCTCTACAAGGATAACAATGTTTTTTAACGCGTACTGGCCATTTTTCGGCCCAAAAAAGGCGTTTTAGGTTTTCACCCCCCAGAATTCCCATGCTGTGCATGTATGTTAGTGACTGAAATAAAAACACGATTTTACATGAAACAACTACAATAGAAAGTTAATAATTTTATCAATTAATCTACTACAATGGAGAGTTAATAATTTTATCAATTAATCTGGAGACGTTAAAATTCACACAGGAAGCAATATCGAAGATTGAAATCGCTTTGAAGAGAAATGACAACAACACACACGGCCAGCTGATTCAAGAGGACAGGATAGTCAGCAGTGTTGCCAACTCTGAAAAGACCAACCGGACATACCAACATTCAAAAGCGGACAAAACCGGACAAGAGCACAGTTAAATTCCGGACAAAACCGGACAAATGATGTATAAACTTGATAAATAACAAAGCGGCTAAAATTTATTCAAATCAACTATTGCACTTAAATATCTACCACATTAAACGCATTTTGCAAATTAAACAAGGCTTCATCAGAAAGTCATAACAATTCATTAAGACACACAATATCATCATCACAAATGCTACGACTGTACATTTTAGTGTTAAACAATTTAAGCATTGGATCAGCAACAGTTAAGGTGCAACAATTCTCGCCCTTCCAACACAGTAAAAACGAACACATAATAAAGCATCAGTAGTTTTGAATCTAAGCGATTTTGTAGTTTGGTCTTCAGCAAACTTGATACATAAATACCCGTTCAAAGCTAGCATTAGAAAAGGGAAGACTTAAAGCAGACAATGTAAAATGAGGCTTTAAAACTAATGGCTTTAATGTGCTTGGCCGTTTTAACATGATTAAGAAGAGCATCGTGTTTTGGGGGTAGATTATGCAGAACATAATTTACAGTGAGCAGAACCGTTTGAGCCTTCTACTAGCCATGATTTGAAATTTAGTTCCCGAACACCGTTTTTTCCCAGTGAATTTGGTTGACCCCAAAATTTTACCCACTTTTTCAACCTTTTCCAACATTTTAGAGGTCTAAAAATGTTTAAAATAGACCCCCTGTATTAAAAAATCAGTGTTTTTTAAGTAGAGACATCCTATGTGCTCATGTAATAGCGGTGTTTGATGTACTTTTTGTATAAAAATTTGGCTAAACTTTACTTTATGGTGTGAACGGAAAATTTGCAGATGTATGTACAAAGGAACGATATTGGTTGAAATGAGGAGGACATACAAAGAAAGTGCGGAAAAAGAAATTTCATGGAAAACGGACTAATATTGGTGAAGATAGAGTTACGGTACTTTACTTTGTCATAAATGCACCCAGATGGCAGGCAATGTAAGCGAGAATATAAATGTGGATCTGAGGTGTTTCAAAAACTAGGGCATCAGGAAAAGTCTGTAGCGATCTCGAGCAAAAAAGGGTTGAACAAGTTACTCTGGATATAGCTACATTAAAGTGGGCATTTTACTGTCTACCAAAATGTTCCGAATTGGGGCTAAAAAACATATTTATCTGACATTTTCAAGGTCGCTGATCACGAAGAAATAACCTTTATTGCGCAAAAAAATTTTTAGTCGAAAATTTTCAAATTTGAAAAAAACAATTTTTCGCATATTTTTTCTGTCATTTTACTTGATAAGATATGTGAAAATTCAAGTTTCTGCTTAAATGATGGTTAGGCTTAGGCTTAGCATATCTGAGAACGTGTTTTGAGCTGCTTAGGTTGAGGTCATTCCCCACTTAGATCGAGGTATAGATGCTTAGGTCAATGTTTAGATACTCAGGTTGATATTTCAGATGCTTAGGTCGTCCTAAATTAGGAGTGCGCTATTCTGCATTCCACTGTTTGAATCTTCGAGTTTTTGAAGAATATGGTGTGAACCGATTCTGCGCCATTCCGACAGAACTGCCATATAATTGCACAAAAATGATACTTTGTGTCACTAAAAGACGCGGAAAAAAATAATAAACCAAATCCATACAAAACTCAAAGAGTTGCAGTACTTCAAACATCATACTTGACATCACCATTTTGAGCCACATTAAGGAATTTCAGTAATTTATCAAAGATTTCCAATTTTTACTAATTAATATTTTCCTGCCATTTTCAAGGTCGCAGATTACAAAAAAATAAGTTATACTGTGTGGAAACCAAGATTGAAGAGATTTTTTTGTAATTCTTTGCCCAAATTTTCAAGAAATTTTTTTTAATTTCACTATTTTTAGCATTGCTTACATCAAGTTAAAGATTTCTACTCAAATACGATTCAAGCAGCATTTTTGGATTATCTTAAACTTCCAACCATTTGAAAATTCAAACAGTGGAATCCAGAATAACATGTACCCAACTTAGGTCGACCTAAGCATCTATACATCGACCTGAGCATCTATATATACATTGACCTAAGCATCTATACGTTGACCTAAGCATCTATACCTCGACCTAAGCAGGAGCGACCTTGACCTAAGCAGCCGAAAACACCTTCTCAGATAAACTAAGCCTAAGCCTAGGCTTCATTTAAACAGAAACTTGAATTTTCACATTATCTAGACAGAAAGAACATGCAAAAAATTGTTTTTTTTTCAAATTTATAAATTTTCAAACAAAATTTTTTTTCGTAAAATAAAAGTTATTTTTTCGTAATCAGCGACCTAGAAAATGTCAGATACATATGTTTTCAGCCCAAATTCGGAACATTTTTGGTAAACTGTAAAATACCTCACTTTAATGTAGCTACTCTATCTTCCCCAATATCGGTCCGTTTTTCAAAAATTTTTTTTCCACACTTTCTTTATGCATGTCCTCCTCATTTCAATCAATATCGTTCCTTTCCACATACATCTGCAAGTTTCCCGTTCACACCATATAGTAAAGTTTAGCCGAATATTCAAATGGTTGGAACTTTGAGATAATCCAAAAATGCTGTTTACATTGTATTTGAGTAGAAATCTTCAACTGGATGTGAATAATGATAAAAATAGTAGAATTACAAAAAAATTTCTTAGAAACTTTGCGCAAAACATCACAAAAAAATTTTCTTTAATCTTAGGTTTACGTGCAGTATAACTTAATTTTTTGTAATCTGCGACCGTTAAAATGGCAGAAAATATGCTTTTGGTGAAAATTGTAACTTCTGAAAAACTGCGAAATTTCTTAAAGTGGCTCAAAATGGTGAATGTAGGGATGGAAAAAGCCAGATTCGAAAATTTCGAATTTTGGATTTTTGGGTTTTTGTTGTGGGTTTTTTGGGTTTTTTGGGGTTTTTAGGGTTTTTTTATTGAATTCTAGCTCGAGCAATAGATAGTAGCTGAGAATACTTCAACAGCTTCAAGACACAAAACAAAACAAGTAAACAACAACTTTATTCAGCTAATACACAAAATTCAACAACAAAATTGGTCATTCACAAGCACAATCCATGCCATATACCTATACATATGCATCTGTCTCTTAAATGCTCAGTCAGACACTAGGATTTAGCCAACGCATCGCAAGCAATTGTAAAAGGAACAAACATGATACAAAAACATTGACAATACACAGTATTTAATTCCATTACAAATAAATTCTTAAACTGTGGATAAAAAAACCCAAAAAACCCAAAAAACCCAAAACCCAACGATTTCTTGCACCCAAAAACCCAAGTTCAAAAAACCCAGCCTTGTCAACCCTGGGTGAATGTCCAAGGATGGTGTTTGAATTAACGTAACTCTGTGAATTTTGTATGGATTTGGTTTATTTCTTTTTTGCGTCTTTTAGTGACATGAAGTATCGTTTTTGCGCAATTGTATGGCAGTTCTGCTGAAATTGCGCCAAAATCGGTTCACACCATATTCTTTAAAAACTCCAGAAATTTCGCGCTCTACTAGAAATATCACAATCAGTATACGTTATTCCTGTTGAAATTTGAATTTCCTTCCTTCAGTAAAGCATTTTAACCAATTCTGAAGTCGCTTTTGACAATAAAAACTATAATCTATCAAATGGCGCGAAGCGCCAGAAAATTCTGAAATTTTAGCTCTCTAAAACGCATTTTTGCATTACAAAAACCATCTAAATCCGTACAGAAGATAAGGATTTTCAATCGTTGCGTAGTTCTAGACCAGATTGTCGATAAAAATGCTGCAATTGGCGTGGCGCGGCGCGGTTTAAAGATTACTAACAAGAAAGTGGTTCCGAAAACCACATTGAGGGTCATATTGTTGGTCAATTTGATTGTGCTATAGTTAACATAATATAGCAAATTCATTCATTCAATGGCGAAAAAACGAGCTAGTGGTCCGAAATTTTATCTCGAGTCATGCGGCAAGTGCAGAGGTCATGTGGATGACGACGCGAAGGCGCTTCGCTGCGATTTTTGCGACAAGTGGTTCCACGCTGGTTGCCTTGGCCTGACGGACGTTCAGTTCAACGTTATTGCCGATTTGGATCAATTGTATTTTTGCCCCATCTGTTTGCCGATGGGGAAACGCATGTTTTTGCTCGAATCTAAGCTTACCAGCTTGGAAAAACGGTTCGCTTCATTTGAATCTATGGTTACAAGCATACGTGGGCAGCAAGAAAATTCTGGGGGGTCCAAGATTTTTTGAAGGTCAAAAAATTGCCTTAAAAATGGTGATATGGCGATAAAAACACCATTTTTCGACGTTTCTCATCAAGCACTATCCATTGGCATCAAAAAACTGCGAAAAAAACGAACAAATTTTTCAAAAATTGATTTCTGGGGGGTCTTTTGATTTCTGGGGGTCTTTTGGTTTCTGGGGGGTCCCGACCCCCCCCCCAGACCCCCACGCCCATGTGTGGTTACAAGTCGTCTCGACAAGCTGGCAGATCTGGCTATGAAAAATCCTGCTCCGAACAATCTAGCCGCTGTCCATCCACTGATGGATCTCAACAAGATGGTCATTAGTGCTGTATGCGTGATACTGATGGAAGCGAGTCGAAAAAGACCACTGTTGTCCTGGAAAAATTTGCTCCGATCAATCAAGACAAGAAATTGGATGATGATGTCAAGCATTTTGCCTCACAGACCGAGTTTCAACACGACAAAACTCATCAGCATCCATCGGTCGGGCCCTGTCATTGTCTTGAGGAAGGAAGGTTGCGATTTGCCATGTATCCTTAAGGTAAAGTGTGATTCCGAACAATCAAAGGCCAAATTGATCCGTTGCATTTCAAAATTTTTCGATCGAGGCCGTCGATCGAAGGTCTATGCTAGACCTGATCGCACTTGGCAACAGCGTGAAACCCTTTGCCATTTGAACGCTGAATTGGCTGAAAAACGGGATTCGGGCGAGATGAATTGGTTCATTGATCGTAATTCTTATGAGTTGAAGCAGTTTAAGCGTCCTTTGCCTCGCCCTTAGGGAGTTCATGCCCCTACTGTTCCTGTTAAAAAGCTCAATTCTGAGAAAATCAATATCAGCTGTGTTTTATTTAATGCTAGAAGTTTGCTAAATAAGATGTCTGAATTTCATGCTCTACTTTCTTCAGAATGTTATGATTCAGTGTTCGTCTCTGAGACATGGTTACATGATCATATTTTTGATGGCGTTATTTGTCCATATGCAACTTATTCTATTCACAGATGTGACAGAATTGGCTATAGGGGAGGAGGTGTCGCACTCTTTTTCAAGAAGTCCCTAAAAATCATCAATGTTTCTATTGTGGAAGAATTCGTGTGTCCTGAAGTTTTAGTTTGTGATTTTCACTTGTGTAAAAAATCTGTCAGATTCATAATGTGTTATCGTCCACCCCAATATGACTCAGAAATTGCTAATAAGTTAAGTAAATTATTTGAACATTATGTCGAAAATGCTCAAAATTGTATCTTACTAGGTGATTTTAATTTGCCTGATTTGAATTTGAATATTATTTCTGCTTATGGAAACCCTGTGACAAGTATTTTATGACTGTTTTGTCAATCTTGGTCTTATACAATTATCTTTTGACCCAAATAGAGATGAAAATATTCTTGATCTAATTTTGTGTACTTCCAGCAATCTTGTCTTCAATGTATTAACTACTGAACCTTTCTCTAATAGTGATCATTCTAGCATTGAGTTCAGTTTACCTGCATCTGTAGTACCCAACCAAACTTCCCTTGAGTATGACTTTAGAAAAGCGGACTATGCATCTATCGAGAATTTTTTAGCCTCTATTGATTGGCACCTCTGTTTTACCCATTGCATTAGCATTAACGATTTGTATGCTGTTTTTCTTGACAAAATTAATGAGGCTATACATCGATACGTTCCTTTTAAGCATACTGTGCATAAAAAATCATTGCTAAAGTCGTGTCGTAAATTGCAAGTACCTAAAAAGGAACTTTGGGAAAAGTATAAAAAGAGTCATTGCCCTGTTATTTTAAGCAAGTATAAGAAGATTACTAAAGAAATTAAATTTGCTTTGAAAGATCTTTTCACCAGGGAGGAATGTAAGCTTTTAAATTCTCGAAATGTAAAAAATTTTCATTCTTTCGTTAATGAATGTTTAAGAAAGACTAAGTCAGCTTCAATACTAGCAAAGAAAAATGCTCCGATGGAACAAAAAAGATAGAATTGTGGATTATTATGGATGTAAAAGGAGGGGACTAGGAAAAATCTACCTAAAGTCGGAAAATCTGCTAAAAATCACACTTTCTCTAAGCAACGCAAAAAATCGATGTATATTCTGCGGCCAGCAGATTAAAATAAATATTCAACCATAACAATGATTGAAACAGCAGCACGTTAGCTATGCAGTAGCTATGGGAAATGATATTAAGTAAACTAACAGTCTTCCAAGCCAATTGAATGAAATAGTAAACATCAAAGACAATTGAAGACATGGCTGGTTAAAAACAGTAGGAAACACGTAAGTTGACTTGAAACAGACTTAATGTAGATACACTAGCATGCCCGAAACAATTGTGTGCACTAATCAATCGGCTCCTGCTTTGCTTGCTATAATGCTCATAAAACAAAACAACTTTAAATACAATACCTCTTAGTTTTCTATCAATCAGGTGCCAGCAATTTAAAAAAGTAACCTTGATAGATTTCGTTTATACACTCTTATCTGAAACTTCGAACATTATTTAAAAAAGACACTTTTTTAGAGGCCGCAGAATATACATCGATTTTGCGTTGCTTAGAGAAAGTGTGATTTTTAGCAGATTTTCCGACTTTAGGTAGATTTTTCCTAGTCCCCTCCTTTTACATCCATGATAATCCACAATTCCAAGTATATTCATCTTTTTGTTCCATCGGAGCATTTTTCTTTGCTAGTACACTACTTTTAATTAGCGTGATTTCAGTACATCAGTCAGTAAACACAATCAGTAACATGCCACAATAATGACAACAGTCCAAGAACGCGGAAAACAATATTGTTCTTAACATCAGCATTATCCTTTTTAAACAAGACAACCTTATTGACACCATCCATTTTCAAATTAAAACTGCATTAAGTTATTTCTTCTTAATGTGCAGTTCACTTATAATCAAGCACAAAAATTTAACCAACGAATTCACATTGCAAATCCTCACTCAATCAATACACAAGCACAATGTGTTGTGACTTTTGAAATTGAAAACACTCCAATTTTCAATTTTCAAATTGAAAATTGGATCAATTTTCGAATTGAAAATTAGGTCAATTTTCAAATTGAAAATTGGGTGTTTGAATTTGCGATGAAGAAAATAATCAAAAGATAGTCACTTGGTTTATTTAAGCCGAGTAATAAAATAACGACCGTCCACCAATTCCAAACTAAACGCAACTAATCTGATCACTATAAAAAAGTTTTGAAATATGAGCTTGCTAAGCGAGAGTTGTAAACCAAGAGAAACTTAAAGTTAAAACCTACCATTAAATTATGAGAGAATTATAAAAGATTGTAAACTTCAAGAAAATGGAAAAGGCGGGATGTTGGTAAATTAGAAGGCAAAGATTTTCGGCAAAAATTCAAAAACTTCATGCAAATATCAAATGTAAGGAACACTAACGCTTTGATTTGGTAGTAAAATAAATTTGTAGTATAGACTACATATTAACAACAAATGAATAGTGCAAACTTTACACAACTACTAGGTGTAGAGAATACTAACAGTTTACGGCTTATTAATGTACATGATTACAATAAAGCTGTATATCTTTGTCGACTTCTGTGCACAGTAGTGTGATTGCTGGTTCATTTAAAACCACTTTTGCAGGCAATTTACATCAATTAAACGATAGCTCTCCATGTGCAAGATTTTGTGAAACATATTATAAACACGGCTAAGAAAGATTTAACTTTAATGCAACCCATTTAAGACAAAATTACATCTCTTCAATGATCTAAGGACACTTGAACATAATTTTTAAATCACTTTAGATTACTTTTGAGGGTAAACAAACTCACTTAATTGATGTCTCACATATGAATCCTTGAAAATTTCTTGACTTCAGTTACAAAGTCTCTGCAAGTCTATCGAATTAGGGTTAACACGTAACGTAAACTTTACACAAACACATAGCGTAAAGAATATTTTAGTCGGATTCGTAATTTTGATATTGCTCCGATATTTCTTTCAACATTTATGGAAAAATGAGTCTCCATAATGTTTTAAAGACAATAAACATTAGGTTTAAACCACTTTGCAATACTGCTGAGTGTAAGCAAGCGCGCCCAATTGACGTATATATTTCATTCCCTGTAAATTTTTATATCTCAGGAAAAAATTTCGATTTTTGCAATGCTCTAGAACAAAGGCTAACATGCAGTGTAAAAAATTACTCGGATATTATGATCAACATTCATGAAAAAATTATGTCTCTACAATGGTCTGAGGACATATAAACAATGAATGTAAACTACTTTACATCACTGTTGGATGTAAACAAACGCGCCTACGTGACGTCTCACATTTGATCCTTTGAAAACTTCTAGGCTCCAAGAAAAAATTAGGTTTCAGGAATGCTCAAAAACGAAGATAAATATATATGTAGTGTAAACTTCATGTAAACACCTAGTGTAAAGAAGATTTTAGTCAGATTCGTAATTTTGATATTGTTCCGATATTACGATTAATATTTATGAAAAAATTAAGTCTACATAATGTTCTATGGGCAAACTAACAATTGGTGTAAACTACTTTACAACACCGTAGAGTGTAAACATATGCGCCAGACTGGCATATCAAATTTGATTCCTGGTCCATTTCTAGACTTGATAAACGTGTCCCTGACTCGTAACCGGAGAAGCAGGCAGAAACAACAAGACAGAAACGCATTTAAAAGTCCAAATTTTTGACTTTACACTCGCTAAATATTAATGTATAGACAATTTGCTTTGACATGCACCCGATATAAAGCACTTTATTTTTATTCTATTAGACTTATCCCGACTTCTGGACGGAGAAAGTGGCGAACAAAAAACACAACAAAAACGTATTTTCCATCATTTAGAACACTGTAAACTTTAAAATTCCGTACCGAACTCCCCATTGAGTTTAAAGAAATTCGGTTTGGTACAATTTGTAGCTTTTAAATCGTAGTACATTCCTGTGTGCCAAAATTCTGTTGCAAAAATTATTTGGCATGATTTATCAATCAAACTTCGGAAAAAACGTGTTTTTTAGCCCATTTTTTACCTCTGATTTCGAACTTTACACCCCCATAAATAACTCAATATTGCGTTTTTTTAAATGCGGTTTGCTGCGATGTTTAGCCCCTGCAAGGCGCTTTATTAATGCTGTCTTCGATTTGCACTGACTCATAAGCGGGAAAATTTGCAGAGAAATCTTTGTTAAAATCCGTTTTTTTACACCATCCACTAGAGTGTAAACTGTAAACCCCAGGATCTAACTCACCATAGAGCATACAAGACTTTGCTTATATGCAGAATGTAGCCCTTAATCCGCTCTACATTTCTGTCAGAAAACATTTTAAAAACCTCATAACCGGAGTTAGTATCGGACATAGGAAGGTTGAAAACTCGACCAAAAAGTGCTTTTTCACCCCCAGATTTTCGCACTCTTTACACTGCCGTTCGATAAATAATGCGAATTTCAAAAAACAAAAAAAGTGTCATCTGTAGAATTCATCCCTCTATTATCCTATTCTGTTCAATCCTTCGAGTCATCAATACTCAGTTGTCCACATGCCGCAGTAAAAAGGTCCCAAAATTTGTCCTATGTTATAACGTTACACAAAAACTTTACACCTTCTTTACACAGTCAATTTTGAGTTTCAAGAAAAACAAAAAAACACGGGCAGCGAATTTTTTTATTATCTTTCTTTTAAAAAAAACCGCACCTTCCAGAAATGTCCCGTTATAGCTGTAGGGGGTGCCCAGGTGTTGGGGGTACCTAAGTATATTATAGGTACGCGCTAACGCGCTACCTATGATTAATGTGTGATGGCAGGATGATAGATAATGACTTTGAAAAAGCTAATGCTTACAACTCTTTTTTTGCGAGTAATTTTGTTATTGACGATCTTGTTTCTCCCCATTTCGCAAATAGAGTCAAAAGTGATGCTCATCCTCTTTCTGTAAAATTTGATGTTCTGACTATTTCTGAATCCATAAGTAGGCTTAAGCCCACTTTGTCGCTTTGCCCCGATGGCTTGTGTGCATATTTTATTAAGAAGTTAAAAATAGTGTTGCTTTCACCTTTAGAAACCATCTTTAACGTTTCTTATCAAAGTGGAAAGATACCCAATTTTTGGCGAAAAGCTGTTGTGATCCCAGTTCATAAAAAGGGAGATATGTCATCAGTTGATAACTATCGTCCGATCTCCTTATGTTGTGTTTCTTGTAAATTAATGGAATCTATAATGAACAAGTCCTTGATTTCTTATCTAGAGAAGCAAAATCTGCTAAGTGAAAAACAGTTTGGTTTTAGAAAAAATAGATCATGTGCGTTACAACTTGTTGAGTGCAAAAATCAGTGGACCAAATTTCTAGATGAGGGAATTCCTGTTGACATTGTCTACATTGACTTTTGTAAGGCTTTTGATACCGTGTCACACAAAAAACTGCTAATTAAGTTGGCATCTTAGGGACTGAACAAACTTTCTTTTAATTGGATCGAAAATTTCTTGACTAATAGATCCCAAGTCGTTAAAATTAAAAATTCTTTATCTGATTCTATTCCTGTTACCAGTGGCGTGCCCCAGGGTAGTATACTAGGTCCCACACTTTTTTTAATCTTCATTAACGACTTATGTGAAATGCGCCAAAAGAGTAATTTTACTTTGTTTGCTGACGATATCAAACTTTGGAATCTATCATCCAATTTCATGACACTTCAAGCTGACATAAATTATGTGCATGAGTGGGCCAATACATGGCAATTAAAAATATCAGTTAATAAATGTTTAGTTCTATATCTGGGTAGTTCAAAACCTAGGCATTCTTATCACATAAATGATTTCTATCTTTCTACTGACACACTTTGTGTGAAAGATTTGGGTGTTTTTCTGAATTCTAATTTATCGTCCAGATCTCATTGTGAATATATTGTGAAAAAAGGCATGCAATTAAGCAATCTGATCTTGCGTAGTTTTATTTCTAAAGATAGATTATTACTTGTTAAGGCCTTCATTACTTACGTTTGACCAGTGCTTGAATATTGCTGTGTTTTGTGGAGTCCTTACCTGCTGTGTGATATCACCTCCATTGAACGGGTTCAAAGAAGGTTTACGAAACGAATTTTTAGTGATAAAAATTTGACATATGCTGCAAGATTACACGAACTTGGTCTGGACACTCTTGAACTAAGACGCCTCCATAACGACCTAACATTAGCCTTTTCTATTATCAAATGTCAAGCTCTTCCTTTCAAGGATTTCTTCACAATTAATTTAAATTCTAATTGAGCAGCAAATTCTTGTAAACTTCTCGTCAATCATGTAAATAAAAATTGCAGAAAATTTGATTTTTGCAATCGAATAATTCCTATCTGGAACTCTCTACAAAAAGATTAAACCTTTCTAAATTTCTTAAAGGGGCGTAAGTAAGAGCAGTTTTTCCTATTGCCTTTACGTTTACCCTGCTTTGTCATACTTAATTTGTTTTGTCTTTCATGTATTTTCATTTTTGTTCATTCGTCTTATCCATGTATGTTAATATTTTCCTTCGACTTAGCAAATAAATTGTTGTTGTTGTTGTTGTTGTTGTTAAGATTTAAATCAATTTGGCGCGAAGCGCCAAAAACTTTTTCAACTTTTACCTCTCTAAGGCGCATTTTTGCATTTTGAGACCGGACAAAAGCGGACCAACATCTGAAAAAACCGGACATCGAAAACCGGACAAGACTGTCGACCGGACAAAACCGGACATCAAGCCTCGGCAACAGTGTTGCCGACTCTGAAAAGACCAACCGGACATACCAACATTCAAAACCGGACAAGAGCACAGTTAAATTCCAGACAAAAACCGGACAAACGATGTATACACTCGATAAATAACAAAGCGGCTAAAACTTTTTCAAATCAACTATTGCACTTAAATATCTACCACATTGAACGCATTTTTCACATTAAACAAGGCTTCATCAGAAAGTTATAACGATTCATTAAGGCACACGATATCATCACAAATGCTACGACCGTACATTTTAGTGTTAAACAATTTAAGCATTGGATCAATAACAGTGAAACTGCAACAATTCTCGCCCTTCCAACACAGTAAAAAACGAACATGTAATAAAGCACCACAGGATGGCAGTTTTTGAAGGGCCCAAGGCAGTTTTTTTGGGTTGCTTCCATACACTTCTAACCCGTTACGTTGAAGGGGTCTAAAATTGTTCCAAAGTTGAGCGCTTATGTTGAAAAAACCAACATTGAAAAACCAACCTACACTGAACAAGAGGGATTCCGATATTATTAATTATGCCGAGCTTAAACTCTAAACCGGTCGATTCGCCAAAGATCGATCAAGCTGCGGATACAACGTCCAAATTGGCCAAAAAGTGTCATTTGTGCAGCAATTTATTCGAGGCCGGTGATCGCTCGGCGGGCGTCCAGTGCGACTATTGCAACCTATGGGGACACCCGAAGTGCATGGGATTGGAACAGGCTGCCTACAACGCGCTCAAAAATGCGGCGCCAAATCCACAAAATTCTTTTGCCCGAATTGCGTACCCAAGATAGATCACCTGATTTCCATGGAAAAACGTATGGATGACATGGAGGCCCGCTTCCATGAACTAGAGGTAAAACTAGACACTAAACTCAAGTTTTCCATTGCTAACAACAATCCTTTTCCGGCACAAACACAACTGCCGCCGCTTCCAACCACTCGACCGCCGCCCTTGTTCCCCATGGCCCAGCCAGCATCATTTCCGCCATTCGACAGCAGGGTGCACACCCAAACGGTGGAGTCGCTTTTGGAGGCGCAGATGAAGCGGCACAACACGGTTCTTTTCGGGCTGCCCGACTCGGTCGACGACCTGACCTCTGTCCGGAAGTTGATGACCATCAGGACGAGCGAGGGATACAATTCCATCACGCCTTTTGACATCCAGCTTGTTTTTCCGAGATGGGCCGGCCAACGAGGACGGTAGTCCACGTTTTTTGAAGGTGATCTGTGCCACGTCAAAGGTGAGGGACGCTTTTATCGCATACATAAACAAAGTTGTGAAATTAGAGGATCTTGAGTACAAGGATTTGCACACCAGGCCGGATCTCACCTTTCAACAGTGGGTGGATGGGCGAAATTTGCGCGATAAGTTGAAAGTGTTTGATCAGGATTCTCATTATATTGATTATAATTGCAAGGCCATAATTTGTAAGACGAGCCATTTGCCAGTTTTTTCATTGTATTCATCCAATTTTATTAATCATTGAAGACGTACGCCCCTTTCAAATTTTCTGGACAGTACTGAAAAACCTGAAATTAATGTTAATTTAGAAAAAATCAATAAAACACTTATACCTTAAAATACTGGTCTCCCTGGTCGCCAATCATTGAAATGCATACTAATTAACGCCAGAAGCTTAGGTAATAAAATCGGTCAACTTCATTGTTTACTCTCTCAGTCGATTTATAACCTCATATTTATTACAGAGTCTTGGCTTAACGATTCTTTTCCAGATTCCTTATTATTGCTAAACTTTGATGATAGTGTTATCCGCCATGATCGTGAAAATAGAGTTGGAGGTGGTGTTGCAATCATATACAATAATAAGTTAAAACTCAAAAATTTGAACATTCCTGACATTTATATGCAACAAGAAACCGTTGTTTGTGATTTTGACGTTCTCAATACAAAATATCGATTTGTGCTTTGTTACAGAAGTCCTTTGCTGAATAATGAAATGAACAACCAACTTCTCGAATATTCAGAATGGTCTTGTAGAACTCCTAGGATCATCGTATTATTGGGGGATTTTAACTTTCCAGAAATAAAATAGAACAAACATTTTTTACTTGCTGAAAATAGTATCTCTTCACATTTTTTTGATTTTGTGAATCAGGTCGGATTACACCAGTTCATTCGTCAACCAACATTAGGTAATAATATACTGGATTTAGTTTTTTGCTCAGACAAGTCATCCATATTCGATATACAACATTTGCCACCTTTTGCATCTAGTGATCACGACTCAGTTGAGTTCAATATATCCACTCCTATAGAACTAAAGAAAAATCATAACACACGAAACCTCGACTTTAAAAGAGCTGATTATAACTCGATTATTCGTGATTTATCCATAATAAGCTGGCCTGATGTTTTTTCAAACTGTGTAAACATTGACGATTTTTATAAAGCTTTTTCTACTAATTTAACTGAAGCCATTAAATCCCATGTTCCTTTTAAGAAGCATCCCATTAAAAATAAAAAGTTTCCCAAAAATATTTTGTGTCTTTAGAAGAAAAAATTAAAAATTTGGACAAATCTTAAGAAAAATCCGAATTTGAAAAATCGATACAAACACATCTGTAATGATGTGAATGATGCGGTAGCTTCATTTTGCTGTAAAGAGGAAGAAAATTTACTAAAAAATGGTTCTAATTTGAAAAAGTTTTACAGTTTTGTCAATACTCGGCTAAACTTGAAGCGCTTAATTCCCGATTTAGAGGTTAATGGTCAAATCGTATCCGACCAATCAGTCAAGGCAGATGCTTTCAATACATTTTTTGGATAGGTTTTCACCCTAGACAATCATGAAATTCCAGTTAATGTGAATCGCGTAAACGTAACAGATCGTCCGGAAGTTGCTTTTGAATATTCGGTAATTTCTTTGGCGTTGAATAAGCTAAAACCCACATATTCTGTTGATCCCAATGGGTTTTGCGCATACTTTATAAAACAAATTCGTGATGTTTTGATTGCTCCCCTGTCTACAATTTTTGAAGTCTCTTATAGAACTGGAAAACTTCCCAAGTCCTGGTTAGAAGCCAGAGATGTGCTAGGTCGCCATATCTGCCGGGCTTCTATTAATCCAATTCATAGTCCAGCGAGAAAAAAATTTCTAGTTGGGCAGCAAGGAGATTCTCGGCTGACTGGTGATAATGGTAATGAAATTCCGAGAAAAGGTGGTACCGAAAATTCAATTCTGAGGCCTACACCATAATAAGGGGTTTACAATTTCTCAGGTGAAGGTCTCATCAAACCCGCATAGCGCATCATAACCCCAACCAATGTTTGACATTTACTGTCGCCCGCCATGTCACGTCATATATATTCATATTCAAAAAACTTCTTGATGTTCATGAGTGCAAATTGCTATTTACAAAAAAGTTCACTGACGCTAACGTTGATGTTATTGTAATTTTATAGGCGATCTTAGCGTTAATGCTAACTTTATTTTATTTAAAAAATGCTAAACTTTTCTTTTTTCACTAAGGTTACCACGCTAGGTGCAGTACATAGGTAGTGAATTTTTTCCTATAAGTTGCGGATCGAACGAGGAAGAAAATGGATGTTACAATAATAAGGAAAGATTTTTACTGGAGGAAATTTCATGCACTAGGTAAAAAATCTAGACTATAATTAGACTAGTATATTGAAAGAGAAATTTGATATTGTCAAGGAACTAACTTTTAAATGACAGACATCAAACCTTGTTAATATTATCTTTTTCTGAATCAGTGACAATGTTTTGTGAAGGCACTCAGAGGCCGCAAAATATACTTCGATTTCTAGTGTTTTTAACGCAGCTTTCAAAAACATAGGCGACTTTTCCCTAGTCCTCTTTTTTATGTATGTTCCTAATGATGCATAATTCTATCGGTGCATTTTTAATTGCTAATCTTCTACTTTTTCCCTTTCCTTAAGAAATCAAAAAATAGTGTCGCTTCATAGAATTAAAATCAAAAATCTGTTTGCTTTCCTAAAAGCGCATACGGCACGTTGCAATGAACGTTAAAAAAATTTAGACGTCTATAATACTGTAATGAAAATTAAAATTTCAAATTTAAACTTTACTCAGCCACTGAGTAAAAAGATAATTTAAATTGGATTCGTAACTCTAATACTACGATCAATATTAATAACCTACAGTAAGACAATGTGTAAAGAATTTGTGACTCGTGTATATGCTGTTTCTCAAATTTGAGCTCAATCCGGCCATTGCTTCAAAAAATACGTGTTATAACATAGCTACAGTAAGCCGGTGCACGATTTTCCGTATACATTATTTTTGGCATGTAGTGTTTATATTCTGAACATTTCAGCTCAATCCGGCCATTGGTTCATGATTTATAGCAGTTTTATGATATGGTGTAAAGTACTCGAGTGTAAAGTGTAAAGTGGTCAAGTGGTACGCAAGTTAGAATATTGTACGCATTTAGTATAGTAAGCGATGTTCATAGTTATCCCCAAAGAATAAAATTCTGATAGATTCCCCCATTTTTCGTATATCTCCCCTGCATTAAATAGGTACTCTTGCTGTAGTGTAAAGTATGCCTGGTTGACTTGATCCGCAAATTTAAAATAGTCTTCCAGTATACCCCATAGTTGAGGTTAACTATAGTGTGACGTTATCCCCTAGATCGCAACACAAAACATATAGCCTATGCTTCAACACAGGACTATGCTTCAACACAGCCTATGCTTAAGCACGGGCTATACTTTGTGTTGCTACCCAGGGAGACCCGGTAAACTACTAACAGGCGCCTTATATGCAAAAGAGCTACAGGTGGCTGAACCTAATGCTGAGCAACACAAAAGAATAGATAAAGCTATAAATAAGGGCAAAGGCGAGTTTAAAGTACGTTTTAAAAAACTGGCCACAGAAATTTGATACCATTTTATCAAAAGCAGAATTGAAATTTTATGCACAACCAAAATGATTATGTATCATCCTTTCGCTTGTATTGTTTCTGGTCCCACAAAATCAGGAAAAACAACATTTGTTAAGCAACTTATTGAAAATAGAGAAAGAATAATGAAAACCAAAATTGATAAAATCTATTGGTTTTATAGTGAAGAACAGCCTCTGTACTATAAGATGAAAAATGTAATTTTTAATAAAGGCTTGCCAGATTTTAGCATCCTCAAAGAAAAAAGTCATGTAGCCCAGTTGATAGTTCTTGATGATCTAATGCATGAAAGTAGAGGAAATCGTGAAATTATACAATTATTCACTCGTGGTTGTCATCATTGGAACATTAGTGTAATACAAATTGTGCAAAATCTATTTTATGATGGCCTTCGTACCTCGCGCATCAATTCTGATTATATTGTCTTATTCAAAAACCCAGCAGATCAGCTGCAATCGCATATTTTATCACGGCATTTATACCCTAGTAATACAAAATATTTTCTTGAAGCATATGTTGATGCCACCTCCAGGCCACACGGGTACTTGTTCATTGATCTGACACAAAATGCAGATGATATACACAGGTTGAAAACGAGTATTTTAAGTGAACACCCTATTGTGTATGTGCCAAAAACTATAAATATGCATAAAGATCTATTTGAAAATTACAAAAATGGCTCCTCAAAGACTAAAACGAAACATTAGTTGTTTACATTTGTTAAGTATTGCAAGAAAACCCCAACGCAATGCGGTTATAAATAATGCTAGTAAAGACCAAATCCTATGTATTTGCGATTGTGCAAACAATTTTCTAAACGGCAACATTCCTTTTACTGACAGAGAAATACAAAAATTGAAAAGATTTCAAAACGAAATTCGATATTTAGCTAAAAACAGGCGCTCAAAAACTAGGCTGAAAAAAGATTTAATTATTCAGAACGGTGGTTTTTTACCTCTTTTATTGACCCCGATTCTATCAGTTGTAGGTAGTTTACTAGCAGAAGCAATTATAGGCAAGAAATGAAGCATACAGAAAAAATAGTTCTAGTGCCAGCAGATATTGCTGAACAAAGTAAACCACTAGATCAAGTATTAAACACCCTGGATCGGGAGATGTACAAGATTTTAAGCGACAAGCATTCATCATCAGGCTTGAAAATGATAAAGTATAACCAAATTTTGAGCAAGTTTGGCCGATTGCAGGAACAGCGTAAGAAACCGTATGAGCTAACTATTCTAGGTCCTCAAAAATCACTTGGAAGCAAAGAAATTATAGCGGGTATTCCAAAAACCTTACAGCCAAATGCAAAACTGCTATTACAGCATATTAATGATGATCCTAGTATAGACATTCGACCATCAGGTGAGATTGTGATTGATGGTCAGAAAATATATGGATCAAATATTGTTGATTTGGTTCACGACTTCACTGCGTGATCGTAAAACCGTACCCGCTGCAATTGGTGCAAAAGAGTTGGCTAGGGCCCTTCAACGTTCAAACGCCCCACTTGAGAGTATAGCTAATAAGAAACGGAAGAGCGCAGTAGCATCTGAAGGCGACTTTTCCTGGGATGAAGAAAATCTATAAATAATAGAAATGTTCAAGGGAAAAATAATACAATCAAAAAACATGCATGTACAATTCAATCCTGAAAACAGTGGCCTTTGGCTACAATATTACGCAGAACAAGCCTCACAAACAGGGTATGGCCTAGAAGGCTATAGAGGCGTACCATACCAACGAGGTGGCGGATTAGGGAGTTTCTTCAAATCACTATTTAGAATGGCTGTGCCTGTATTGAGATCTATTGGCAAAAGCGCAGGGAAACACGCATTAGCGGCTGGTGCTAATATTGCGTCAGATGTGGCGCAGGGAAAACCCTTATTTCAGTCTGCCAAAGAACATTCCAAGCATGAGGCGGCGCAATTCTTAGATGAGGCATCAAAGACTATGTCTGGAGAGGGGCTAGGCGTGCGCCAAAAGTCTATAAATATGAATAATGATGATACATTTACAAAACTGATTCGAAAAAATGGCTCTAATAGACGTAAAATCTATTCCAAGTACGAAATCTGAACTCGATCTTTTCACTGTCCCTCCCACCCAAGTTTCTGTTAAAAGAGGATTTTGGGATGAAGTGCAGCCTATGCACCCAATAACAAATGAAGGCCCCTACGAATTCCGAATTCCACCCGATCCACACTATTTGCAAATGAGCAGAAGTTATATATACATGGCACTAAAAATTAAAAAACCAACACCTGCAGCAGGCGTAGCATTACCCAATTACGCGCCAATCAACCTTATAGGCAAAACATTTTTCAAGCAAGTCAAGTGTTTTTTAGGCGGTCGATTAGTGTTTGACAGCTCCGATTTATACGCATATAGGGCATATTTTGAAACTGAATTAAATTACGGTTTTGATGCAAAATTGTCTCATCTTCAGTCTGCGTTGTATTTTCATGAAGGTGGGGCTAATGTGAATGTTGACGATAATAAAGGGTTCAAAGAACGAGCGGCGCTCTTTAAAGACTCGAGTGTTGTAGAAGTATCTGCGCCTTTACACATCGACTTGTTCTCTCAAGACAGGTATTTGCTGAATTTCACAGATTTTCGCCTAGAATTACACAGAAACAGCAACAATTTTGTCATACAGTGTTTTGAAGATATCCCACTAGAACTCAATGTTTTAGTAATGAAATTGTTTGTTCGGAAAGTAGAGGTGCTAGAGAGTGTGAGTTTAGCGCTTGAGCAAACAATGCTGGCATATACTGCCAAATACCCTATAAGAAGAGTTGCCATGACAAATATGCACATTTCAAATCCGTCCAGGGAAACGCCCAATTTCGCATTGTTTACAGGCCAACTGCCAAGACGTTTAGTTTTCGTTTGTGTTGAGGGAAAAGCATTTCGAGGCAGTTTGTCAAAATCACCATTTAATTTCAACCCCTTCAGTGTTTACGATGTGAAAGTAACGTGCGGAGGACAAACTCATTCACTAAATGTGTCATTCAAGCAAAATAAGTTTATACAGGCATTTAATCAGATGTATGATGCGCTTGATATTGGGCATGATAATAAAGGTAATTTTATCAGCAGAGACGAATTTAAAACGAGTCATTGTTTCTTTGTGTTCGACCTGACGCCTGATGCGGATGATAGTGGGCATTGGGATCTAGTACGCGAAGGAACAACAAGTATAAATATCAAGTTTGCAGACGCTTTGCCTGATTCTGGAGTAGAAATTATTATATACGCTGAATTTGATAATTTAATAATGATTGATAAAAACCGCAACACGTTTCATGATTTTAACGCTTAGCGATGAACACACTTCAAATACTACACATTTTAGAAGCAGATCTTGCTGTGAATAAAATTTTGCTAGGCGTCTTCCCTATTGATCGCCTTCCGCCTATACCCCGCTACCCTGCTGCAGTAATAGTCAATTTGGATTTCAGCAATGAACCAGGGTCACACTGGGTGGCCATGTTCTTCAATCGTAGATCGCATTGTGATTATTTTGACGGTTATGGTCAAAAACCATTTGAGTTTAAAGAATATATTGAGAAAAATGCAACATCGTACACATACAATAATATGAGGGTGCAGGGTCCTTTATCTACATCATGCGGCCATATGTGCATCTATTTTCTGCATTTTCGAGCAAAAGGTGTTTCATTCAAAAGAGTCGTTAAATCTATGCACACGCCCAAAATCTATAAATACTTTGAGAAAATGTGAAAAACAAAAATGGATCCTAAACAGTTTTACATGACGCTCCCGAGCGATTCTCAAGAATCAAATACCGCCTCTACCTTCATTACAAAGCTGCCCAGACACATAATGCTCAATGGTGATTGGGAAGTAGGGCTGGCCGAAATAATCTATGCAAACACTTGGAATAATATATCCGAAGATCAAAACATGATTCAATATTATGATTTGAAAAATAATGTCCGAATAAAAATGCTTATTCCTCGCGCCAGATACTTGAATATACACGATCTTGTGAAAACAATCACTGAGGGAATAAAAATGGTCAGCACGAATGAAAAATTTGACTATACTCAACATATAAGCTTACAATATGATGATAATAAAAAATGCTGTCATCTAAAACTCAACACTGAACGTATTCAGAGCCTAAAATTAACCAAACATTTAATGTACATGCTGGGCTTTCTAGAAGACCAACTCTCTAGCATAAATTATAAGGTAGCGCAAGAATTGACAATAGCTGCCCACCACTCTCCCGATATGCTTGGCGGAATGCACAATTTTTATGTATATTGTGATATAGTGGAACCTCAAATCGTTGGTAATGTTTTTGCCCCGCTTCTGCAGGTGATAAATATTGAAGGAACCTATATGGATATAATAAACCACTCATATATTAGTCCACACTATATACCCGTGCTCAAGAAATCATTTAATACTATTGAAATTAACGTTAAAACCGACCAAGATATGCCAGTTCCTTTCGAGTTTGGAAAAACTATCATTAAAATGCATTTCAAGCGTGTTTAGCATATTCAAGACTGAGTGGCAGGGGTAGCAAGTGTAAAGTGTAAAGCGGCGTAAAATGTAAAGGAGCCCTGGTGGCGCTTGTGGACCTTGGTGGCGCTTGTGGACTCCCACAGGGACTGCTACCCCCATTGGAATTTATCATACTGCTATTATACAGAAATTATAAATAAACATTCTTGTATCTATTGTAAACATGGATTCTGCAGAAACGATTTACGAACACTTTCTTTTTCATCTCGTTCAAAAAGTTCAAAAAAGGCGGCACATTAGTTTTTCCTATATCGAAAAACTGGGCTTTTATTTTTGGCCCAAACTTAGTCGTGCGTACCGTTACAAACTACAAACCGAAAACAGAGATGCATTCTGGTCATTCTCCTGTTTTTTAAAATTCAATGCTGAAAACGGCTTCTTTGTAAATCTCTGCAACTTATGGGATGAATTCAGCGACAAGGGCCGCAATTATTTTGCTACGCTCTACGAGCGGAACTTACTAGGCCACATAGATAAGATATTTAAATAAAAAAGCGCAGCCCAGCAAAAACTCTTTCCTTTACACTCACTTTACACCGGCCTCATTTTCCCCCATACTCTAACGCTGCACACGCTACAGCATAAGGGCCGAATTTGGGTGGAACCGGCCTCCTATCCTCCAACAATATGTACCCAAAAACGGGAGGGGCCAGACTCATAAGCCGACCCCTATGCCATAACACAGCCCAGCAAAAACTCTTTTCTTTACACTCACTTTACACCGGCCTGCCTTTTTACTATACTGTAACCCCTTCCCAGCTAGGCTTACTGACAGGTTTGGGCATGTTTATTATAATTGATTATTAGTTATAAAAAATAAAATCTCCATAGGGTACTTTACACCCATCCCTTTGTCGTCATCATCTGAAAGAAACAGTGTAATCGACATACTATAGGTTGCGCGCTAAAATTTTGTACATAATGCAGCTACCATTTATTTATCTTACCCTGAAAATTTAAGCCCGATCTGATCATTGGTTCTTGACTTATGACTATATCTGAAAGAGTGTAAACCAAAATTGGCATACTGTACATTACATGCTCATATCAATAGGATAACACATGCAACATATGCTAAGCCTACTCTGAAAATTTGAGCTAAATACGCCCTATAGTTCTTGGAATATAGTGTTAAATAAGAAAGTGTAAAGTAAATTGGAATACTGTAGACTGCGCGCTAAAATTCTGTAAACAGCATGCCTTGCCTATTTACGCCATATCCTGAAAATTTGAACATAATCTGGCTGATGGTTCTTGAGTTACGCAAAAGTGTAAAGTTATGCTGGTATACTGTAGGTTGATCGTACATATTGTATACATAACATGCCTGGCATACGTTCATCCTACCCTAAAAATTTGAGTTCAATCCGACTGTTGGCTCTTGAGTTACAGCTCTTTAAAATTTTCCCCCGGGAAATTTACCCTTCCCCTGGCCCTGGGCCCCTGACCCTGAATTGGCAGCGCCCCCTCCTCGGGCAGGCCCCACAACCTCAACCACAAGGGCAGGCTCGGGCAGGCCGTACCCAGCCATTTGCTCCCTATCACCACCTCAATTTCGGGCCAGGGAGCAGATCTGCCTATCTTTCATCACTGTATATGCTGTAACACTGGGGCCAGACTCATAAGCCGACCCCTATCCTTAACCATTGCCTATCTTATAACACTGGGACCAGACTCATAAGCCGACCCCTATGCCATAACACTGTACATGCTATAACACTGGGGCCTGACTATGGCTGGAACCGACCTCCTATCCTTAACCACTACCTATTCGTCACCATTGCCTATCCTTAACCATTGCCTATCTTATAACATTGTGACCAGACTAGGACTGGAATCGGCCTCCTATCCTTAACCATTACCTATCTTATAACATTGGGACCAGACTATGACTGGAATCGGCCTCCTATCCTTAACCATTGCCTATTCTTTACCATTGCCTATCCTTAACCATTGCCTATCCTTAACCATTGGAACCAGGAGCTACGTATAACTACTCACCAAATATAATCCGTCTCAGCGCGTTGACCACTCTATTGATAGCGAAAATTTTTCTGAATTTAATGCGCAACATTTGAATTGTGCAGAAAATGCGCATCGTGCATCTTCTATGTTGTTCACTGGCAACCGCACATTAAATTCTCGGTCACCTTCTTAAACTGATCAAGAAAATTTTGTGCAGAATCTTTCTAATCGCGCACCTTCAGCAGCTGAATTATCTCTAAATCCTTCAAATACGGTTTCGCAATCAGCTCATAATTTGGGTTTTTCGTAACATGCATCTACGATTTTGCAGCTGCCGGCATTGATTTCGCAGATGTTGCTAAATAAGCCGTTGCTGTCATTAAATCGTAATGCACCTTCTTTCATACCTAATGCATTGAGAATTTGCAGCAGCTTTTTCATCCTCCACCGCGGCAATATTTTCCGCCTAATGGCGAAATACCTTTAAATAATTATGTATCAAATCCTGCAGATCTCTAAATACTGCCAAATAATCCTATTTTGCATTCCTCAAATATCGGAATGCAACCGCTCGAAATAAATTCATCTGGCATAAATAACGAACCTGGTAATTTGCAAAATGAATCTGTGCCACTTCCTGAGCCATCTGAAAGGAAGCGCCACTAAAATTTCCTGACAAAAGCTCAACAAGTAGCTACGATTGTTCGCATAGTCGTTGCTTGCATCGCAAAAGTAAATCGCGTTGCCATTGTCATCATCATGATTCGGATTCTTCTACCGGTTCTTCATATAGCAAATCACATCTTGCTGATTCTTTAAATCGTGGACCTTTCATACAGCAAATGCAAGTTGCAATCGTTAATAAAAAATTTTTAATGGTGATAAATCAGATATACAAGCATATTTTGCAGAATTTGAATCGCTCGCTGATACCTACAATATTGATAAATTGGATCGCGTAAAATTCGTGTCATAATTTCTAGATCCCTATGCTTTGCGCTTATTCCGTTCATTACCTACTTACATAAAACAATCTTATTCAAAATCAAAATATGCGTTAATAGCGGAATTTTGTCCTTTGGACACCAAAATGCTTTTTGACCGATTTTTGGAACATAAACAGCAGCCTAACAAATCGGTTAAAGCTTATTATCTTGCGCTTTGCAAAAAGTTAATAAAAGCGGATCCTTGTCTTGAAATCGATTCTCATCATTTTAATCATTTGCTGTGCTATCAGTTGAAAAAAGGCTTACTACCTGAAATATTGAAAGAAGCGTATCATAAAAAACCTAGAGCATTGCTGGCTGAATTTTTGGATAACACATTAAACGCTGAATTTGCTAATAGGGAATACGTGGATAAAAAAGCAGTTACGCCATATGTATTGGTAACAGCCGCCCCTACAGGAGGCGCAATACCTAAAGATACATTTTGCGCATCTTACCAAAATGAGCCCAATTGCTCACGCCAGAAAATGTTTTATTGCTCGTCATGTGCTGAGAAACCAGATAAGTCCTCTCGTAAGTATTGCACCTTTTACAAGCGCACAGGTCATATCTATGAAGAATGTTTTACGCGCCAGCAACAATAATCTTCTAATAATAATATTTATCCTGACCGAAATAAAAATAGTTCCATGGCTCACAATTTTAGCCAGTCGCGTTCTTTTTGCATCAAAATCGTTTGCCATCTCATTCAAATTTGCAAAATTGACACTATTCTAAATCACGATTTTGTGACTCGAGTCAACATCGCTCATCAAACTATGCAAATAATGATGATCGCTTTGACTCGAAGTAAGCACAATCGTATTTTAGGCAAAATCATACTAATTACCAGCAAAATTCGCGTGTCAATTATCACAATTTGCGTTACAATAATTGCTATGCAAATCAGTCACGACAAAACACACCTTTTGTTCAGTTTCCTAACAAACAGCGTGGAACATATTATAACTCGAACTATCGTCATGATAATGGTTCTAATTGCCCATATGTCACATATACTGCATATCACCAACCCTCCACAAATTCGCCCCCACCGCAGCCAACCCTTACGTCTCCTAATGATGTAAACACGGTTACTGCGAAAGGGCTAGAAACAAGCACGCGCTCTGAATTATTCGCATCACAAGAATTTCTCAAAGAGTACGAGCACTTACAGCGTTGTCTCGCGATATATGAGAAAATAAATTCGCCTCCAATGAAAACCATCGATCCAAATATTCCAATCGTAGGCCATGCTGGGACTAATTTGCCCACCATTTTCGTTAATATTCATGGCGTAGACGTGCCCGCTCTCATAGATATGGCTTCACAGGTCACCATGATGACCACCTCTGCATTTTTACGTCTTAGTTTTAATTTACCGCTTAAACAAGTCTCGCAAGTTGTTCATGGCGTAGGCAAAATAATCGCAGTCATACGATATAAAGTAAACATGACTATCACTATTGCTGAACAATCTATCTCTACAATAGTAGCTATCATAGACCATTTGCCGGAAGAAATGCTCTTGGGATATTATTTCTGTGAAGCCGCTTCAATGAGGGTTAATCCTATTGAGCGTTGTGCTTTCATGAACGACATAAAAATCAATTTATTATTGTCATCTGAAAAAATTTAATTTCGCGCAAAACCCAACATGACTACTTCTGGTGTTGTGTGTGCAGGTTTTGCTGCCTGAGCCCGTAATTATACAAGCTTATCATGAATTAATTACCCCAGGTTATATAAGTCATGGTTCTTGTGATTTTGATATCGCTTTTTTTGAACCAAATTCCGATTATATGGAAAAAACTTCACTGTTTGTTGCTCCTTGCATAGTCGATGCATCGCAACCTATAATTGCGGTCTGTGTTTGTAACACCTCTAAAGCGCCAATTTGCATCGACTCTGGCGATATTATAGGTTCTTAACCTCTGACGGTGAAGTTGTATCTCATGTCGCAAATTTTGATGATAGGACACCTGAACTTTTCATGTCAATTAATAAGACTTCAAACGGCTCCACTGTTGATTCTCGGCAACAGCAACAAATTTGTGAACTTTTGTCTAAAATACGACTCTAGTTTTGCCTTTTAAAAATGAGCCTCTCGGATGTACCCCTTTGATGAAACATCATATTGATACTGGGGATAATCCGCCCGTGGTTGGAAAAAACTTATTGTGTAGAGCATTCTAGAAGAGAATCTATGCAAAAAATCATTAATAAAATGCTTGCTGACAAAATTATTTTGCCTATGACCAGTCCATGGGCTAGTCCATTGTTTCTCATAGGAAAAAAGGACGGTTCCTAAGACCTGTCGTTAACTATCGCTGTTTAAATGACGTAAGTAAAATGCAAGTATATCCTCTTCCTCAACTTGACAATTATTTTGATACCTTAAGCCCAAAACATGCTTCACGCGGCGCGGCAGATGGCACAAATTTGCTGCAGCGGTCGTCAGCGCCGAATTCAGCGCTGACCCATGGCATACTTCCTGGCGCCGCGCGCGGAGGCGCTGAAGTTTGCCACGACGCATTTCAAGGCATATTTCAAGCAGCCCAAGGCATACTTCAAGCGGCCGCCGCGCCGCAACCTAATTCGCTAAAGTCCAATTTTTCTGCCGCTTTTCATGGCATACTTCACCACACGGCGAGAAGCAAATAATGTCTATTTTTAGCATTTTTTCGAATTTCTTCGCTGCGCCGCAGAAGTCCAAACGTTTGGACTTTCCTCACAAATGCTAATGAGGTGCGCCAACATCGATCTGCTCTGAATCTATAATGAAGTACGCGATCTCACGTGAGCACAGAACGATCTTTGTTGATTTTGAAATGTCATAGAAGTACGTGCATCGGCAGTACTGGATTTATATGTTTTTGATCGGACTTTCTCCAATTTGTTGTGTAGCTTAAAATTATTGCGTACATACCTGTCTTTTGGATAAATAGTGTTAAAAATTCATGCAGGATGCAAGACGTTCAGTCATTGATTCTGGAAGTTTTGTCGTTTCTTGTATAGATCACTGATAAATGAGGTGCAGAATTTTCCTGCACTAAGCAGATAACAAGCAAGTGTAAAACAAACTTCCTCCTCCATATCATGTGATTCTGCTAACCAGTTGACATCAGTTGTACATGCATACATATGACATGTTGTCCTAACATGGTAACCTACATTGTAAATGCATAAATGAATTAAAATGAGCTTTCACCGATTTAAAAAAACCAATTATGAAAGAAATCAACGCGCTATCATTGCGGCAATTCAGCGTGGAGTAGCCAACATCGAGCGAAGCGGCAGTAAAGCGGCAAAGGGTCGCCTAGTTGGCGCCATTTTTTTCTTGCCGCGCCGCTGACTGCGCCGCATGAAATATGCCTAGGTGGCCGCGGAAGCGGCATCACGAATTTCGCCACGCCAGTTTCGCGCAGTGACGTCACATTTTTGGGTATACTGTGGCCGCAAACCCCCTTTGTGGCGCGAATCGCGTGAAGTATGTTTTGAGCTTTAGGCTCTGCCATGTAGTTTAGCACCTTAGATCTAAAATCCGGTTATTGGCAAATTCCTCTCAATAAAGAATCTCGCAAAAAATCTGCGTTTATTTGCCCTGTTGGCCGTTATGAATTTGAAGTTTAGATTTCGGTTTAAAAAATGCGGCTGCAGATTTTCAGATGCTAATGGAGATTGTGCTTGCATGTCTCAACCGGAAATCTTGCCTTGTTTATATTGACAATATAATCATTTTCTTGCGCATATTCAAAGAACATTCAAAAGATCTTGAAAATGTTTTCATCGCACTTCAAAATGCGAAGTTACGGTTTAAAAGTGATAAATGTCATCTCGCTCATACCGAAGTAAAATTTCTCGGTCATAGCACAAGTTTGCTGGGCATTGCTCCTGAAATGCTTAAAGTCGCAGATTTAGTCGCATTTCCTGTACAAAAAACCGTTAAATCTTTGCAAAAATTCCTCAGCCTAGTCCAATGGTTTAAGAAATTTGTTAAAGATCTTGCCAAAATTGCTAAGCCGTTATTCCATCTTCTTCGCAAAGATGTCAAATTTTGTTGGATGGCTGAACACCAGATTGCTTTTGAGCTTCTAAAAAAATTATTTACGCCCCCACCTATTTTACAATTACCAAAATTCAACAAAGAGCACCAATTTATTTTAACAACTGACGCAAGCACTATGCGTCAGGTGCTATTTTGAGTCAAAAACATTTACCGATCAAAAAGTCGCTTTATTCTTAGCTATGCAAGTTGCGTGCTAAATTCTGCCAAATGTAATTATGCTACTTCAGAAAAAGAAGCGTAAGCAGTGGTGTGGGCCATCAAGCATTATCGACACTATTTATAAAGTAAAAGATTCATCATTGAGACTGATCATCAAGTGCTCACCTGGCTTGTAAACATAAAAGACCCATCAAGTTGTTTACGCCACTGGGGTCTCAAATTACAGGAATATGAATTATGAGATTGTATACGTTCCTGACACATATAACTACGCAGTGGATCTTCTATCACGACATCTTAAATATGATCATGCTGAACGTAAATATAAGCTAGAGCGCAAAAACATTGTTAATATTGCAAATTTAGACTTGGAAGATTCTGAATCCAAGGACGAACCGGTCCCACCTGACCGACCAGCGCGATAACATTCCGAATGCGCCAAATAATAATTCTAATGCGCTTATTGATCCAACAAATACTAAACCTCCTATGTTTTGTGACCGCATTCAACTCACTGATGCAGAAAAACGGAAATGCTAACGCCTGCACGTTTACATGCAGAGCAACAGCGCCAATGACAAAATACATAAAATTCGCATTGCATTTAATGATTTAACAACAAAAGAATATTGTGACAATTTTTCTCGTAAACGATATTCTTTTTCGTCGTTTCCAACCTAAGCATTCGCCTACCATCATGCATCAAATTGTAATACCAAAAGCATCGCGTCGTTTCATATTAACCAAATTTCATGACTCTATTTCTGGAGCACATTTTTCATTGCGTAAAATTCTACCCACCATACAAATGCGTTATTGGTGGTTGTGCATGGAAAATGATGTGATTGTGTTTTGTAAGACTTGTGATGTGTGCTTACAACGTAAGGTCGCATTAAATTCTACATCTGTTCCATCGCAACCAATTGAAGTATCCGCGCCTTTCAAACTTATTGCGTGTGATTGCTTGCATATGCCGCGATCTCCCTCTGGGAATGACCAAATAGTAGTTTTTATGGATTATTTTATCAAACATGTGGAAGCTTTTGCTGTCTCTGATATAAATGAAACAACTATCACAAATCTTTTGCTCAGAGAAATTTTTCCCACGTTATGGAGTCCCAAAAAATTTTTAACAGATCAGGCTTCAAACTTAACAACTGCCCTGATTTCGGAAATCTGTAAATTACTAAACGTTCAGAAAATCTTTACGAGCCCATATCACCCCCAGTGTGATGGTCTTGTTGAACGTTATAACCAAACTCTTATTTACGGTCTATCCAAATTGAGTTCCAGAAATGAGTATGAGTTGGGAGCAGTATTTGCCATTTGTGTTGTTCGCGTATCGCGCAACTCCCCAAGCATCAACAAATATTTCACCTTTTGAAATGTTGTATGGTCGCAAACCCGCATTTCCTCTCGATACTTTACTCATAAATGACTTCACAATAAATCCGAACTTACAACCTATTGTGGAAAAGTATATCATCGATTTAAAGCTGACTTTGCAAGATTCGCATGAATTCGTGTCTAAAAATTTAGCTCAAGTGCGTAAGCAGCAAACATCGCAAAATGACAAAACTGTCAGCGCAACTAATTTCTCTGTCTCGGATATTGTCTATCTTAATAACACATTGGTAATACAACATGAAATCGGTAAAGTAACACCTAAACGTGTGAGGTCCCTATCACATTGTTGCCTTACCTACACCGAAAACTGCAAAAATCACTTATGTCTATAATCCGTTAATTACGCATCATGTCCATCGGAATAGACTGATACCAGAGCCCAAAGTACCATATTTGGACCTAATTGCCAAAAAGCACGCATATGTTCCTGGTGATTTTGTGTTGGTAAAGTTACCACACCGCCCTCTCGCCCCGGCTGCAGTAATAAGTTTTTCTGGACTTACCAAACAGGGAAAAAAATTACGGGACTGCGCGCCAACACATTTGTTAAATGGCTCTAAAACTGCACATGCAGTACCATTATCTGATGTTTTCCCTTTTGCAGACCCATGGCTGATGAAGGTGCCCCTTGCAAAGCGGCGCTCTTGGAGTCAGCTAGTCGCCGATTTTCATTCAAAGGACGCACCGCCAACCCAACAAACCTAGATGAGTTTCACATGGCAATGGTGGAGATTGGCTGCCTCATGGCAGTGAAACTTCTCAGATCCATTGCAGTAGAACGACAGTGAGGTCCTTTAATGAGTTGGAAGCACTAGGCATACAAACAATAAAATATAAGCACTGCAATGAAGCGAAGTACCATAGAAAACGCATAAATAATCAAGAACTTTGGTGGGGCAACACTTTTGGAGCCCAAATAGTACATACTCCAAACTGTGCTCGTCACCAATGAGCGAAAATCGTTTGAGGCTATGCTGGCACTGCTGCAGCCTTCAAACTTGGTACATGGTAAACTTTACTCAGGATACGATTCTAAGTTTGTAAATGACAGAAAACACATGAATTTTACAGACTGGGAAGACCGTTTCAAACATTTTGTCCCACGTATCCGGAAAAAAATGGACCATTTGTCCACTAAATAATGCTGGCCAGTGCATTCGGCCATGTTTTCTCATGGGACGTGTCATGCTTTCCCACACCTCTGTTCGGGCTGCACCAATTGCTAGCAGTGTCTCTCTTGGACAATATGGCTAGTGGCTATGACCCGATAGCAGGACTGTCTCGCATATTTCCATGTGTACGGACCCACGTTTGAAGAAATTATGAAAATTCCTAATGCCGAAATTCGCCAAAATATGCACTGGAAAAATTGATTTGCGGCGATAATCTTAGACACATTCAGTAAAGCCCAAACCTTTACTGCCTGTCATGGCATCAAAGCCAAATCGCACAAGTTGAAACAATTGGCTGAGTTTTTCTTTAATATGTTCATCGATGACAATGACCCTGACAATTGGGGTCAGGCGTGGAGCCTAATGCTCACACACACCATGCAAGTCTATATGGCGTTGGATGCATTGATTACCATTGATGTCTTCATATTGATGAGAGTTTATTCGGATAATAACCGAATCACAAAAGACAAAAAACGTTATCTTTTTCTTTTAAAGATGATGAAAAATATGTCAAAAAACGCATTAAGCAAAAGTGAGTGCGATGTCCATTATCCAAACCATCATTGCAGGGCCACGTATCAACCAGCTCAACCGTTGAGGTAGCTTCATCAGGTGAAGAGGTTGTTGAGCCCAAAGACGTGTATCCAACACATTCACAGCCAGCCTGAAGCGGCCATAGCCGCAGCTACTGTTGTTGCAACAATGACGGAGTCGCCATTGTTTGAAACTATTTGGGACAACCCGTACCTAGCGGTCACGTTAGTTGCAGGACAATGCCAGCTCTCAGCTGGGACCGCCCGTAGTATCTTTTTCCAAACCAGCCGCCATTGTCACTATCGCATCTACGCCAGCCACTGCGACTGTTTTGCAAGCCAAGCCGCAAAGTGAGACTCCAATGGTCGGAATCAGAACCATAAGTGCCCACTGAGCAGGCGACATTATTGCCCTCACAAACGGGACGTCATTTTAACCCTACCAACCAGTGCCGTCTGTTGCCCCAATGCAAATGCTTGTTTCATAATTGTTTGTGACTCTGTTGCAAACATTGGCAGGCGCTGTGGGTTTGTTTCCTTTCCCAGCCCTAGAGGCATAATGCCGTCACATATGATGGATGTGACAATGACCAAAATCATGACTTCGCCACCACAAAGCCAACCTACACTGCCGCCCCAAGAGGCGTTGCAAGCTGCGCTATTGGCGCAAATTGCGTTGCTAATTGTGCCACCAGTTGCATTGCAAGTTACAGTTGAAACACAACTGGGTGAAATGTTTTTGGTACCAACGTCCTCTGCCAAAGCGGAAGGTATATTAGATGCCAATGTGCGCATACAGCCACTGGGTATCCAAAATATACCATAAATGCAGATGACACACCTCCTCTGCATGTAGAAATTGTTTGCAAAAATGCATCAGCCAAACAAAATGCGCAACAGCGCAATTGCACATGCTATATGGCACACTTTGCTATATTGTCCCTGACATTTTGCACAATCTGCGCACCTATCTGGGGGACAGAGAAGGAACGACCATATATGACGAAATGTTAGATGCAGCACAAGTGCACTACAATAACATTTATGCAATCCATTTGCGACGTTTGTCCACAGCTGATGCACCTCAGCGCCCTTTGGTTTGGTCAACAATCGTGCAGCCAGTAATGAACAGTTGACCGTGGACCATTGCCATGCTTTATCACGCAACCGAGCATGTTCCAACATCTGTATTATCAAGACAATTACTTCGTGTGAAATCGATTTTTCATCACGACCGGAATGATGCTATATGAAGTTCCAATAGAGTACTTGGTCAGTCACCAGTACCTCAAAACACCGAGGGTTGTTACCGATGGCCAAGCATGGAAAATTCGACCCGAAGGATCGCCACACCAAGTGTGCCTGGCACTGGATTATATGGCACCATTACTGGTCACTTTGCGGCAAATGATCAACGTATTCAAAGTTTCCGACAATTCCAAGCTGAGTATGAAGTGGAATATTGGCTACTACCGGTTTTCATCAGTGAATGTCATGCAGGCAAAACTGCTTTCAGAATTTTTGGACCGACGGTTCCAATTTGTTGCTTTCGCCTATGGCACTTCCGCCATAGCCTGGTGTATGGTTGAACAGCTGCGTTGCATGCTGCATGTGGCTTTCTTGGCCCTTCATACACGCCGGCCCAGTTGAAGCTTTTCTGGAGTTTCCGGAATTGGCTGAACGCATTGAAGACCAGGCCAAATTGCATCACACAATTTGGGCCATTCGGCTCCAAACTGATCCGGAATTTGCTGTCCGGTGCAATTTGATTGGTACAATGGTCGTCCAAGTCGGCCTACTACCTGAAACATAAATTGCAGGCGGATTTAAAAAAATCCGGAAAGACGGACTGCAAGCCTTTTCCCAAGACCCATGCGGGTCACATGGCAAACCTCAAAAGGCAAGATGTTGATTTGTCCATACCAGCTCAAATCACAATGCGAAAATCAGCGCATGGTCATCAAACAGCGAAAGGAAAGCACTTGCTCCCAAATTCCGCAACAAGTGACGCATCTCGTTGCCCCGGTTTGCTCACGGTCGCATCTGGCATTTGTGCAATGCCTGAAGACAAACATTGTTGGTGATTAAATGAATTTTATGACTCAAAATCACAGCGCACCTGGCGCCTTTTAAGCAATTTAGAAAAAGGAGCGTGAAACGGCTTGTCTGAGCCAAAGTGCGTGCAAAACTGCAATCAAGTGCAAGCCACAGAGGCGCTAGGCGGCATTTGGCAAGCTACGCAATTGTCTAGGCAATTGCACTCCCAATTGCAGTCGCGCTCACAATCGCAAACAAAATCACATTTGCAAACTCAAGTTGCATTCGCAGGCTCCAACAGAGCCAAAACAGTATACAGTTTAGCACTCACGTTCAAATCATATTTGCAGGCACATGCTGGTCATATGTCGCGCTCGCAACAGCAGCAGCCCCGCGAGTTTTGCCAACAATGGCAACCAAATCGCAAAACTCATCAGGTTCAGCCGCAATCACGCCCGCGTCAAAAGCAGGATCAATCTTTTTACTCGACGTTGCAGCAAGGCCATGCACCCGGCCATGACTATTCGCAGCCACCACCTCAATGATAGCCTGTATTACCACAACCGTGGCCTGTTTCTCAGCCAAAGGAACATTTGCAAGAACCGTACCGCAAACATTCGTATGGTTTTACTCCAGAGCCTTACGCCGTAAGGACTCAGACACCGAGTCGCTTTGCTACGCCAACACTGATGACGACAAGGATGATGATCGACCCGTTGATCCACATTGTATTTTACATGAACGTTTATATGAGCGTACCCGTTGCCATATTGGGATAGGGTGCGTTTGAACACACGCTGTGACACGGACTTGGACCATGAATCTTCGCTCGGCATTGCGTACGGCAAATCCAGCGCATCAAAACCCAATTATTGGGATCACTATTGAACTCAGAAGTTTGAAGTTATAAACTCTGCGATAGCCGTCTTGTCGACCAGCAGCTCATTTTTCTTTTTTCTGGATGTGAATTCCCGGACCTTTTTGCTTCATGATATTTTTTGTTTGACATTTTTTGCGCTCATTTATCATTGTGATTTCTTGATTTCTTGTGCTATTTTCTTGTCATTCTTGCATAATTGCATTCCTCGTTTTAAATTTACCTCGTGTTTTAATTCTCGTCTTTGTCTCTAATTTTTTGCTCTTGCATAATTGATCTTATGTGACTTATAATCTTGTGTCATAAAATCATTGCTCAATTAGCGGTTTTACTATTAACATATCTTAATTCTTTAACGGAAAATGAGGTGTTTTACACCCAATCTACGAACTTTTTTTATTTAAAAAAATTTCCTTACCTGGGAACTGAAGGAAGGCAAAGTCGCCAAAGTGTTCGTGCAAAAGTGTACGACTTCAGGCGCAAGAACTTTGTGTTACAGAAGCGAAGAGTTGCTCAAGCAAGTTGATGAGCTGAAGCAGGAATTAGCTTTGTTGAGAGTTTGTCTGAACGCGAACGTTGCCATCAGCTTGCATTATTATTCTTATTTTGTTATTTTAATTTTTCCGTTCGCTCATGTTGAGGCGCTGTAGGCGCCAGTAGCCCCAAAAAAATTCGCTACTGTGTATCGAATTTTTTCCAAGCTGTCAGGAGTGTGTAACTGTGAGAGTTATACGTTGCGAACTCTTTCCATCGGTTTGCATAGGCCTTCCGACAACAGCTTAGTACTGTATCAGTTAACATAGCCAATTTCGAGTAGCCATTTGCACGATGTGTGAGCTCGTGGCTATGCCTTCAGTTCTCAATTTAATCCCTATTTTTTATTACAAAATCAATTAGATACTTGTCCGGTAAAATAGAATTAAGTATATGCTAATTGTAATTATCTTATCTGCGTTACCGCATATCGCATTCTAGAATATTCGAATTGATAAAAAGTAATTTTAGTTTAATAGATAATTTGTCTTAAGTTTCGTTGTTACTGTGATAATCCCATGATAGGATATTTAGTTGCGTTTGGACGAGATCGTCGTTTTGGCTTGTTTTATCTTTTAGTGATATTTTGTTTTGCTTCCCGGCTTATAGCCATGTGTACATAATCGAATAAGATTAGAAAACCCACCCAGGGATCTGATATATTGAGGGTGAGGTTGGCCGGCTTCCTGCGTCGAGGTCTTGTGATATTTTTGTGGATAGGAAAGGGTAAATACCTTTTGATTATTTATTTCGTTCAAAATTCAATATTCCTTTATCAACCCAAAGTTAGCTAAAAATCTTATTTAATTATTTATGATGGCTGATCAGCTTAGAGCTCGTTGGTGTTGTTTTCAAATTTCATTGTGCTAGGTACATTAGGAACCAAAAACATTTCAAGGCAAGTGTTAACTTCGAAAACAAGTTAATTAATCAACTTGAGCTGGGTTGAGATAGGTCAACTGACCTCGCGGCATTCCGGGTTTTTAGGTAGGTACTTTTAGGATCTAGGGCGTAGCTGCTGAGACTCCCGACGAAAGTGCAGTCAGCAATATTAGGACTGAGGGAGTCGAAACCGTAGGTCTACAAGGGTCCAGAGAATCGAAGTTGCTCTGCGACTACGCGATTGGGACCAGCGCTAAGAGCAGAATTAGGTACCTAAGTAAGTCGTGAAGGCAAATGTAAGTGCTGTCCGTATCAGTGCTGACTTAGTAGGTACGGTGCGGACACCTACATTTACATGTTTTATGAATAAGCAGTACATGTTATTTATTTTAAGAATTTTTAGCGGAAGTCGTCCTCCATACTAATAATCTTTTTCTGTAGCCACATTGGACACAAAATCTCAGAACTTTAAGTTAATTACGCAGGGCATATAAACTTTATTGATTTTCTCATGAAAATTCAAAAATTTACTGTATTATTTTAGTAGATCAAAAATTAGACTGCTAAGTGAGACAATCGGACACTCATCACCTCCAAATTAGTCAATATCTGCAGATTAATTTATGAATTTTGAATATAAAAACTATTTCAGATATCCAGATTTCTTATCAATTAAGTCTAAAATACTACTTTTAAATCATGCTTCATTGACACAACCAAAATTAGCACAATTCTAATATTTCTTTGAAAAAAGAAAAGTTTGGGGGAGGGACAGTATATATTAGTTTTACGGACGTAAACATCTATAGGGGCGTGTTCATCAAGAAGACGTAGCGGGTATGAGGAGCTGATATGATGGTATCCTCACAAAAGTGAAGACTATCACTGCTAGAGAATACATATCTGTAGAATTTCGTCAAATGAGGATAACCGTAGATTTAAACCCTATTTGGCTGTGGAGCCGCATTACCCCTGTGTGCCACCCGCTTTTGACTCATTGAAAGATCGCTTCCTAAATTGTTTTGCCCAAGAGATTGTAATTAACCCAAAAAATACAATAAACAAAAAGCTTCAAAATTTTATGAGAAATCTTATTCATAAGTACGTTTCGTCTGGTTGATCAACGCCGCTCTTCCTTGCATTGATTTTTCGGAATACATTGTTTTATTAGCCCGGGCGAAAACCCTTCTTGCACACGCGAAGCGGGTGGTCCGCAAATTTTGGGACAACGAGGGGTTTGCCAGTTATAACGTCGGTGCATTTCAATTCGCAATAAGCTCCACATCGATTCACTTCTTCGTGTGCAGGAGCGAGTATTTTCATCTAAATACAATACCAACTGAATAAATTTTTGTTAAATGATTTTGAATTAAGCAACAAATGCTCTGATGGAACAAAAAAAGGCGGATACACTTGGTATTGTGGATTATTAAAGGATGCAAAAAGGAGGAGACTAGAAAAACGTTGCCTATCCTTGCAGAAATCGCAAGGAAAAATTTGCTGAGCTTTGGCATCCAAGTCTATAAAAGTCGCAAAATATGTTAAAAAATCACACTTTTTCTAAGCAATGCAAAAATCGAAGTATACTCTGCGGCCTGCAGAATTGAGCAACACTTTAATCTAAAAAATGAAAACAAAGCATGGATAGCTCATAGCCTACAGCTTTACCAAAGCAGTTAGAGATGAGCGCTTCCATTGCTGATGAGCAAAACTGCATTAGACTTCTAATGTAAACTTATCTAATGTTCTAATGTAAATATGTTCGCAGTGACATCCTAAGTTAATAAAAATCAAATATTAATAGCTTAATAATACATTCGCTAAAGGCACTTCATTTTGTTTTCCATCCAGCCACATTACAGAGCAACACAGACTTAAAATACAATCTGCAAACTCACATTAAATGATATTGCTTACATAAACTATTTTATCGATAAGTAAAAATTAAAATAAGATGATACATTTCTCGGAAGCTGCAGAATAAACATAAAGTTTTTGCCGTTGCTTAGAAAAAGTGTGATATTTAGCATATATTGCGACTTTCATAGGCTTGGATTCCAAAGCTAGCTCCTTCCTAAAGTCTCCTCCATTTACATCAGAAATAATCCACAATCCCAAGCATATTCATCATTTTTGTTCCATCGGGAGCAGATCAAAGGTTTCCTGAATAATGTTTGCAAATATTTAGTGTAAAGGCTTACGCCCGTATTCGTAATCCTGTAATTACATGGAAGATTTTAAAAAAATAAAGCTTCTGCAACGCTCTGAAACTAAATTTAAATTTTAGTGTAAACTTTACACAACTACTGGGTTTAAAAAAATTTACAATAAGATTCGTAATCCTTACCTTACGGAATATATTTTGATAAAAATTCACGTTTTGCAACGCTTTGGAAGTAAAACAAATCTGTCCACGTAATTTAAACACTAACAATGAATGAATACTGCAAACTTAACACAGCTTCTGGGTGTAGAAAAAACTGACAGTCAGATTCGCAGTTCGGACGTTACGTAGAACATTTTGAAGCAATTAAGCTTCCGCAAGGCTCTACAACGAAAGTTAATTTTAGTTTTAAAGTGTAAACAAGCTTTTAGCTGGATTCCGTAATTCTGATCTGACACTCATAATACCGTTAAACATTTTCAAATAATTAGAGTTCAGTACAAGCAAAAATTAATATCAGATGTAAACCACTTTACAGCGCTATTTAGTTTTAAACGAAAACGCTTAACTGATGTATCACGCTTGATGCACCAGGTACATTTTAGGACTCTAAATCATGTCCGGACTCATGACTTGAAAAAGTTGTAGAATAAATATAGGCGAAACGGTTCCAGAAACTACCCGATTCTTGACTTTACACGTCCGAAAAAAAATAATTAGTAATGTAAATAAGCACCATTTACTGTGATATTTTCCTGGAAAATACTTTATTTTATTAAATTCGACCTATCCCTACTTCTGAACGGAGAAGGTTACGAACAAAAAAAGCTGACAAAAGCGTTTTCCACCATTTATCACATTGTAAACCTATAAAATATGAAATTAACTCTCCATTGAGTGTAAAGAAATTCGGCTTAAAGCAGTTTGTAGCCTATAAATTGTTTTGTACGCGTGTATGTGAAAAACTTCTGTTCCACAAAATATTTGAGATATTTAGCAATCGAAATAGAGGAAAAAATGTGTTTTTCCGCCCCTGATTACAATTTTTACGCGCCGGCATAAATGACGTAATATTGCATTTTTCGAACAAAATTAGCTGCGACGTGTAGTCTTTGAAAGGTACTTTATTTCTATTCTATTTGTTATTACGGCCTATAAGCGACATAGTTGGCAGAGACTTCTTTGGCAAAATCTGTTTTTAACATAATACACTGGAATGTAAAGTTTAAACCTAACACCCGAGTTCGTATTCTGTATAAAAAAATTTGCTGATATTCAGAAAGTAACCCTCAAGCCGAGTACTTTGCTATGAGAAAAAAATTTATGGAATCATAAGCGAAGTTGTTAACAAACATAAACAAGCCGAAAACTCGACCAAAATGCGGTTTTTTCAACCTCTGATTTTCACACTCATTACTTCCCTTTAAATTTTGATGCGAAGTTCGAAAAACAAAAAGTGTCATCTAGAACATTCCTTTCCTGCAATTCAAAATCATTGCATTGTTTGGTGCGTCAATAGCAACTTTTTTGTCTTCATAAAAACCGCACCGCCCAAATGTGTCCCGTCATAGCTGTGAGTAGGACACATGCTGGAGATAGATAAGTATATTTTATGTTTGAGTTAACACGCTCAGTAAATGGACTAGCAAGTAAAACTCCGAAAATTTCTAAAAAACGGAAAAAGCTTAAAGCCACAAACGAAATAAAAATAAAAAGCTCTTTATAAAATGAAAAGCATTCCGTTAAAATGCTTAAAATTTGAAGAAAAAAGTAGATTACACACATATACAGAAATAAAAATGAAGTGAGTGAATAAACTCCAGACCTTTTAAGTTGTACTAGAATATGCACCTACATTATAGCAAGGAACCATTAAAGATCATAGAAAATGGTACTAAATGTATTACTTCTATATTAAAACAGACCGAGAGTATTCATTTGGATTAATACACCATAAATTAATACATAGATTTTCGACAAATATGACACTAATTTCTGAGCTTATCTTCAGAAAAATACCATTTAGTTTGCTTGATTTAGAAGTTTTTCTATT
>JAVLUZ010000145.1:17549905-17690399 GCA_036768485.1 Mermis nigrescens
GTGTAGATAGTGTATCTACACGTGCCGTTTTGCGCCAATTCAGACCATCCGGTCATTTGTTTCCACTTTGGCGACCCAGCCATATTTTCAGATCGACGATATGACATGCGGAGGCATTCCGACCACGCAGTGTCAATTGGTTGGACTCTTGTCGCTAGGTGTCGCGAGGGATACTATGATGCGACCTTTTTACTGTGGAACACCCCACAAGTCCCCTATCATTTCTTTACAATTAAAACATAGGCGACATGACCGCTATTCACATTGAGCCTGTGCAGAGACCGGAAAAATCCATGCGCAAGTAGCGCCAATTTCTTATAAATAACATTTCTTTCTATTTCTCTTCATATATTACTGTAGGCCAATCCCCCTGAGGATGATTAGTCTGATTAGCTAGTTTTGTGGCAGTTTGGCCTTGCGTTTTTCGGCGTGTCGTTTCCGACTCTATCAGCGCCATTTCTTGTACATTGTTTTTGATTTGGTAAAAGCACGAAAATCTAATTGTCTAGAGGTGCACTATACCGCAGGCAGTTGCGAATTGGGAATAGGCCGGCCTCTACATTTATTCCTTGCCGGATTTTCGTTGGGTAAAGTCTTTATTTATCATTTTTGTGCAAAATTTACAATTCCTCTTTCAAACCAAAAATCTATAAAAATTATTACATAATTTTTATAGTGGATGACAGCCCGGATTAGAGCTCTTTGTTGTTGTGATTTAAGTACAGAGTGCTATTGGAACCGAAATTTGTAAGTAGTTTCGCCATAGGTAATCTGGTGCGAAACCTTTTCTATTCTTTTCGCGAAAAATATTTCTTTTGGTCTAAAGAGGTCCAAGGACCTAGGGCGAATTCCGGGGTTATCTAATTACTCCTGGTTAAGATCTGCGGTCGGCATCTCCAACCCATAATCTCCATAGGTACCGGACCAATTACGTCCGTGGAGATTTTAGGTAGTAGGTATTCAGGGTCATTTTGGAAGAGTGCAGGTTTTTACCGCAGCTTCTTGACCAGCGCTAGCTGTAGCATAGGTACTTAGGTAAGCCCCGAAGGTACTTCATTGGGGTTTGTTGCTTTCGTAGTTGTTGTGTGTTGGGTATCTGTCCTGACGGCGTGCTGTCAGTTTAGCTATCCGTACATACTTCAAGTACTTAATCAGCCAACTCATTTGCGCGCGCTAAGATACTCCAACAACTTGAAAGCGGGCAAAGCCCCAGAAGTTACACATGCAAGAGAATCAAATTCCTCAAAAAAATTGAAAAATTGCTTTCCCAGCCTCGCCCGAAAATTTTTTTACCGAGCTTTGTGCAAGCTGCAAAAATTGCATGCGTTGCAACGCATTTACCATTTCCACATTTTCAGCCATTTTCAAATTTTCTTCCGATTCAAACAAATTAAAAATTGTTGCTAGCCTAGCAAATTCTTGCTAAGGTCTCACCTTGCCTCACGATCTCCCTAGATTTACTTCGAGTTACTACCGAACTTCTTTCAACCAATCGTCCAGGCAGCATACACCGGTAATCTGCAGCTCTTCCCTCTACGCACTTCGTCGACTTCGAAAATTCGTGGTTGTCAAAACGATCGCCAAATCAACCGCCGATCAAATCGATCCGAAACGCCTTTGTTTCTTCGATTTCCACCAACCGAACTTCTTTAAATACAACCAAGACGAATTTCAGGCCTTCCACTGGCCTATAACATCAAAGTATACACTTTCTTAAAGGTTTGGGACCTCCACTTCTTGTAACACAACTAATTAAATTAATTACGCCGAAATAATTAGCCGTGAAAAATGCTGCAGATAAGTTAGGGAGTGGTGAATGACCCTCAGCGGATTTCCGCCTGCTTGCAAGATGTGTGCGCTAACACCGTCGAATGCTAAGTATTATTCAACGCAAACCAAATACAATTAATAAAAACGCAGAATATATAGGCACAACAAATGAACCGGGCAAAACCCACGCTAGCCCTTATTCAGCCCAGATCGACCGTCGAAAATCTACTAATGTTTCAAACTGACTTGTAAACGAAGAAACATCTAATAGCGACAAAAATGATATCAATAAATTTACATAGAAACAAGTGACGCCCGAAAACCGGCGTCTACCTAATAAATGTAACTATAGGCTATGCAAGTTATTCAAAACATTGAACAGAAATCATTGTTAATCAAAATCATAGCGAAACTGTCTCAATGTTTTGAAAGACCCAAATAAATGAAGCCACCGCTACAAATGAGCGGGCTCCATTATAGTTAAACGGGCAGGCTCGCTACACAATAGACCCACCCCCACCGACCTACGCCGGCCAAAAGTTCATCAACCGCTACGTACACGTAATATTACAAACACTATACATATGCTGTAGTAACGCGAGTCGGGCCGCAACAGGGGCGGATTTAGGGGGCGGAGGGGCGGCCGCCCTTCCCCCATTGGGCCAAAATAGTGCGCAAAATTAAGCATTTTTGAGCGATTTTTAGCGATTTTCGGGTTAAAACGGCTAATTTTTCCGCCCAAGTCAGGGTTCCGCCCCCTTGGGGTACCGCCCCCCCTTAGTAAAATCCTAGATCCGCCACTGGGCCGCAATGATGTAAGATAGGGTATCTCTCAACATGCGCCCTGGAGAACGGCCCGTTACTACTCCCTGAATACCGTTCGTCGTGAAACGTCTGTGTACGCAGCCTAAAACTGACTTTAATTCACAGTTGTTTTTAGCAATTTATTAGCAGCCACATTAGAACAGAATGTCTCACACGCTTATAAGACTCCCAAAATAATTAACCTCAAAAATAATTTTATCAATCTTTATGCGATTTCCCCCATCATAATTTGAAGATTCTCACAGATTGCTGTAAAACCACAGAACAGAATTTTTCGTACCTTTTTGGCTATTTTATACTAAACCCAGATTTTTGTGTGTTTCTTTAAACTGATTCAGCTCCATTACCTATTCATACCAACGGGACAATGCGTTGAATTTGTGATGGGGTCAGTCGAGAAAAGGACAAAGAAAAAATGCGCGAAAAAAGCGTGCGATATGTCGCAAGATTCGCAGAAAAATCGCACGTTGCATCGCAGGACAACTTTATCTAGCGACGTACAGTAAATAAGAAAGAAGGGGTTACTGTAGCCTTCGAAAACATTTACTGAAAAAGCTCTCGGATAAATGAAACAGACTATAGGCAACCCATGTGCTGTGATGCAATTTTGCATAGCAAAACTTCATGCTTGTCAGTTGCTCTGCACTCAAGGTTGCCAAGTGCTCGTCAAAAAACCCCAATTTTAACCCCAAACTGCCTAAAAAACCACCAGTCAATGGTTAAGCCTAGGCGCGAAAAAACCTCAATCGCTAAAAAAATGCCTCCAACGGACTCAAAAAACTCCCAAAAATGGGAAACCCCCATTTTGGTAACCCTGTCTGCACTTTATCGTGATTTATGCTTCAGTTTAAAACGCTTTTGTAAACAGCTTTATGAAGTTGAATAAGGAAACTTACTGATTTACATAATTTTTTAAACTTTAAATTATTTTATTTCTGCTTATTCGGCACATCACTACACTCTGGCGGCCAGTGCTGTGTGCTAATAAACTTCGGATTTACCGATCAGCTTTGTCTCTTGATCGTCAGAAGTTGGTAGGTAGTGGTACCATCTAAATATATATGTAAGTTGTGAGTTATTCTATTAAAATTCTTCCACTTAAACATGAAGCTTGGCTAAAGTTGAGAATATGGTACTTTTAGAAAAGGAGCAAAACGAATACGGAATGCCAAAATTTTTGTGCCAAACTGGCAGAACATGATAAATTGAAGCGCGGAAAAAAATTTGGTGAAAATCTGAGCCATACTTGCAAAGTTGCAGGCAACTGTCGATTTGAGTGTTGGGTGGGACGATTAAACGGCTCGATCCAAGGACTTACACATTTGTCAGAAATAAATAATATGGGCTGAAATTATGGAAGGAAGCATAGCAATGAAGGAGAAACAAGAAAAAAGGCGCGGAAAGCTGTTTGAAATTTAAAAAAAACTTTTAAAAAATTTTCATTTTTTGCATGTTTTTTTCGGTTTTACTTGATAAGATATAGAAAAATCTAAGTTTTTGCATTTAATATACTTAGGCTTAGGCTTAGTATATCTGAAAAGGTGTTTTAAGCTGCTTAGGTCGATGTATAGATGCTTAGGTCGATGTATAGATGCTTAGGTCGATGTATAGATGCTTAGGTATAATGTATAGATGCTTAGGTCGATGTATAGATGCTTATATCGACGTAAATTGGGTATCTACATGTGATTCTGCATTCAGCTGTTTGAATCTTCAAATACTTAGGTCGAGTAGATGCTTGCGTAGGTCGAGAAGAGGCTAATTAACGAAACCCTTAGCTTTTGTAATATTGATCATAGACGGATGAATATTTTTTTCCGCGCTTTCTTTTAACATGTTCTAAGTACTGAGCAAAAAAATCCGCTCCTCTGGAAGTTTATTTCATAGTATCCTGAAAGTGCCATATTCTTAACTTACTTCTTGAAGCTTTTGTACCCTTATTATGAAGCAGATGTCAAACAAGCAGCGTAAAACAAATATTTGAATCGTGATAGTGAGGGATTTGAAATTTTAACGATTTAGAGAAGCTTCAAGCTACCAGTCCTTTCTCTAATGAATTTCACAAAACATTGTGATGGGGCAATTTAAATGAATGCAATCAGCTATAAAAATGATTTAAACTATCAGTCATGATTCTGTGCATAGATTTGTACGCATCAATTATAAACCCTAAACTTTTATCCTGAAAAATCCTGTCGTCTGCTGTGAAATTGATATGCATGAACAAGGTTTCGTGAGATTGTGAGATTCATGCAATCGTGCAGTATTACTTCTTTGCTCTAAAGAACGCTGTAAGCATGCTAACATGTTTTAAAAGCTATCTTCATATTCCTAAAAATAGCGATGCGTCTGAATTTTTCTTTCGTTTTGTTTAGAATTTGGGCTGGACGCTGCCTTATTTGTCAACAAGCTTTACGTTTTATATACGTTAAAAATCGAATATGTTTATTACACCCTATCAGATTTACGTATGCTTTCATGAAATGAATGGTGATAAGATTCCACCTCCATATTCCATCGATCAAATTTATGAGCAGCTCAACAAGACAGACATATCGCTTGCTAAGGTGCATCGAAAAAATGTGAAGAAGGAGATAATGCAGGTAAATAAATTGGTCGGTGTAATGTGACATGTAACAACACCGAAATTTTTGGGAGGGGTTAGAATTATGGCCATTTTTTGGGAGTTAATAACCTTCAATTGTTGTCCAAAAGGAGTAAAAAGACCTAAAAATGGTCAATTAGCAAAAGTTCTTGCCACAAATCGGTGGGGGGATAAAAAATGTCGGACTTTGGAGGGAGAGGGCTGATCAACTTCGGTGGGGGATTACCCGTCCTCCCTGGTATATGTACAATGTAATAGCTTACTGAGACCGAGTCAAATGGAATTTTAAATTGAGCAAAAAATGCTTTCTGAAATTATCGCCGTCTTTAGGAAAATAATTATTTTTCTTGAGCGAGCCGATCTCATGCTCGAAAATTTCAATCTGTTGTTTTGTCAGTTCGTCGGATGAGAAATAGTCAGGATGTACATATTCATCTATGTAGTTCTCATCACTATCAGCCAGCATCACATTCGTAGGTTCTTGCATAAGTAAGCAGAGGTTTATTTTGTCCCGAAAAGCAATCAGTATTCATAGATACACTCTTTAAATAATATATTTTTATATCAGCCGAAAAATTCTCTGATTAACACTGAATACTATTTCGTTACATTATCGCAGCCAAATAATTAAATAAAAAATGTCAACTTTGTGGTAATTTTATGTGTGCTTTCAGCTTTTAATGGATGGTATATCAGATGGGTGGTGCCGCTGCACATCAAAGGATGCTTTTGAGCCAACGCCCAATCCACCTGAAAAGGTTGAACTAGACGAAGAAAAGAAGTGAGTATCTTAAGACGAAATAATACAAACCAAACACAACAAAAATTAACTTTAAATCAAAAATAGATAATGTTTCTCTTATTGATTGATTTACCTGTCGTTTGTTAGAGCATTTTTTCTCATAAAAATAGTTTGAAATGAAAAAAATATGACGAAAAGTTTGTCTAAATGCCTACGTCTCCTCGGTTTAAATACGAGCAAGCCGCAGGATCATCTGACTCTGACGTAATTGTTAGACCAGTCATTAAAAAATGAAATTTTTTTAAAGCACTGTTATACACGTCAATTTGCACAAAAATGTCCGAGTTCTAATTTACCTGAATAGGTAAATGCCAAGTGCGAAACTTGCAGTTCATTTTGCATTGCTCTGGCGAATACTGGTCGAATTTCAATTAAATTTATTTTTTATGTATCCATTATGGTCACGGCTTATTAAAACTACTCGTAAGTTGCACTATGTGCAGATTATGTCGGGCCAGAATGAATGACGAACACCATCAAATACCTCGTAATGTCGTTGTGCACGGTGGAGTGACTAATCCGGATGAAGTGCCGGGCTTTATGGTTGAAGTGGATGACTTTATTGCTTCCATGGAACGTATAGGAGCCTGGCCACAGGGCGCTTGTTCCGAGCTAAATCAGTCCGCAGATTCAAAGCCATGATATTGCTACATGGAAACTTTTCTACTTACTAATAGCCCCAAATGTTTTTGCGTTTCCTTGAAATTTACACATTTTTACCTGCCTGTGGAAGCTATGTTTTGTAACGAACTAACATTACTATTGTGCGCTCGAGTTTGAATGCAGCATTGTTATATATAAACTAGTTATGAAAATTGCTTCAGTAAATTACAATTGGAAAGAGCATGCCCAACTCGAAAAGAAAGAAAAGAAAAATCAGCTGTAGAAAGGAAACCTTAGAGAAAATTTTATAATTTTGTCGTTTCTTCTGATAATGTAACAGCGCTTTCGCACAGCAGACGTGACGTGCTACATATGGACATAAAGTAAAGGGGGTTAGTATGGGCTCGGACCGTAAGAAATAAATCCTTAGAATTCAACAGATTCTGCAAATTTATGTAACCTCCAGATCTTATTTTTGATGAAGCTGACTTTTTAACTTCTTAATAACTGATGCGGCTTACTGAGGATCGTTGGAAAATTATGTTTTTCACCTAAATCAGGTTTTAAGTCCTATTGACCTTAAAAATTTGCGGACCTAATTCCGCAGTGTGATTTGCCGTGTACTTAGATAGGCCTACAAAGAGACGACCAAGCTCCGATCCCGGCCATGCTAGGGGCCGCGTCGCGGCCCTGGCAAAAAATTTATATAAATCTTACCTATCATACTGAGTATGTAGATACGCTTTTGCCTTTTTTTGGTTATCATTAATTTCAAAGTCTTCTCCACATGAGTTTGGGCATAAATTTTAAGAATTTTTATTAACACTGAACAGTCAGATGTGATAATTATACAGGGTGACCCACCTATGTAACTGTCCCACCTGTTCTTTTCACAGTAACTCCGCTAATTCTCATTATTTTTTAATGATCTCCTGTACAAAGTTGGAATGTCCAATGATTTGGTTGTTTTTTGCCTGCTCATGGTGTAAACTACAGAACTTTGCGTAATCCTTAATTTTTGCAGGTTGCCCCACTTATAGTCTGTTTCACATAAGTTTGGGCATAACTTTTAAGAATTTTTTCGAAAGTAAGCCGACGGATTACGATGATTATTTATCAAATCAACGCTATAATCACAATCTGTCAGCTTATTGTCGGACATAGTTTTTAAAATTTACGCCCAAGCTTGTGTGAAACAGACTATTACTGTCCAAACTGTTAACTCGCGTTAAGCTAATCAGTTCTTAATATTTTTAAGTCTTTTAAGCGAATAGAATGTCCAATAGGCCATCGACTGACAAAATTCGGCATGATTTGGTTGCATACTGTTCAAAATATAACATTTTAAAGTAGGTACCAGTGTTTTTTTTGTACAAGGTCCGTTTGTACATGTACAAAGATGGTACCCAAAAATCTTTGTACATTTTGTACACACAAATTTTCGGGTACTATAATATGGTACAGTAGCGATTTTATTGTGGTAAAAACAGAGTTGTTCAACTTTTGGTAGTGTATTTTAGCTGATTTCTATGTCTCTAAGGGCAAAAATTACTAAGAATCGTCTTAACGCGGCGCAAAGCGCCGAAAAATTTGACATTTTTCCTTTTGAAATGCAATTTTTGCCATTGTAAAGATATATAGAACACACACAATTACTCTTTCGGCCCGAAGCGTCGAAAATTTTTACGAATTTTAGATCTTTTTTGCGATTTTTGTCTTCCTAAAAATCTTTGTACATATACAAAGACGGTCTCGAAAAGTCTTTGTACATCGGGAAAAATCTTTGCCGAGTACAAAAAGAACACTAGTATGTACTAACTTTTCGATGTGCAAAAATTGTAGTACTCACTTTTGGCAGCAAATTTTCATGAACTTGCATAAACCTATTCAATAATTGTTTTATTGATTCGCAAGCATTCAGATAATCAAAATTTATTGCTTAAGCGGCTTGAATCATGGGCTATGCAATATAGTCTGTTTTACATAACTTCTTGCATTAATTTTAAGAATTTTCATCAGCTGCAAGCGGCGCTTCGCGTCAGAATCTATCGACAATTATTTAATTTTTTGAATCACATTTTTCGAAACGATTTCTGAAGCATAAATAACTATTTAGCGATAGTTTTCTCATGTTATTTAGGACTAATTCCGAAAACTTTTGGCGCTTCACACCAAATATTTAAATGGGCTGCTCCAAATGCATAAATACAAGGTTTGGAGCAGTCATTGAATGTCATTCCGCAAAGTCGACAAATTTTTTGTCGTTTCGCGCCGATGTTTGCTAAATTTTAAGAAATTTAAGCACATTCTTCGTATGGAATTGCCGAAAATTTTGTAATTTTTTGAATAAATCTGGCACTAATGATTTTGCATTGAAGTAGAATGTAAAACGGCGAAAGTGTATTATTTTGCATCATAAACAGCGGATTTATGACGTATTTTTGAGGACGTGGGTAAAATCCGAAACGGAAACGATGGGTAAAATTCGGAAACGACGTATATTATTGTGCACACGGTTCCATCGGGGGCTCCTCCGCCCTGGGGAAGTCCAAAGTGCCGGAAACGGGGTTCCCCAAGTATGATTCATTAGGGTTAACACCCCCAACCCCGTTTCTGTCAAAATTTCTCCCACTGAAGGGGTTTTAGGGGCTCGGAAACGGGTTAGCCCATTATTCATATGTGAAGCTGACCCTGATTCCGTCGGAGGTTTCTCCGCTCTAAGGGTAGTCCAAAGTGCCGGAAACGGGGTTTCTCGAGTAGGGATCATCTGGGTAAACACTTCCAACCCCGTTTCTGGCAAAACTTTATCCACTGAAGGGGGTTTAGGGGCTTGGAAACGGGATACCCCATTATTCATATGTGAAGTTGACCCCGTTTCACCGGGGGTTTCTCCCCCTGGGGGTAGTCTAAAGTGCCGGAAACGGGATTGGTGGTGTTTACCCTGATGGGCCCTACTTGGGGAACCCCATTTCCGGCATTTTGGACTATCCCCACGGCAGAAAAACCCCCGACGGAACCGAGGTCAGCTTCACATATGAATAATGGGGTAACCCGTTTCCGAGCCCCTAAACCCCCTTTAGTGGGAGAAATTTTACCGGAAACGGGGTTGGGGTGTTAACCCTGATAGATCATACTTGAAGAACCCCGTTTTCGACACTTTGGACGATCCCCAAGGCGGAGAAGCCCCTGACGGAACCGTGTGCGCAATAATACACGTTTCCGTTTCCGGCTTTTACCCATCGCCGTTTCCGGATTTTACTTTTTCCCTATTTTTGACGATTGGGGGGAAGGGGAAGTTAAGGTACCGCTCCCTTACGAGACCTATGTATATCCGCCACTGCATACGATCAAGTAATAGTTACATATAGCTCGTATGATTAACTGCGTTTGAGCTTAACTCGGTCTTATTCATGGCTCTCAGACTATCAAATATATGTATCGCTTTCATAATTTGATCATAGGTAGCGCGTTAGCGCGTACCTATAATATACTTCGGCACCCTGAAGATATGTCTACCCCCTACAGCTCTAACGGGACACATATGAGTGGTGCGATTTTTTTCAAAAGATAAATAATTAAAAAGCTCGATGGAGCTTTTTTGTTTACACTCAATACCGAGTTTTTAATGAGCGTGTAATGTTTTGGCGTAACGTTATAGCATATAGCGAATTTCGGTGATTTTTTCTTCAGCTCGCACATAACTTCCTGTGAATGCCTCATACAATTTAATGGTATAAAATTGTAGAGGATAGACTTCTCTAGATACACATTTTTTTGTTTTTTTTTGTATTTCGCAGGGGTAGTCTAAAGAGTATGAAAATCTGGGGGTGAAAAAACACATTTTGGTCGAGTTTTCGACTTGTTCATGTCTGCCAACAACTCCGGTTATGAGTCCTAAGGAATGTTTTCTGCTAGAAATGTACTACGGCTTAAGGGCTACTTCCTGCTCACCAGCAAACTTTTGTACAATCAATATGGAGTTAGATTAAGGGGTTTAAACTTTATACTCTAGTGGATTATGTAAAAACAGATTTGTCTGAAATTTCTTTGTCAACTTTTCCGCTTATAAGTTGGGATTAATTAAAAAATAGAAATAAAGTACCTTCTAAGGGTTACACGTTGTAGCAAACCGCGTTTAAAAAACGCAAAATTAAGTTTTTTATGGGGGTGTAATATTAGAAATCAGGGGTGTAAAATGGGCGATAAAACACGTCCCTAGTTTGATTGGTAAATATCTCAAATATTGCATCTTTCCTTTGCTTCCGATTGCAGGTTTAATCGTTCGTGCTTATGAGTTTCTGTATTTTACCTCAAGCGTGATTTCATAGTCTGTTTCACATAACTTCGTGCATAAATTCTAAGAATTTTCATCCACACTAAGCCGAGGGTCACGATAATCGCAATCTGTCAATTTATTGTCGGAGATGATTTTAAAATTTATGACTGAAGTTGTGTGAAACAACTGTAGAGGGAGCGACCGACTTCCTGTCGTCAAAAAACACTTAGGCGTCATGTAGTTTAATGTTTATTTTTTTGATGATTTGAGCCAATTTTTATCACGATTCTTAAATTTTTCCGGCTGGGTAGTAATCATTAATGAGGTTTACTCACTTTCTTGGAGGTCTAAAAACTTTATTTTTACGTCAGAAGAGTAGTTATGTACAGAACAAGGATTTTTTAGTTCTTACAATGATTTCTCGAGTATTTCTCGGTGCTTTGCGCCGATTTTGCACTAATTTTGCCCGCTTTCCGTAGAAAACTTTCATCGATTTCTAACTTTTTCTGGATAACAAATGATTTCGTATATCAAAAGACGGCAAAAACCGATACTTTAAGCATAATGGACAGATTTTCCGGACAATTCTTGGCACTTTTAGGGAAATTTGGGGCTCCGCTTACCCCGTCAGAAAATTCCGAATCCGCTGTTTAGCATAAGGAAAATCAACGAACGATTACGATAGGTACCTAAATATGTATGATTCTATTATCTTCCTTTTCTTTAATTTATTATAAAAGTAATTCCAATTACAACAAGATTACATAAATTTCACACAACTCGTAAATAAAATTACACAATATTACATACATACGAGCATACATGGGCAGCAACAAAGTTCTGCGGGGAGGAGGTCCGATAGAGCAATATTGAAAAATTGGACCAAAAATTCAATTCTGGGGGTCTATCGAGTTTTTGGGTATTTCATATTCTGGGGGGATTCAGCCCCGTGCCCATCTGTGCGTGCGTACATGTGATTTTACAGAACAAATAACTAGGTATTTATCTACCTCACCTACCCCTATAAATACAATACAGATATTTCGAATTAAACGAAATTGACAGCCGTATCTGCAAAAAAGATGGTCCTGCTTCTGGCAAAGGGCACTTCGTGCTTTGTGAACATGAAAACTTCGTAGTAGTCAGACAACGCTTCGAAGCCAAAGTCGTCTAGCATAGCTTCCGTGGCGCAGTCTTCCGCTTGAAAGGCCATAATGTATGTGGTAAGTTCATCTGTGAGAGCAGTGGAGAACTTGCTCAACAGTCCGACTAGCAGTGTCCTGGCAACAGAGGCATTGTCGGCATACAATGGGCCGATTTGTAGCTTGTCGGGTCTTACTTCATGGATTTGGCCAAAACCAGCAACGATGTAAGCTTCCGCATTGTGGAAATCTCCATTATTACTGTTCAGATCATTTGTGTTTGAGCATACTAAACCTGTTGAATCGTGTCAATTATGTCAATAACTTTTTCATCTAATGAAAAACGCATAATTACGAGTCAATTAATCTACTTTAACTTTTGGGTTTTACTGCTAATCTCGCTCTAAATTTTCCATTATCAGAAATTACATATAAATTATGTTGATATTAATAAATTAAAGTCCGAAAAAACTGATCAATAAAACTGAAAAATCTAAATTAATCGTTCAATACCATGTAAAGTTTTACTTTAGGAATTGCCTCGATATTTTTTTGAACACATTGATTTTTATTTTTGTAAACGTAGGTACTCTTGTATCCATGGCGCATTTTCGCATCTTCTAAAACTGAATTGTACTTTTTTGTATGAAAAAAATTATATAGTCTACGCACACTACATTAAAACATTGACGTTAAATTGCATTAGCTGGTGACAGACACACCTGGGCGTGGGGGTTTGGGGGTATGCACCCCCCCCGAGAAACCGAAATACCCCTCCCCCAGAAATCAAAATACCCCCAGAATTCAATTTTTTAAAATTTTTTCCGTTTTTTTGCAATTTTTTGATGCCAATGGATAGTGCTCGATGAGAAACGTCGATAAATGGTCGCCGTACTACCATTTTTAAGGCAATTTTTTGACCGTTGAAAAATCTTGCACCCCCAGAATTTTCCTGCTGCCCACGTATGATGACAGACCTTTTATGAATATGATGCGTACACTAATCTGCTCGTCAATGAAGTAAAAATGTAATAATTCTTACTTACTTAATTAACTTGAGATTAGAAGTTGTTACTGAAAATAGAACCAAGAAGAACAAGACGTAGATAATATGATTTTCAAGTGGGTTTTCCGAGACAGTGGGCATAGTAAGACAGTCGCAAAATGGTGGTAGTAGTGGAACCCCTGTGATTGCTTACGTTGTCATCGTAGGTACTATATGTTGTCTTGTGTGTGTCATTTTTTACTAATCGTCTTTTTTATAAGTTTTGTCTTAATTCTTATCACGTGTTTTTCTAGGACGTTGTAATAAATGCTTTGTTGTTGTTGTATTAAGCACGAGGTGAGCCTAGTGAGAGTTACAATAGATCAAGTGGGACGAAGAAATGGGCTAATACCATAGGTGGGCGGCACCGAAGTTCTGGGGGAGGTGCAAGATTTTTTAAAGGTAAAAAAATGGCCTTAAAAATGGTAGTATGGCGAAAAAAACACCATTTTCCAACGTTTCTTATCAAGCACTATCCATTGCCATTTGCATCAAAAAATTGCGAAAAAACCCAAAAAAATTCAAAATTAGAATTCTGGGGGTATTTTGATTTCTGGGGGGTATTTTGGTTTCTCGGGGGGGGTGCATACCCCCAAAATCCCCACGCCCAGGTATGGCTAATACCTGATTTTTGTTTTCTAATGAAAAATTTGAATATTTTTATCATCAGTAGTTGAAGTAAATAGACTACGGTAGAGCGAAGCAGTCCTTATTTGGCATATTCAAATCCAGATTAAACATATAGTTGACCGTTTCTTAACTTTTCACAAAGTGCAAAGGTACTTGAAAAATTTTTCTGATGATCTCTATTCCTCGACCACACGTGGGCAATTTCAAAAACTATTGACTTATTATACATAGATCAAGATGCCATCGAAAGTCATCGCGTGAGATACCTTCCTTTATCGACATTTCGTATGAGGCCATCATATTTATTCATATAAAAAATGGAAATAAAAACAGTTCTATAACGAAATTATGAAGAAAGCTAGAGCATTTGGGTGTTTTGAGTAGATACCACAAAGATTTCACGTGCATACATGAGACTGGGCAGCAAGCAAATTCTGGGAGTGGGTCTGATCGGGGCGAAATCGCGAGAAAGTACCGAAATTCAATTCTGGGGTCTCATGAAGTCTCAATTCACTCACTTTTAAACGATAGAGCGGGATTTTCAACACTGAAAACCACTGTATCCACAAGTTTATGGCCTTCTGCCATTTCGACCGAGGCGTCTTTTCTATTAATTTTTCTTAAAGCCACAACGCTTCGGCCTGTCTTGTGTTCTAATAGCCAGTTTTGGCACCATTTTGTCCTGTCAACGCCGCAGATGGATTTATCGTAGGCAACAATGGCGTCCAATAAATCATGCCGTGCGTCGACAATCGTCGTCGACGACTTCAAATCGCCAGCGGCAGCCGCCTTCAGAACTTCGGCGACAGAAAGCTTAGGACGGCCGCAGGCGATTTTAACGCGGACGGCTTTTCCTTCGACGTCAGCGTCTGGTTCACTGCTTATATTACTGCAACGGAACGAATGCCGGTCGCGGTATTTGGCGACCATACTGGGCACTCAAAGCAAAACACCGGATACTATAGAACGATGAATTATGCTAATAGAACGCAGGATTATAAACGGATGTGAAGACAGCGTTATTTTCATTTTCTACGCCTGAGCTTTAAGTGTTAACATCTCTACGTTTGGCTTTCTCAATCGATTTTTCTTTCAAGAATGCCGGATCTTTGTTGAATATTTTTCGTGATTTTAGGTTTAATTTTTTTATATTGATACATTTTCAAGAGCAAGTCATGAAAGGCCATGTTGATTGTTTTAATAGAAAGTATTTGTTGATTTTTGTAATCTTAACTGGTACTTCCTTCTGGTACGGAACAAGTTCCGACTATAAGCTACAAATAGATCAAACTACTGTCAGTTTCATGAAAATTTGGAAATTTGCGCTTGAAACAAGAATAGCTTAATGTTTTATCTTATTACTTCGTTGCTTTAGCTCTTGACCAATACGGTCTACATCCACTTGTTTCAGATTAAAAATACCAGAAATGTAAATTTTAGAGATACATGTCCATAAAGGAAGTTCATAAAATGAATGGAAAGTTTGTGCAAGTGCGCTCATATGTAATGTCAGTGTTAAAACTGAGATTTTTAAACGAGGCACTGAGGCTTCCTATCACCCAACACTTTCAGACCTTTGAAAATTTTAGGACCCCGCTGCTCATGAATGCTTCCCATTCTTCATCTATATAAGAAGCCAATAAAGGATGCAAGTAAGCAGTATTTAACCGAAGGACAAGTTTTTAAGCTTCAAAAACTTTGTAGATATATGGACCGTTTTGAACCAATTTGCCACTTATTTAGTACATTTCTTGTCCAAGGTGATAAAATATATAAGTACAGGCTCCTTTACAATATTACCAATAGTTGTAGCATTCTGAAAACATAAAATATTACAAGCTAATAATAAATGCAATTCCGTTTTACGAACGCTGAGACATACACATATGAGCACACAGACACAATGACCGTTTATGAATTTTGTAAATTTTTTAAATTTTCATAAATTTTTTTATGTCTATCACAAATTTCATCCTCTATAATCCGAGAAGTTTGAAGAAAAATAAACGAAAATGTTACTCACCTCGCCCCTTGCCGGAAGACAAGACAGTGCCTAAGCACTTACCTCCCGGTGTGCAGTGGAGACCACCAACAACAGCACGGGAGGTAAAGCCGGTCCATCCGCCTCTTGCCGGTGGAAGGAAGCAAGGATGATTTTAAAACAAAAAGTTTTTGTTTCATCCTATCGGTCAATCTTCTATGATTTATCTAAAAATTTGAAGAGGAACACTCTCAACGTATGTTCGAGAAATATGCATAAGTGTGCATACACACAAACATACATATGCATGTAAAAGTGTTTGTAAACGGCACCTCTGTAAAGATCGTATTTGTAAGAACATAATGTACCTTTATTGCTATACTTTTTTATTCCGATTAGAAGCATTCGACTAGCAAACTGATAAGCCAATTAATAAGTCTGATTTATAGGGATTTTCCAAGTAGCGGTATAGGACAACTTGGGAAATCGCTAGAATACTGATTTAAGAGCGAAATGATCTTCGTTGTCTTGTTTGTGCCGAAAATGCGAGCAAATATTGCTTTAACGCTTTTCAATTTAAAATTATTATCAATTAGTAATTTCTGCTGAATTGATAATGGCTCTCAGCATACTGTTTTAAAAATGATGGCATTGTGAGAAACGACTGCTGGGCCTGGTTCCACCAAACCTTGACAAGTCTGACAAGTATTCGGGTTCCACCAAAAACTTGCCGGACAAGGACTTGTCTTGTAACTAATCAAAACTAGTAAAAACTTCGTTTTGACAAGTTAAATTTACTAGTATAATAGTAAGCCGTTCCACCAAATAACAAGTAAAAAATTTACATATCAAAACTAGTGAAACTTTGACAAGTCGAAATTAGGCTAGTCATTTATTTTGACTAGTGTTGTTTTGCTGTTTTTGTGCGAAAAATATAGATTTTGGATACAAACCAATTCAGCATTGATGATGCGAAAATCATTCTTTGCGGGAAAAAGTGTGAAAGTCCCATAATCAGCGCTTTAACGTAAAATTCTTTCCACTTTTTTATATCGACTCGCGAGCTTTATTTCATGTAAATTAATGATCGAAATTTTTAATCTATTCCTGCCATTCGTGATCAGCGCTAAAATTTCTTGAGCGTTGTAATGAAATAAGTAAAACAAAAATTCATGGTCTGAGGCACTGAACATTAACGAAGTTAAACTTGACATACCTACTCGAGAAAAGTTGTCTTATTTCGTCTATGGAGATAAAAGAAACTTAATTAGATAAGTTTGATACACTAATACAATAATCTTATACATCATGCGCGTTTCACTCATAATATTACGAAAGATTTGCTTTCGGGCAAGTCTTTAATTTTGACAAGAACTTGACAAAAATTACTAGTTTGCCCAATTAAGTGGTGGAACCCTAGTTCTTAGGACTTGTCATGACAAGACTTGTCACTAGTAACTATTCACTTGTCACTTGTCATTTTTGGTGCAACTGGGCCCTAGTGTTGTTTAAAAGCAATTGTTTTCGAGCCAAAACAAGTCATTTGATCAGACCGAATTTACAGTTCTTCTCGCATTTTCCGGCATTTTGTCATCGTGAGATTATAGTCTAATGCTCCATGGAAAAAAGAAAACTTTCGAAAAAGGCTAAAAAGTTTATCTAAAAATGGTAAATAAAAGTATTTTTAGGGCCGTAACTTGAGAAGTCCTTCAAACATACACGTGAACCTAAGTTTGTACGGCGCAAGATATCCGGACTCTTCCTGAATCTTTACCCCTACTTGTCGAGTGCTCAGAATTCCATTTTTGAATCTTGTCTCACTGTAATTTTTGATTTGATGACGTGTTCACAGTTTGACGAAACTCGCCGTAAAATAACTTAAAAATGTATTATTTATTATTTTTATTATTTATTATAATTATTATTATTATTATTATTATTATCATTATTAATATTATTATTATTATTATTATTATTAATATCATTATTACTATTACTATTACTATTACTATTATTATTATTATTATTATTATTATTATTATTATTATTATTATTATTATTATTATTATTATTATCATTATTATTATTATTATTATTATTATTATTATTATTATCATTATTATTATTAATATTATTATTACTAGTGATAAAGCCGTCCTTTCCCTCAAGAACTATTGGAAAAGATCGTCCATATTGTTTATTATTTCGGCTTCATCCTTTAGCCTATATATGTATGAAATCCTGCACAGTAGACATTCTAAAATTACAGCATGTTAGATTATGTTTCGGATCAGAACAGCAGCAGAATCAAATCGCCATTGTGTTATTAGTTTTCCGCGTTAGACGTTGTCTAAAATAAGGTGCCAACAAGCCCATTCGGACAAAATGGAAATTTTTGGAACAAATAAGGCAATTCATAACGTTGTTGCAAATTTCCTTGAAATTGACCAGAAAATGCCGGTCAGAAAACTTTCTGGCTAACTTCACCTAAAAACTCTTTGCAACCCCTCCGCACCAGTGACGGATCTAGAATTTTCGTAGAGGGGGCGGTATCCTAGCTTTTTCTAAAACAGTCAGTAGGTCCGAAAGCCCGCTATTCATGCAGAGTATCGTCTTTTTGCCCTGGTGCAAGAATCTTTTCGAACAATTTCACATTCTCATGCAGTTTTGTGCAAAAATGATTAAATTTCTTTTAATTAACCTCAAAACGCGCCAATTTGAGTAATTACGACAGTCGATGGCCAAAAATCAATAAAAAAACATAATCTCGCCAATTATTTTAGGTCAATTGGGAGGACCACCCCCATAAATCCGCTAATGCCAGACCAACCATGATGTGCACCTGAGCTTTTTGGGCCAAAATGACAACTTGAGTAAGCGCTAAAACAGCGTTAAAACTATGTCATTACACACTGGTCACTTTAAAGCATTTTTGAATAAAATTTTCTATTTTCATCCATTTCTGGCCTTCACTTTATTTCATTTTTTCCAGAAAATTTCCCACATTTCTATTCTAGGGGACTAGACTCGCGTTGGCATCGTTAACGAAATCGTTAGTTGCTGAATAATGGAGCCTCCTCCTCGAAACTTTGGTGGAATGTTTTTCACAGTCAAAGAATATATTGACTTTTCCTGTCAAGAAAAAAATTTTGAGGAAACATTAATTTCGATTTTTGATCTTAATATTAACGCCAATGCGTTTTGAACTGCATTTTTAGCTTCAGGACAAAATTCTCTGCCAGAATATTTGAAGATTATAAAAATTTACAAAGAATGTAATACTCAAAAATGTGATTTAAAAATTAACGAAATGTAAAAACGTTAACGCTTGACAACGATAGTCAAGACCGTCCCCAAACCAATCATAAGCATGTCTTATCTGGACCACACCTGGGCGTGGGAGGTTTGGGGGGTATGCATCCCCCAGAAACCGAAATACCCCCTCCCCAGAAATCAAAATAACCCCCCACAGAATTCAATTTTTGAAAATTTTTTCGTTTTTTTCGCAATTTTCTGATGCCAATGGATAGTGCTTGATGAGAAACGTCGAAAAATGGTGTTTTCATTGCCTTACCACCATTTTTAAGGCCATTTTTGACCTTCAAAAAATCTTGCACTCCCCCCAGAATTTTCTTGCTGCCCACGTATGATCTGGACCCCCAAGCAGAGCGATAAGTTTATTACAGAAAATATCACTAATTTAAGGCTGATCAAATAAAAGTCTACAGTTTTATGCAAAAGTGCTTGAAATCATATAAACTAAGCTGCAAAGGGAAATTGGAAATTTTTCTTGGTTTGGTAATGCAACATCGCTACTGTCGCACAATTAATATGCGTCATAAATGATCCTTCACATGTTTGATCTTTTTTGTTTCGACCAAGTGCAGTAGATTCCAAGCGCAATTTTCGGACAACTCACTAAGCCTACAGCACGGAAAAATTGAGCACTTTAAAAAGTTGCGCTTAAAATTTCTCATAAGGAAAAAAGCGTAACAATTCACAGCATGTGGGCTAATCAGAACCATCTGATTCCTCATAGCTCGTCCATTTTTCCAAAAAATTAGGAAGTCGATTACGGTTTAAGCTCTTTCGGCATGAAAAACAAAAATTCTAAGACCCATGCAGCTCGTGTCTGGAAACATGCTCGCCGAATACATTAAATCTTCATTTTGCGTTGTGCTTTCGCTATTTTGGTGTTAAACGAATAATAACTTAATGTTGAGCTATCATTTAAAACTATTTTTAAAATTATTGATTCATTAAAGCCTGAGTTAAGTTGAGACATGCATAAGATTTGCATTTGTTTTGCAGATTTCTCGCGTCCGAATGCAAACGGCGCATTGATAGGAAGCGAGTAGGCAATTTTCAGATACGACATAAAGTTAGAAAATTAAGATACATTTATGTAGGCTATTTCGGCGAGCAACTTTCCGGGAATTTATACAGCTTACTCGGGCGTTCTGGCTGATCCCCCAAAGCCAACATACTTTGCGACCACACATGGACGTGGGGGAGGGGTATTTGGATTATTGGAGAGGGGTTAGGCCTCCAGAGAATCCGGTAGACCCTAAAAATCGATAGACCCCCAGAAATGGCTGCTGCCCATTTATGTTTGCGACCATTAAGCTTACCAGCAGATAAGCACATGTTCGTGCCGGCCAAGCGATGCGTCACGTTTTTCCATAACAAGGCACCAACACCGTGGCGTCGGTAATCGCGCTGAACGTAATAGAGGCCTATGAAGCCAGTGTCGGTTCCGTGTAGCACGCCGGCGACAAAACCGACCGCCAACCCGGTGTCAGCGTCGACGGCACACAGAAAACTTGCAGCCGGAAACGAGTGGCTCCAGACGTCAAAATCGTCGACGTTCAAGTCCCATTCGTCGACCGTGTTCGAAGTCCAGCCCACAAGACGTTGAAAATCGGCCCGATCGGCGTAACGTACGTATATATTGTTCCCTTGATGTTTCGAGGGGCGTGAAAAATCTTGTCGTCGTAATAAAGTCGATACCGTAGTCATTTGACAATGAGACATGGCTAAAATATAAAAACAGTGATAAAATGGCTCAAGACAGAAAAAAGCTCGCTTTTAAAAACTGTAAGTTTTATTAACGATTTTCGCGATACGTACGACCTTTACGATAAGCCTAATAAAGTTGAATGGAAGAGAGAGGCTCAAAATTTTCAACACAAAAAAATTTATTTGTCATTTATTATGTGTTTAAATCATTAAAAGGTAACGCCTTCCAAAATAGATTTCATTTAAAGCCTAAGTTTTGTACTTTCGTCATATGCTTGCGAAAAGGTCTTCTGTCCGCTGGTGCAAGAATACCTAATGGAAATGTCCCGTATTGATACAGGCAGAATGCTTTCATTTTTAATCGAGTTTCAACTATAGTATGTTTCATTTATTCAATAGCTATTCGAAAAACTTTAGTATTCAACTAATACAAAAGAAGTGATATTCTACAGTACATCAAGTTACAGTGTGATGTTCATCATTCTCGAGCGGAGAAAATGTATCATACGCCTTTGCCATTTTTGTAACCTAATTCATATGGATTATTTTTAGTGAAAAGGGTTTGGAATAAATGAAACAGACTAAACAAGATTACAAGCAAAATCAACAGTGATATTCTGCCAGACAATCTCAGTAAAACATGAGATGGGAAAATTTTGCTTCGATCCACGACCGTAGCAATAGAAAATAGACTGCTCAGTTCTCTGACGATTTATTTACTTAATAAACAATTTTATTTCAATGACAATCGAGTTAGCAATTTATCGTGGGTAGTATTCGGCTGATTCAAAGGTTATTTGCTAAGAACATTTGTAAACAAAGATAACAAAAGTACGTTTTGATTGGCACTTCTTTTCGCATATTATATGTAGAACGTCATGAAAAATGCGTACGAACGAATATTTGGCAATTTCGCAGCTTGAAAATTTGGTCTACAAAGTAAAAGATACTAGATTGGGTCTTATCTCTTTGCCCTTTTGATAGCATAGGAAAAAGTGAATTTAATTAAACATGCATTAAACAGAAATATGTCTAGTATTTTACATAAAAATAAAACTTTCATTCATTTTCTGATTCACTCTGTTAAAAATGCTGTTGAAAATCTTGCACTCAAAAATTACATAATTCAGATTAAACTTTCGTCCTAATTGCAAGCATTTGGCCATCCCCCGCAAAATGCTAGCAGCTCCAAGATTTGCCGCTTTTCCGAGTAAATTGAAGAAATTATGCCGTTTTATGCGTTTTTTAGCTAACTTATGGTTTGAAAATGTCTAATTTTCGATGCTTCCAACTACTCTTTTATTGACAACTTTTGATCAATTTACTCGAATTTTCGTTGTATGTTTTCGAATACTTAGAATATTTATATAATTTAGGAAGAAAAATCATTGTCCAAAACGTAAAAAACGTTTTTGACGTCTTCCCATCGTTTTATAGCCCAAAAAACACGAGATTCTCAATTTAAGGTGGTAACCTGTTACGTTTTTGACATTCGAATTTGCACCACGAGACATGAGACAAACGGATTTTTTAGTAATCAAAGAGAAGCGCAAGCAGCACTTATACGGACATGCACTCACTCCACACACACAATATACATAGCACACGGTGCAGGTGGGATATGTAGGTTTTTAGACATTACCCATAGTGACCAAGGGCTAAATTTCTGTGGGAAATAAGACAAAATTACGGCCAAAAACGAACGAAAACCGAAATATTTTTGCGGAAATGCTTGCAATCGATCAAAAACTGTCGTGAATGCCAGTTTTATGCTATTTTGACGGTTATACATATTTTTATGGCAATTTTGGCTCAAAAGTGTTCTGGTTGATCTCCAAGACTAAGCTGACTCCAACCAGGCTGGCTATCTTGTGCGCCTGTCATGCATGACCGCACACAACCGTTCAGTGCAAGTTGTCACACAGTAATTAACAGTAACCCATCAATTTATCTGAAAATTCTTAAATGAAAAGCAAGCGCACGTGGTCAGCAGACCTGTCCACACCCCAAGCACAGCAAATTCATTTTTATTTAAGGTACTACATACCTACACCGATAATTCTGTTTCGAAATTCTTCGAAGTTTTTTACAATGAGGTGATTCGAATGTCAATTCAGCGAATCCTTAAAGGCATTTTGATTCCGCACGCACATCAACCTTTACCATGGTCGAAAAATCGGGAACTTATTTTATGTGTTTTAAAATAGTCTTACACAAGACAGTCCAGAAAATAAGGTCGGCTGGGTCGGTGAATCGAGATGGTCGAAAAATCGGGCGGTCGGAGAATCGGGCGGTCGGAGAATCGGGACGGTCAAACAATCGGAACAGTCGGAGAAACGGGACAGAGCGAGCTTGTCAGACGAACGGGAAACTTATACTTACTATATTGTCAGAGTTAAGGAAACATTTTGACCAATTGAAACTGAAAATTTCCCCGCACTAAGCAGCGATTTTAGAGCAATGCCATAATGAGCGTTAGCAATGAACTCGGTCAGTCGAGATGTAGAGAACGAAAAATAAAACAGGCCGAAACCGGTTATTTTAACCATCGTTTCCATAAATGAGGCTGAATTAGTGAACTGGAAATAATGCGGACGATATGTTATGTATGAAGGTGCACAATTTTTTGTCCAATTAATACAATATGTAAGTAAGTACGTACAAATTATTCTGTCAAACGCAAAGCTTAAACGTCACAAAATAATAAATGCGACATCACGGTCACACACAATAAGCCAACGGCGCTCAGGTGTACCCCATCGAATTGTGTCAACAATTGGAGAATCCATAAGAAGGTTCCAAATTCTAGCTGATCTATGTACATAATAAACTGTGCTTTTAACAGTCAAGTTGAAACTCATCTTTGGGCCAACTAACCCACAATGTTTCTCAAATATGTATATGTACAGCTTCCTCAAAATGATCTAGATTTGATAAAAATTTGGCAAAATTGTTCAATAAAAAAGTGAATTTAAAATTTTATTAAAAAACTACTCTATTTCTGCAGGATATCCAACTCGATCAAAATCTAAAATCAATCCGTTTACATACATACATACATACATACAATGTACAATGTACTACATAACAATGTATATATCTATAGTCTGTTTCACACAACTTCGGTCATAAATTTTAAAAATAACTCCAACAATAAGCTGACAGATTGCGATTATAGCATTGATCTGATATATAATTATCGTAAATCTCAGCTCGTTGAAAATTCTTAGAATTCATGCACGAAGTTATGTGAAACAGATGATAGTAACCATTGTGTGTCTTCGTCCTTCGTTTCTGTCGTGACTTTCCTGAAAGTCAATCTGCGATTATATCAAGATTAACCATTCAACTCAAATATCATAGGGAGCGGGACGAGGCCGCTCCCTGTCGTTGAAAAATATTTGGGCGCTACTCATGAACGACATGTAGACTGACTTTCTTAGCGCTCTAAAAACATTATTTTCACGTCAGAAGAGTTTTTTCAGAACTGAAAAGGATTTTTGAGTTGTTAGATAAAATGATTTCCTCGAGTATTTTTTGGTGCCCATTTCTGCGCTAATTTTGCGCGTTTTTCGTGTACAATGTTCAAACTTCTAATTTTTCTTAGATCACAAATGATTATATCTATCAAAAGACGACAAAAACAATACTTTACACATAATGAACGGATTTTTGGTCAATTTTGGACACAATCAGGAAAATTTGGGGTTCCGCTCCCTTGTCAAAATATGTAAATAGAATGAATTTAGCGTAGTTCAACTCGCTCTAAATTCAATGCTTTTTGCCTTTCTTCATAAGAAAGTCTAGTTTGTTCAAAATAAGCTATAATGTCTATTTCGAAATTCTTGAGACTTTTTTACAGTGAGTTACATAATTTGAAATCGAAGGCATCAACTTTGAAAACTCAACCAATCAGCGTGAAGCGAAGCAAGCAACGGCTTTCTTGCCTACCCGCTGTGTTGTGGACATTTTTATAACATTTAAACGACGGAGACGCTTCTTTTTGAAAGTGCTTGAAATGGACTGGTTGAATCCTGTCGCATATCGTAACGGGCTGACATCCAGACCACCGTTTTTTTCCTAGCGATTTGGTTGACATTATAGACCAAACCCAAAATTTTTTTCCACTTTTTCCAACCTTTTTCCACGTTTTTTGGAGGTCTAAAAACGTTTGAAATAGAGCGCCTGTGTTGAAAAATCAGTGTTTTTTAAGTTGAAAATTTTATGTACACATGTGTAACTTTAGGCGTTGGCGTTGCACTTTGGAGTTGTCTTAGCGCGCGCAAATGAGTTGGCTGATTAAGTACTTGAAGTATGTACGGATAGCTAAACTGACAGAACGCCGTCAGGACAGATACCCAACACACAACAACTACCAAAGCAACGAACCCCAATAAGTACCTTCGGGGCTTACCTAAGTACCTATGCTACAACTAGCGCTGGTCAAGAAGCTGCGGTAAAAACCTGCACTCTTCCAAAATGACCCTGAATACCTACTGCCTAAAATCTCCACGGACGTTATTGGTCCGGTACCTATGGAGATTACGGGTTGGAGATGCCGACCGCAGATCTTAACCAGGAGTAATTAGATAACCCCGGAATTTGCCCTAGGTCCTTGGACCTCTTTAGACCAAAAGAATGAATTTTTCGCGAAAAGAATTGAAAGGGTTTCGCACCAGATTACCTATGGCGAAACAACTTACGAATTTTGGTTCCAATAGCACTCTGTACCTAAAACACAACAACAAAGAGCTCTAATCCGGGCTGTCATCCACTATAAAAATTATGTAATAATTTTTATAGATTTTTTGGTTTGAAAAAGGAATTGTGAATTTTGCACAAAACGATAAATAAAGACTTTACCCAACGAAATCCGGCAAGAAATAATATTACGGCCGGCCTCGTCTCAATTCCTGACTGCTTGCGATATAATGCACTCCTAAGCAGTGAATTTTCGTGCTGTTTACCAAGTTAAAACAATGAACAATAAATGGCGCTAATAAAGTCGGAGATGACACGCCACAAAAGCAAAGGCCAAACTGCCACAAACTAACTAATAATCCTAAGGGGGATTAGCCCACAGTAATAGAAGAAGAAAATATTGTAAAATGTGTTTATGACAAAAATGGTGTGCTTCTTGCACATAGATTTTCCAGGTCTCCGCACAGGCTCAACGTGAATAGCGGTCATGTCGCCTATGTTTTAAATGTGAAAAGTGATAGGGGACTTGTGGGGTGTTCCACAGTAAACAAGGTCGCATCATAGTATCCCTCGCGACACCTAGCGACAAGAGTCCAACCAATTGACACTGCGTGGTCGGAATGCCTCCGCATGTCAAATCGTCGATCTGAAAATATGGCTGGGTCGCCAAAGTGGAAACAAATGACCGGATGGTCGGAATTGGCGCACTAAGGTGCACAAAGGCCGTAAAAGTAACGGCACGTGTAGATACACTATCTACACTCCTCCCCTCACCGGGAAAAAATTCGGAACACGGGCCGAATTTTTTGAAGTGAAAAATAAAATTAGAGAAATATGAGAAAAATTGTTGGGGATCCAACAAATGGAAAATTTTGAGTAATTTATCGAAATTTTTGGTTGGGCTCCCTGTGGAAGGGAGAAAATTTTGAGTTGAAAAGAATGGCGGCTGAATCCATGACCGAGCCTCTATCGAGTAGTGCGGAAACCTGAAAAATAAATTTGGATAAAAGAAAAATTAAGTAGATTTTAGATAAAGTTAAGATAAAATAAGGCCACCCTTGCTCTGAGCAAGGTCGAGAATCAACGAGCTTAAAATGACGAGATTAAGTAAAATTTAAAGACAAAAATTTTAAAGGCACAGAAAATAACGGACCGCGAACTAGTAGTTTTATAATAAAGACGCTTTACAACAAGACGCGAAAAAGACGACGTTGATCCAAACAAATAAAATGCTGCTGGCCATCGGCACAAGCGCAGAGTCCAAATAAATGTGGAAAGCGAGCCAAACGTGGCTATCAACGGCGTTTATGGTCGGGTTTCGACGTCGGAAAGAAACGAGACGATCGAATCGAGCGATCGAGACGAGTCGCTCGAGTCCGTAGAGCGACGATGCGACGGACGATCCTCATCCAATAAATTTATGCGCGGTTGCATGCGTATGCGCAGGCTACGATGTTCGTCGTACGAAACGGCATCGGGCGATGGTGCTTCGAATCCATAATAAACTCGTGGTTGACTAGACGGAGTAGCCGGACGGCGGAACTCCTCGAACCTTTGATCACGGCGCGGTGGAGAAGGAAAGCGCCCAAAACTGCCGGTTTCGCGCGAAGGAGAGCGCGAATGGTATGGTTGTGGTTGTGGTTGAACCCAAAACTCGCTTGACCGGGAGATTGAACGGCGTTCGTGTTGCGGCCGATCGAGACTAACGGTTGACCGCGGCGACCAACGCGTTGGTGATGGGCGACGCCCAACACCTTCGCGTTGATGCTGCGGCGAACGCTGCTGCGACGATTCGAGCTGCCGCTGTTGATAACCGCCGACGTTGTCAGCCGACCGCTGCAACCAATGCGTCGGTAATGAGCCACGCCCAAAACCTTCGCGTTGATGCAACGGCGACCTTTGGCGCTGCACTGCTCGCGGCGGCGGGGTTGAATGCGGCCGATGTTGCTGCGATGACCGCTGCTGCAATTGCTCACGCGGCGTCGACGTTGCCGGTAACTGGGGCGAATTCTGTCTGAAACGAGACAAAGAAGAGGGTCCGGGTTCGTTTTCAGATGGCTTCGATAATAACGCCAGTTGGCGATAGATCATCGCTTGCCTCTCGCGGCGCTCTCGTCGTTTTTGGTTGGCACGCATAGCTCGTTGAGTATGTTCATATTTATTCCGGACGTATCGGCTGGCCCTTAATAAAGGAATGGCTTCGTGATAGGATCGTAAGCGTTCCATGTACGCGTTCTCATCCTCACGTCTTATTTCAGAGGCCACGGCTAAAGAGCCTGGCTTAGCGTGCAACAGTAACGCGTGGCAATGGTGGCATCGGTTGAGTTTCACGGTCGGCTTTCTCGATTATCATTCGGGCCTGGCGCAAATCGATCTGAGCCTGTAAAGAAAGATCTGTCACGTTTTGTCGTTTCTTCGCTTGGGGGCCACTTGGGCCCTCCGAATCAGCGGCTCGTTTCTGCGATTGACGTCTCTGCTGGTTTTGGCGAATATTGTTCAATTCGTCAGGCAGTTTTTTCAGAAGATAATGCGAAGAGTGTTGGCGCGATTTGTGGCGACCAAATTGGGCAGGCACCGTTAAGTCAGGATCTGTGGCTTCGCGAATTAGCTGAATATCACGATGTAGCACAACCGGATCCTCAATTTCTTCCGCTAACTCAGGAAATTCTACAAAGGCTTCCCTCGGAAATTGAGTATACGTCGGACCGAAGAAGGCGGCACGAAGCATCCGTCAAATTTGTTCACACATTCGCCAGGCGATTCCAGGATCGCCATACAACGTCGCGAAGATGAAGAAACGTTGATCCATATAGCGCAACAGTGATGTAGCTTGCAACACGTGCGCAGTAGCGAACACGGGTTTGCGGCTGAAAGTGGTTTCGTATTCTCTCTCGAATTCACGAAACGCTTCAAAAATGTCAACCATTTGCCGCATCGTCAAACACAACGGCGCCGTATGATCAGGCTGAGGCTGGATACGATGCGGAAAGAACTCAGGCTGAATTGTGACACCGAGTCGAACGCTCATTTGCGGCGGCGTCGGCTGAAAAGAATGATTTGCGACGTATTGGATGTTTACTTCGTAGACCATATAACCGGTTGTGATGAACATGCGGTTTCGCGTGAACAATGGATCTGGATAGAACTGGCGGTGGAAGACAGAAGGCTGCGTAATAAAACGCGGCGCAACCTGATTCCTAAACGCCTCGTTTGGATCCGGGTCCGTGGGTAAGCGTAGCGGAATGATTGGCCTCTCCGGCGGATTAGAAATTCGACAATACTGCAAATAACGGGCGTACATCGAGTTGTAACACAGTTGAATATCAGTACGCAGACCTGTGTACAATTCCAAACCTGCTTCTGGCCCAAGCCAATCGCGAAAATTGAGAAAATTATGGATAGACAGGCAAGGTTGACCTGTTTCCTGCAATTCTTGCATGGTTTCCTGAAAATAATTCGCGTAGGCGGTTGTTCGCCGTTGTTCTTTGTTATCCTGCACCTGCATCGGCTGTTCAGCCGGGGTTAGGACAACTGGTTCCGTCGGTTTTGGCTGCAAAATTTGAGGAATACGCGTCGACGGCAAAGGCTTGGCGGCGAAAGGCAACGTCATTGAGGCCATGATATTTTGGATATCCGTCGGCGCCGAGTAAGCAGGCGGAGAGAGGAGCCACTGAAGCTGGAGCAGCTTGTAAGGGCTCAAAACGCGATTTCCGAGTACGTGCCGGTTGAGAAACAAAAGGCAAATTTTCGACATCCAGGGGCCGACCTAGCGGAGCGCTGGTTGCGGCCACAACTGGCACTGTACCTAAAACGTTTGTGTCCATCGGTTCAGGCACATTACGCGATGTGGATGGCAAATTAGCAGATAATACCGTCGAAGAACCTGCTGCTGCGTCGGCGATGGCGGACGCTGAGAAGGCGGCAGAAATGGCGGCCTACCCTGGTCATCTAACTCGTAGCCATCTAAAATAATCATCGTCGGATCCTCGCCGTCCGATTCAGCTGCCATGGATCTGCGAAAATGTCGTCGTATAGCTTTTCGCCTTTGTTTCATATTGGGCGGCAATTTCGACAGCTTGATGTAGAACGGCTCCGGCGGCGGCGCTGCCTGGACCAGCACGTTCGTCACCCTCAAAGGTGAAACCTGGCGGAACACGACGAGGAGAAATTTGACTCATGTTCGGCGAATACGTATCGATGAGAATGTAGACATCGAGCGAGAAAATCGGGTCTAAAACGAGATACCGTAACATAGGACCCGTCAAAGGCATGTTCCATGCCTGGCCAATCCACGTGACTGCCAAAGAATCCGGCTGCATATCGAAGAAGAAAGCTGCCAACGTTTTTAGGCGATGATTTCCGGCATCAATACGATTTTCGACCATGAAAAAGCGGCTCATCACCAGCGTATCTAAAATATTAGCCCTGAAAACCGAACGCGATGGAGGAAAGCTATCACGATTTTGTAAATAGGCCACTACATCTGCGCGATGTGGGCCGTAGACGTGAAAATAGGCAATCTTATCGTTACTAGGGTCGTGGCAGGCTAAAAAGACGTCCCTCAGCGGTGTCTCAAGCAACTCCGCCAGCCCAAACGGGGGCTGTGGAAACCTAGAAATATCCCAAACAAAAACATGGCCACGAACGTCAGCGATCTGAATGTATCGAACAAAAGGACCATTGGCCTGCATATAATTGGGATCGAGTTGCTGCCAATATCGTTCCCAAACGCGGTAGGGCATGAACAAACGGTCGTTAACATGCTCGGAGTCGAAGCCAAAAAAGTACTGGCTGTTCAGACGATTAGACGACCTGAAAAGTGTTCGTATCGCGTTATAAGACTGTTCGTGCGTTTCGACCATTACGGTACGTCGAATGGCGTTTTCGGGCACATATGGTGCTGACAACGGGATACGGTCCATCGTTGCCAGCCACCACTTACGTTGGGCATAGATACGATCGTAGTGGTGTGGCGTTTCGTGGTGTGATGGTTCGCGAAGATTGGGAGTCACGTGTTCGTCGTTTTCGAAATAAAGCATCTGTAAAGGAACTACGTCTGCGCGATACTGCTTTGCAGCAGCCGCAGCTTCGAGCGCTACGAGGAAATGGGCGGCATCGTTGTCGTTCCCGAGGCTAAACGTCGGACGATCTCGGTCCACGACGTCCTCTTCTGTTGGGGCACGCTGCTCAGCCATGGCTCTGCAAAAGGTGTAACGTTAGTTAACGGTACGGCATGTGCCGATTTAGCACCAATTAACAAACGAACAGGCGCACACTCCCTCATATTCCTTTCCCGGCCCGCTAATTCCTCAAAACTTATGACTACTGCCGGACACACAGGTCGACGCGGTAGCTTAACTAAAACAAAATCACCGGGTACGTATGCGTACTTTTCGGCAATGAGATCGGAATAGGGCAACTTTGGGGCAGGTAAGAGGCGATTACGGTGCACTACATGTTCGATTAAAGGATTATGCAAATAGATGATGCGAGCAGTTTCAGGCGTTGGCAAAGATTTGATGCGATACGGACCTAATTGTTTAGGTGAAAGTTTTCCAATTTCGGGCTGAATTACTGCTTTATTGTTGAGATATACAATATCGTCAATTGCAAATTTACTTTCGCGCGTTGTTTTGTCATACTGCTTTTTCTGATGGTTACGCGCTTTAGCAAGATTTTCGCTAGCGATATCGTGTAAGTTAAGAAGCGTAAGTTTCAGATCAGCAAGATATTTTTCAGCGATGTTAGGCAGATTAGGATTCAACGCGAGATCGCTTAAAAGCTGTATATCGAGTGGAAAAGAAGGTTCACGACCGTACAGCATCTCAAATGGCGAAATATTCGTAGATGACTGCGGCGTTGCGCGATACGCGAATAAAGCAAAGGGCAAAAATTGTTCCCAATCGTATTGATTTCTCGCGCTTAGTTTAGAAAGTCCATCGATGAGTGTTCGATTATACCGTTCAACTAACCCATCACACTGAGGATGATAAGGGGTTGTGAAAACTTTTTGAACGTTTAACAATTTGCAAATTTCTGAAACAAGGGCTGATGTAAAATTTGTACCTTGATCAGTTAAAAATCGTCTTTGGAACGCCATGCCTAGGAATAACTTCGCGCAATAATAGGTTTGCTATGGTGACCGCTTTTATATCAGACACTGCAAACGCTTCAACATACTTAGTAAAATAATCCATGAAGACAACGATTTGATCATTCCCGGACGTCGAGCGTGGCATATGCAGACAATCACACGCGATTAACTCAAACGGTGCTGAAACTTCGATGGGCTGCAGAGGTATGGCGGTGGGATTATTCGCTACCTTACGCTGCAAACACACCTCACAATTCTTACACCATGCAATCACATCATTCTCCATTCTAGGCCACCAGTAACGAAGCTGAATTGCGGGTAAGATTTTTCGCGCGGAAAAATGGGCTCCAAAAGATGGAATCGTGAAATTCGGTTAAGATGAAGCTACGAAGCGATTTGGGAATGACAAGCTGATGAATGGTATTAGCTGCGCGCTTAGGCTGAAATCTGCGATAGAGAATTTTATTTAGCAAGAAAAATTCGTCGCGATATTTACGTGTTGTTAAGTCGTTGAGCGATTCACGAATTTTGTTTAACTCTTCATCTTGACGTTGTTCGGCAAGGAGTTTAGCAGGCGACAGAATTTCTGCTTTTTCAGCTTCAGATAAAGTGATGCGTTCATAAAAAACTGGCGGATGATCTTTTTGCGCAGCTTGCTGTTTTGGCGCGATGGTTTGTTGTCTTATATCAGGTGGTTCGTTGTCGTCGTCAGACTCAGACGCTTCAGATTCGAGGTTAGCGACGTTAGCAACGGGTTTACGTTCGAGTTTATAGCGTTGTTCGTCGCGATCGTACTTAGGATGACGCGATAATAAGTCCGCAGCGCAGTTATATGCGCCTGGTACATAAACAACCTCATACTCGTATTCCTGTAATTTTAAACCCCAGCGTCTTAAACGACTGGAAGGATCTTTTACATTTACGAGCCAAGTAAGCGCCTGATGATCTGTTTCTACGATGAATTTTTTGCCATAAAGATAATGCCTATAATGCTTAATTGCCCAGACAACCGCTAAAGCCTCCTTCTCAGAAGTGGCATAGTTACATTCGGCCGAGTTTAAAACACGACTAGCATAACCAAGGATGAAACGATTTTTAGATGGAAGATGTTTCTGCGTAAGAATGGCACCTAGCGCGTAATTGCTTGCGTCGGTTGTCAGAATGAATTGATGGTCATTATCGAACTTAGGCAACTGCAAAATCGGTGGTGAAGTAAAGGCATCTTTTAACGTTTGAAAAGCTTTTTGATGTTCTTCAGTCCAAAGAAATTCCGTGTCTTTCCTTAATAAACGAAAAAGAGGTTTCGCGATTTTCGCGAGATCTTTTACAAATTTTTTGAACCATTGTACGAGACCAAGAAATTTCTGTAAAGCTTTCACCGTTTTTGGCACTGGAAAATTGATCAAATCTGCAATTTTAGTCAAGTCAGGAGCAATACCTAGCGAACTTATGCGATGACCCAAAAATTGGACTTCTGCATGAGCTAGATGACACTTTTCTGGTTTAACCCTTAAGTTTGCGTTTTGTAGCGCGCGAAAGACATCTTCTAGATCTTTAAGATGCTCTGAAAACGTGCGCGAAAACACAATTATATCGTCGATATATACGAGACAGGTTTTCCAATTTAAACCAGCGAGAACAAGCTCCATAAGGCGCTGAAAATCCGCAGGGGCGTTTTTTAAACCAAAAGGTAACACTTCGAATTCGTAGTGACCTACAGGACAGATAAAAGCGGTTTTTTCACGCGATTTTTCGTCAAGGGGGATCTGCCAATACCCAGATTTTAAGTCTAGCGTACTAAAGTAAGCTGCAGACCCTAGGGCATCAAAATAATCGTCAATTTGAGGTAGGGGATAAATCTGAGTTTTTGTCACATCATTTAATCGTCGATAATCCACAACTGGGCGGAGGGAACCATCTTTTTTCCCAATTAAAAACAAAGGACTGGCCCAGGGACTAGTTGTTGGTCTGATGACTTTTTCCGCGATCATTTCGTTTATTATTCGTTGCATGACTTGTCGGCGCGCGTGTTCGACACGATAAGTTTTACCTACAACAGGGGGATTATCCCCTGTGTCGATGTGATGTTTAACGAGCGGAGTGCGACCGAGTGGTTCGCCTTTTAAAGCGAATATCGAATTATATTTATGACAAAGATCACGAATTTGCTGCTGTTCCTTAGAATTAGCGATGGAACCCTGTAAAGCCTTATTTATCGAGGAAAAAAGTTCGGGCGAGCGATCATCTGAAACAGAAACATGGGATACGACATCAACATCAGACGTTAGCGATCCAATTAGCTCTCCAGTGTCGACTTGAACAGGCGATTTTGAGATGTTACACAATCGCAGAGGAAAAACTGAGACTGAAGTGTCGACGATGGCAGGGGCGACAAAAAGTGAACTTTTGCGCATGAACTCTGGATCGGGCTCAAAAAGTGCAATATCAGCATCATAGGAACCGTGACTTATATAAGCAGGTGTTATAAATTCGTGGCGTGGCAAAATCGTGATGGGCTCTGAAATTGAAACATGCACGCAGATAGGACATGCGATTTTAGCATTTGGATTGGTACGAAACTGCAATTTTTCACTCGGTGATAAGAGATTTAATTTTATACCGTTTATGAACGCGCAATCTTCGATGGGATTTACCCAGAGTAATGCGGAACGGCAAAAATCAAAACCGAGAAGCATGTCTTCTGGCAATTTATCGATAATAGACACTAACGTGGGTATAGAATGATCTGCGATAGTTATAGTCATATTAAAATTAAAGCGAACAACTACTGTTGTGTCACCTACACCGTGCACGACTTTAGACGTTTGTTTCGGAGGTAACCTGAAACCTAGTCTTAAAAATGCTGCGGTAGTCATCATTGTGACTTGCGAGCCAGTGTCAATTAGTGCCGGGATTTTTACACCATGAATTTCAGCCAAAATGGTGGGTAGATTTGTACCTGCATGACTAACTATCGGAATTTCAGGATCCTGATTTAAGGTGGGGGATGAAGTCATTTTTTCTAAAACCGCTAATCTTCGTTGCAATCTATCATATTCTTCCAAAAATGCTTGGGATGCAAAATTTTCTTCCCGCTTAATTTCTTCAGATTGATGAGAAGTAACCATGTTTGCATTTTTCTTAGGCGAGTAGGGCGGTTGCGGCGGGGGATAATCTACGGCGGGCTGGTAATCCGCTACATATGTGACGTTAGGGGGATAATTTCGCGGCGCAGAACGATAATTGGAATTATAATACGTATTACGCTGTTCTGCCGGATGAGTCACATAAGGATTATTTTGACGATAGTCATACGATTGCATGCGATTATCATAGGGCTGATTTTGATAGTTTTGGCGATAATTCGGCGCGTAATTGTTATAGTTTTGCCTAAAAATTGGACGCGAGCGTCTAGAATCAAAACGTGCGTCAGAACTTTGCGAAAGAGGTTGACGATTTTGGCTTTGATCGCGATATCTAGGCTTAGACTGAGGCCGATTATTATAATTTGAGCGCGACGATGAACGATTCCTATTATTCCAAGAACGCGACTGACTACGCTGACGCTGCGGCGGGTTCGAATTTCGCTTGCTGTGCATTTTCGTCAACTTTGCGCTGTCTCATCTTTTTAAAACATTGTTCTTCAACATGACCCGTGCGCTTACAAAAATCGCAAAATTTACGCGCTGTAGATTGCTCATTTTCAGGGCGTTTTGATCGAGAAAACGTCTTATTGCGCGAACGATCAGAATCAGCATTATTAGAGAAACGCACAGATTCCTTAGGAATTGCACCAGTGGCAGGATTGGCAATGGTCGAGACATAAGGCGTTGGCGCTTTTTTCGCTACAAGTTGGCGAGCTGCGTACTCTGCGCACTTAGCATTATGCAAAAATTCATGTAACTCAGCTTCAGGCGCGCGTTGATAAGCTGCAGTTGAAATTTCAGGTAGCATACCGCGCTTTAATTGATGGCGAAGCATTTCGTTAAATTGCTCAGAGTCGGTTTCAATATGAGGTCTAGCGCGTCTTAATTGTTTGTGAAGCGCGAGATAGTAAGCTTGAACAGACTCATTGGGCTGTTGCTTACGGTCAAGAAAGTGGTCATATAACGTATCGTGATCGAGAGGACGAAATTCCGCGATCATAGCGTACTTAGTCTTAGTGTAAGAGTTACGCACTTCTTGAGGTAACGCTTCATACAAATTTAACGCATAGTCGTCGAAAAATGATGAAACAAATTCAGCTCTATCTTTTTTGTCGATTTTATATATTTTTGCCAGTCTTTCAAATTCACTGAAAAATTTCCGAATATCAGTTTTTTCACCCTGAAAAGATTTCCTAGCAGCTACAGCTATATGCATTTGCTGTATGAAAGGACCGCGATTAATAGCTTCAGCAACAGATGATTTATCGCGCGAAGAAGACGAAGAATCTGAATTATGGCGCGAGCGACGAGAACTGCGACGCGAACTTTCACTGCGGCGCGAGCGATGCGAATCTTCCTGCTGCGAAGAAGTAGAGTCCTCATCTGAAAATCTGACGTGGCGCTGGCTGGCTGGCGGCGCGACTATATTGTCCCTGATCGGCATGGAGTCGTCGTTAGGATTTGCTAAATTATCGTGCGCTGAAAAATTATCGCTCCTGAAATGCGACGCGTGCTGCATAGGCGCGCTTTCCGCGTTAGGAGGAAAATAATGCAAAGGCGGCGGATTTAAAGAAGGATGTTGCATATTATTTACAGCATTAGGCACAAATTCAGGCGCTAGCTGATTTAAAGGGCGCTGCAAAAATTCTGAAAAAGTAGGCGCGTTTTCAACACTTTGCTGATTAAACGCGTGCTGCGAAGAATGCGCAGAATTAGATAAATTATCCGCAAAAAGAGGGTTTTGCACACGCTGCTCACGCATACGCGACGATCTAAAATCAACAGGCATACGATCACTCATAGGTAAAATAGGCACAGATGTCCTTTCGGACGCGAGTATAACCTTAGGCTTAGGATTATTAATCGTAGGCCGAATGACAGGTGATGAATTATCAAACTCGGTTTCGTTATTTACCGTCTGTTCGACACGCCGTTTCGGTAACTCGATAGGCACATCATTAATCACGTTTTCGTCGTTATGTACTCGCAAAGACTGATTAGCCTCAGGGCGAGCAGAAAACGTAGCCGTAGACCGGTTATTAAGTTCCTCACGTATTTGGCGCAATTCTTGCGCATGCTGAAACTGCATTTTCTGAATATTCTCAAGAATAGCCGAAAGAATTCGTTCAGAATTTGACGAATTAGGACGAGTTTCATCCTCATTTTGCTTTTCAGATGCATTACTTTCTACATCAAAAGTTCGACCAGGTAAAACGGCTTCGTTTTCCGTCTGGTTATCATCGTTATTCGCGCGCAAGTTAAGATCATTATTAACGATCGTTGCGTCAGAATTTACTTCAATTTGTGTATCAGCAGAATTACCGGTTCCGGAATGCACACTGCCAGTAGTAGACTCGTTATCAGAAGGGATAACAGAGGTATTATTTGCCGAAGGGGGTAAAGTAGTATTATCAATCGCCGAAGAACTGGTTTGATCAGGCTGTAATTGACGCGCAGGACGGGCTAGAGGCGGCACCTTTTTAGCTGGAGGGGTACGTAAAATTTTCTTACCACCCATTATAAAAAATGGAACGTTTGAAATATGAACGTTAGGTAAAAGAAAATTTTTTCTCCAAAAAATCCACTATCTGAAAGTCTGAAAAAATTTTTCCGAATTGGACCCCTCTAGGTATGGGTTTTTCCCGAAAACGTACCTCTATATGCCAAAATAGCAACGAGTACGAAAGAGAGGCACAAAAGAATGTATAAGCGTGGCGAAAGGCGAAAATATTTCGCTTAGTCGAATAGGTATATAGAGAAAAAATACCAGCGACTTTACCACAAATACAGAATTTCTTTGCCGCGAACGCTTAACTTATCTGCGCACTGCCGCGGCGCGGACGATACGATAAAAATATACGGGCGAAACAATACACATTTTTAGAATGCCGAAATAAATATTTTTGGGTAAAAGAAATATTATGTATTAATTTAAATGATGACAGACACCGGATCGGTTGTCGCGAGCAACCTTAAGGGGGAAACTCCAGTGTAACTTAAGGCGGTCGTTGCACTTTGGAGTTGTCTTAGCGCGCGCAAATGAGTTGGCTGATTAAGTACTTGAAGTATGTACGGATAGCTAAACTGACAGCACGCCGTCAGGACAGATACCCAACACACAACAACTACCAAAGCAACGAACCCCAATAAGTACCTTCGGGGCTTACCTAAGTACCTATGCTACAACTAGCGCTGGTCAAGAAGCTGCGGTAAAAACCTGCACTCTTCCAAAATGACCCTGAATACCTACTACCTAAAATCTCCACGGACGTAATTGGTCCGATACCTATGGAGATTATGGGTTGGAGATGCCGACCGCAGATCTTAACCAGGAGTAATTAGATAACCCCGGAATTTGCCCTAGGTCCTTGGACCTCTTTAGACCAAAAGAATAATTTTTCGCGAAAAGAATTGAAAAGGTTTCGCACCAGATTACCTATGGCGAAACAACTTACGAATTTTGGTTCCAATAGCACTCTGTACCTAAAACACAACAACAAAGAGCTCTAATCCGGGCTGTCATCCACTATAAAAATTATGTAATAATTTTTATAGATTTTTGGTTTGAAAAAGGAATTGTGAATTTTGCACAAAACGATAAATAAAGACTTTACCCAACGAAATCCGGCAAGAAATAATATTACGGCCGGCCTAGTCCCAATTCCTGACTGCTTGCGAATATAATTGTAACTTAGGTGGGTTCCGTCCGCCTTCGAGTTATTGGAGTATCTTAGCGCGCGCAAACGAGTTGGCTGATTCAGCACTTGAAGTATGTACGGATAAATAAACTGACAGCACGCCGTCAGAGAAGATACCCAACACACAACAACTACGAAAGCAGCGAACCCCCGTAAGTACCTTCGGGATTTACCTAAGTACCTATGCTACACCTAGCGCTGGTCAAGAAGCTGCGGTAAAAACCTGCACTCTTCCAAGCTGACCCTGAATACAAACTACCTAAAATCTCCACGGACGTAATTGGTCCGGTACCTATGGAGAAAAAGGGAAGGAGATGCCGACCGCAGATCTTAACCAGGGGTAATTAGATAATCCCGGTATTCGCCCTAGGTCCTTAGACCTTTTTAGACCAAAAGAGTAATTTTTCGCGAAAAGAATTGAAAGGGTTTCGCACTAGATTACCTATGGCGAAACTACTTACGATTTCTGGTTCCAACAGCACTCTGTACTTAAAACACAACAACAAAGAGCTCTATTCCGGGCTGTCATCTACTATAAAAATTATGTAATAATTTTTATAGATTTTAGGATTGAAAAAGGAATTATGAATTTTGCACAAAACGATAAATAAAAACTTTACCCAACGAAATCCGGCAAGAAATAAAGCTATGGCCGGCCTGATCCCAATTCCTGACTGCTTGCGATATAATGCACCCCTAAGCAGTGGATTTTTGTGCTTTTACCGAATTAAAACAATGAACAATAAATGGCGCTAATATAGTCGAAGATGACACGCCGCAAAAGCAAAAGCCAAACTGGCACCAACCAACTAATAATCCTGAGGGGGATTGGCCCACAGTAATAGAAGAAGAAATTATTGTAAAATGTGTTTATGACAAAAATTGTGTGCTACTTGCACATAGATTTTCCAGGTCTCCGCACAGGCTCAACGTGAATAGCGGTCATGTCGCCTATGTTTTAAATGTGAAAAGTGATAGGGGACTTGTGGGGTGTTCCACAGTAAAAAGGTCGCATCATAGTATCCCTCGCGACACCTAGCGACAAGAGTCCAACCAATTGACACTGCGTGGTCGGAATGCCTCCGCATGTCATATCGTCGATCTGAAAATATGGCTGGGTCGCCAAAGTGGAAACACACGACCGGATGGTCTGAATTGGCGCACTAAGGTGCGCAAAGGCCGTACATGTAACGGCTCGTGTAGATACACTATCTACACTCCTCCCCTCACCGGGAAAAAATTCGGAACACGGGCCGAATTTTTGTTTTAATTGGAATGAAAATTATTGAAATATAAGAAAAATTTGTTGGGGATCCAACAAATGGAAAAGTTTGAGTAATTTATCGAAATTTTGGTTGGGCCCCCTGTGGATGGGAAAAAAATTTTGAGTTAAAAAGTATGGCGGCTGAATCCATGACCGAGCCTCTATCAAGTAGTGCGGAAACCTGAAAAATAAATTTGGATAAAAGGAAATTAAGTAGGTTTTAGATAAAGTTAAGATAAAATAAGGCCACACTTGCTCTGAGCAAGTTCAGGAATCAACAAGCTTAAAATGACGAGATTATGCAAAATTTAAAGACGAAAATTTTAAAGATACAGGCAATAACGGACCGCGAACTAGTAGTTTTATAATAAAGACGCTTTACACAAGACGCGAAAAAGACGACGTTGATCCAAACGAATAAAATGCTGCTGGCCATCGGCACGATCGCAGAGTCCAAATAAATGTGGTAAGCGAGCCAAACGTGGCTATCAACGGCGTTTATGGTCGGGTTTCGACGTCGGAAAGAAACGAGACGATCGAATCGAGCGACGCGACGAGTCACTCGAGTCCGTAGAGCGACGATTCGACGGGCGATCCTCATCCAATAAATTTACGCGCGGTTGCATGCGTTCGCGCAGGCTACGATGTTCGTCGTACGAAACGGCATCCGGCGATGGTGCTTCGAATCCATAATAAACTCGTGGTTGACTAGACGGAGTAGCCGGACGGCGGAACTCCTCGAACCTTTGATCACGGCGCGGTGGAGAAGGAAAGCGCCCAAAACTGCCGGATTCGCGCGAAGGAGAGCGCGAATGGTATGGTTGTGGTTGTGGTTGACCCCAAAACTCATTTGACCGGGAGATTGAACGGCGTTCGTGTTGCGGCCGATCGAGACTAACGGTTGACCGCGGCGACCAACGCGTTGGTGATGGGCGACGCCCAACGCCTTCGCGTTGACGCTGCGGCAAACGCTGCTGCGACGATTCGAATTGCCGCTGTTGATAACCGCCGACGTTGTCAGCCGACCGCTGCAACCAATGCGTCGGTAATGAGCCACGCCCAAAACCTTCGCGTTGATGCAACGGCGACCTTTGGCGCTGCACTGCTCGCGGCGGCGGGGTTGAACGCGGCCGGTGTTGCTGCGTTGGCCGCTGCTGCAATTGCTCACGCGGCGTCGACGCTGCCGGTAACTGGGGCGAATTCTGTCTGAAACGAGACAAAGAAGAGGGTCCGGGTTCGTTTTCAGATGGCTTCGATAATAACGCCAGTTGGCGATAGATCATCGCTTGCCTTTCGCGTCGCTCTCGTCGTTTTTGATTGGCACGCATAGCTCGTTGAGTATGTTCGTATTTATTCCGGACGTATCGGCTGGCCCTTAATAAAGGAATGGCTTCGTGATAGGATCGTAAGCGTTCCATGTACGCGTTCTCATCCTCACGTCTTATTTCAGAGGCCACGGCTAAAGAGCCTGGCTTACGTGCAACAGTAACGCGTGGCAATGGCGGCATCGGTTGAGTTTCACGATCGGCTTTCTCGATTATCATTCGGGCCTGGCGTAAGTCGATCTGAGCCTGTAAGGAAAGATCTGAAACGTTTCGTCGTTTCTTCGCTTGGGGGCCACTTGGGTCCTCCGCATCAGCGAGTCGTTTGTGCGATTGGCGTCTCTGCTGGTTTCGGCGAATATTGTTCAATTCGTCAGGCAGTTTTTTCAGAAGATAATGCGTAGAGTGTTGGCGCGATTTGTGACGACCGAATTGAGCAGGCACCGTTAAGTCAGGATCTGTGGCTTCGCGAATTAGCTGAATATCGCAATGTAGCACAACCGGATCCTCAATTTCTTCCGCTAACTCAGGAAATTCTACGAAGGCTTCCCTCGGAAATTGAGTATACGTTGGACCGAAGAAGGCGGCACGAAGCATCCGTCGAATCTGTTCACACATTCGCCAGGCAATTCCAGGATCGCCATACAACGTCGCAAAAATGAAGAAACGTTGATCTAAATAGCGCAACAGTGATGTAGCTTGCAACACGTGCGCAGTAGCGAACACCGGTTTGCGGCTGAAAGTGGTTTCGTATTCTCTCTCGAATTCACGAAACGCTTCAAAAATATCAACCATTTGCCGCATCGTCAAACACAACGGCGCCGTATGATCAGGCTGAGGCTGGATACGATGCGGAAAGAACTCAGGCTGAATTGTGACACCGAGTCGAACGTTCATTTGCGGCGGCGTCGGCTGAAAAGAATGGTTTGCGACGTATTGGATGTTTACTTCGTAGACCATATAACCGGTCGTGATAAACATGCGATTTCGCGTAAACAACGGATCTGGATAGAACTGGCGGTGAAAGACAGAAGGCTGCGTAATAAAACGCGGCGCAACCCGATTCCTAAATGCCTCGTTTGGATCCGGATCCGTGGGCAAGCGTAGCGGAATGATTGGCCTCTCCGGCGGACTAGAGATTCGACAATACTGCAAATAACGGGCGTACATCGAGTTGTAACACAGTTGAATGTCAGTACGCAAACCTGTGTACAGTTCCAAACCTGCTTCTGGTCCAAGCCAATCGCGAAAATTGAGAAAATTATGGATAGACAGGCAAGGTTGACCTGTTTCCTGCAATTCTTGCATGGTTTCCTGAAAATAATTCGCGTAGGCGGTTGTTCGCCGTTGTTCCTCGTTATCCTGCACCTGCATCGGCTGTTCAGCCGGAGTTAGGACAACTGGTTCCGTCGGTTGCGGCTGCGAAATTCGAGGAATACGCGTTGACGGCAAAGGCTTGGCGGCGAAAGGCAACGTCATTGAGGCCATGATATTTTGGATATCCGTCGGCGCCGAGTAAGCAGGCGGAGGAGGAGCCACTGAAGCTGGAACAGCTTGTAAGGGCTCAAAACGCGATTTTCGAGTACGTGCCGGTTGAGAGACGAAAGGCAAATTTTTGACATCCAGGGGCCGACCTAACGGGGCGCTGGTTGCGGCCACAACTGGAACCCTATCTAAAACGTTTGTATCCATCGGTTCAGGCACGTTACGCGATGTGGAAGGCAAATTAGCAATAATACCGTCGAGAACTTGTTGCTGCGTCGGCGATGGCGAACGCTGCGACGGCGGCGGAAATGGCGGCCTACCCTGGTCGTCTAACTCATAGCCATCTAAAATAATCATCGTCGGATCCTCGCCGTCCGAATCAGCTGTCAATGATCTGCGGAAATGTTGTCGTATGGCTTTTCGCCTTTGTTTCATATTGGGCGGTAATTTCGACAGCTTGATGTATAACGGCTCCGGCGGCGGCGCTGCCTGGACGGAACGTTCGTCACCCTCAAAAGTAAAACCTGGCGGAACACGACGAGGAGAAATTTGACTCATGTTTGGCGAATACGTATCGATAAGAATGTAGACATCGAGCGAGAAAATCGGGTCTAAAACGAGATACCGTAACATAGGACCCGTCAAAGGCATGTTCCATGCCTGGCCAATCCACGTGACTGCCAAAGAATCCGGCTGCATATCGAAGAAGAAAGCTGCCAACGTTTTTAGGCGATGATTTCCGGCATCGATACGATGTTCGACCATGAAAAAGCGGCTCATCACCAGCGTATCTAAAATATTGGCCCTGAAAACCGAACGCAGTGGAGGAAAGCTATCACGATTTTGTAAATAGGCCACTACATCTGCGCGATGTGGGCCGTAGACGTGAAAATAGGCAATCTTATCGTTACTAGGATCGTGGCAGGCTAGAAAAACATCTCGCAGCTGTGTCTCAAGCAACTCCGCCAGCCCAAACGGGGGCTGTGGAAACCTAGAAATATCCCAAACAAAAACATGGCCACGAACGTCGGCGATCTGAATGTATCGAACAAAAGGACCGTTGGCCTGCATGTAGTTGGGATCGAGTTGTTGCCAATATCGTTCCCAAACGCGGTAGGGCATGAACGAACGGTCGTTAACATGCTCGGAGTCGAAGCCAAAAAAGTACTGGCTGTTCAGACGATTAGACGACCTGAAAAGTGTTCGTATCGCGTTATAAGACTGTTCGTGTGTTTCGACCATTACGGTACGTCGAATGGCGTTTTCGGGCACATATGGCGCTGACAACGGGATACGGTCCATCGTTGCCAGCCACCACTTACGTTGGGCATAGATACGATCGTAGTGGTGTGGCGTTTCGTGGTGTGATGGTTCGCGAAGATTGGGAGTCACGTGTTCGTCGTTTTCGAAGTAAAGGAACTGTAAAGGGCACACCTCTGCGCGATACTGCTTTGCAGCAGCCGCAGCTTCGAGCGCTACTAGGAAATGGGCGGCATCGTTGTCGTTCCCGAGGCTAAACGTCGGACGATCTCGGTCCACGACGTCCTCTTCTGTTGGGGCACGCTGCTCAGCCATGGCTCTGCAAAAGGTGTAACGTTAGTTAAGGGCACGGCATGTGCCGATTTAGCACCAATTAACAAACGAATAGGCGCACACTCCCTCATATTCCTTTCCCGGCCCGCTAATTCCTCAAAAGTTATAACTACTGCCGGACACACAGGTCGACGCGGTAGCTTAACTAAAACAAAATCACCGGGTACGTATGCGTACTTTTCGGCAATGAGATCGGAATAGGGCAACTTTGGGGCAGGTAAGAGGCGATTACGGTGCACTACATGTTCGATTAAAGGATTATGCAAATAGATGATGCGCGCAGTTTCAGGCGTTGGCAAGGCTTTGATGCGATACGGACCTAATTGTTTAGGTGAAAGTTTTCCAATTTCAGGCTGAATTACCGCTTTATTGTTGAGATATACAATATCGTCAACTGCAAATTTACTTTCGCGCGTTGTTTTGTCATACTGCTTTTTCTGATGGTTACGCGCTTTAGCAAGATTTTCGCTAGCGATATCGTGTAAGTTAAGAAGCGTAAGTTTCAGATCAGCAAGATATTTTTCAGCGATGTTAGGTATATTAGGATTCAACGCGAGATCGCTTAAAAGCTGTATATCGAGTGGAAAAGAAGGTTCACGACCGTACAGCATCTCAAATGGCGAAATATTTGTAGATGACTGCGGCGTTGCGCGATACGCGAATAAAGCAAAGGGCAAAAATTGTTCCCAGTCGTATTGATTTCTCGCGCTTAGTTTAGAAAGTCCATCGATGAGTGTTCGATTATACCGTTCAACCAACCCATCACACTGAGGATGATAAGGGGTTGTGAAAACTTTTTGAACACTTAGTAATTTGCAAACTTCGGAAATTAGCGCTGATGTGAAATTTGAGCCTTGATCAGTTAAAAATCGCTTTGGAACGCCGTGTCTAGGAATTACTTCGCGCAATAATAGGTTTGCTATGGTGACCGCTTTTATATCAGACACTGCAAACGCTTCAACATACTTAGTAAAATAGTCCATGAAAACAACGATTTGATCATTCCCGGACGTCGAACGAGGCATATGGAGACAATCACACGCGATTAACTCAAACGGTGCTGAAACTTCGATGGGCTGCAGAGGTATGGTGGTGGGGTTATTCGCTACCTTACGCTGCAAACACACCTCACAATTCTTACACCATGCAAGCACATCATTCTCCATTCTAGGCCACCAGTAACGAAGCTGAATGGCGGGTAAGATTTTTCGCGCGGAGAAATGGGCTCCAAAGATGGAATCATGAAATTCGGTTAAGATGAAACTACGAAGCGATTTCGGAATGACAAGCTGATGAATGGTATTAGCTGCACGCTTAGGCTGAAATCTGCGATAAAGAATCTTATTTAGCAAGAAAAATTCGTCGCGATATTTACGTGTTGTTAAGTCGTTGAGCGATTCACGAATTTTGTTTAACTCTTCATCTTGACGTTGTTCAGCAAGTAGTTTAGCAGGCGACAGAATTTCTGCTTTTTCAGCTTCAGATAAAGTGATGCGTTCATAAAAAACTGGCGGATGATCGTTTTGCGCAGCTTGCTGTTTTGGCGCGATGGTTTGTTGTCTTATATCAGGTGGTTTGTTGTCGTCGTCAGACTCAGACGCTTCGGATTCGAGGTTAGCGACGTTAGCAACGGGTTTACGTTCGAGTTTATAACGTTGTTCGTCGCGATCGTACTTAGGATGACGCGATAATAAGTCCGCAGCGCAGTTATATGCGCCTGGTACATAAACAACCTCATACTCGTATTCTTGTAATTTTAAACCCCAGCGTCTTAAACGACTGGAAGGATCTTTTACATTTACGAGCCAAGTAAGCGCCTGATGATCTGTTTCCACGATGAATTTTTTGCCATAGAGATAATGCCTATAATGCTTAATTGCCCAGACAACCGCTAAAGCCTCCTTCTCAGAAGTGGCATAGTTACATTCGGCCGAGTTTAAAACACGGCTAGCATAACCAAGAATGAAACGATTTTTAGATGGAAGATGTTTCTGCGTAAGAATGGCACCTAGCGCATAATTGCTTGCGTCGGTTGTCAGGATGAATTGATGGTCATTATCGAACTTAGGCAACTGCAAAATCGGTGGTGAAGTGAAGGCATCTTTTAACGTTTGAAAAGCTTTTTGATGTTCTTCAGTCCAAAGAAATTCCGTGTCTTTTCTTAATAAACGAAAAAGAGGTTTCGCGATTTTCGCGAGATCTTTTACAAATTTTTTGAACCATTGAACGAGACCAAGAAATTTCTGTAAAGCTTTCACCGTTTTTGGCACTGGAAAATTGATCAAATCTGCAATTTTAGTCAAGTCAGGAGCAATACCTAGCGAACTTATGCGATGACCCAAAAATTGGACTTCTGCATGGGCTAGATGACATTTTTCTGGTTTAACCCTTAAGTTTGCGTTTTGAAGCGCGCGAAAGACATCTTCTAGATTTTTAAGATGCTCTGAAAACGTGCGCGAAAACACAATTATATCGTCGATATATACGAGACAGGTTTTCCAATTTAAACCAGCGAGAACAAGCTCCATAAGGCGCTGAAAATCGGCGGGGGCGTTTTTTAAACCAAAAGGTAACACTTCGAATTCGTAGTGACCTACAGGACAGATAAAAGCGGTTTTTTCACGCGATTTTTCGTCAAGGGGGATCTGCCAATACCCAGATTTTAAGTCTAGCGTACTAAAGTAAGCTGCAGACCCTAGGGCATCAAAATAATCGTCAATTTGAGGTAGAGGATAAATTTGAGTTTTTGTCACATCATTTAATCGTCGATAATCCACAACTGGGCGGAGGGAACCATCTTTTTTCCCAATTAAAAACAAAGGACTGGCCCAGGGACTAGTTGTTGGTCTGATGACTTTTTCCGCGATCATTTCGTTTATTATTCGTTGCATGACTTGTCGGCGCGCGTGTTCGACACGATAAGTTTTACCTACAACAGGGGGATTATCCCCTGTGTCGATGTGATGTTTAACGAGCGGAGTGCGACCGAGTGGTTCGCCTTTTAAAGCGAATATCGAATTATATTTATGACAAAGATCACGAATTTGCTGCTGTTCCTTAGAGTTAGCGATGGAACCCTGTAAAGCCTTATTTATCGAGGAAAAAAGTTCGAGCGAGCGATCGTCTGAAACAGAAACATGAGACACGACCTCAACATCAGACGTTAGCGATCCAATTAGCTCTCCAGTGTCGACCTGAACGGGCGATTTCGAGATGTTACATAACCTCAAAGGAAAAACTGAAACTGAAGTGTCGACGATAGCAGGGGCGACAAAAAGTGAACTTCTGCGCATAAAATCTGGATCGGGCTCGAAAAGTGCAATATCAGCATCATAGGAACCGTGACTTATATAAGCAGGTGTTATTAACTCGTGGCGTGGCAAAATCGTGATGGGCTCTGAAATTGAAACATGCACGCAGATAGGACATGCGATCTTAGCGTTTGGATTGGTACGAAACTGCAATTTTTCACTCGGTGATAAGAGATTTAATTTTATACCGTTTATAAACGCACAATCTTCGATGGGATTCACCCAGAGTAACGCGGAACGGCAAAAATCAAAACCGAGAAGCATGTCTTCTGGCAATTTATCGATGATAGACACTAACGTGGGAATAGAATGATCCGCGATAGTTATAGTCATATTAAAATTAAAGCGAACAACTACTGTTGTGTCACCTACACCGTGCACGACTTTAGACGTTTGTTTCGGAGGTAACCTGAAACCTAGTCTTAAAAATGCTGCAGTAGTCATCATTGTGACTTGCGAGCCAGTGTCAATTAGTGCCGGAATTTTTACACCATGAATTTCAGCCAAAATGGTGGGTAGATTTGTACCTGCATGACTAACTATCGGAATTTCAGGATCCTGATTTAAGGTGGGGGATGAAGTCATTTTTTCTAAAACCGCTAATCTTCGCTGCAATCTATCATATTCTTCCAAAAATGCTTGGGATGCAAAATTTTCTTCCCGCTTAGTTTCTTCAGATTGATGAGAAGTAACCATGTTTGCATTTTTCTTAGGCGAGTAGGGCGGTTGCGGCGGGGGATAATCTAAGGCGGGCTGGAAATCCGCTACATATGTGACGTTAGGGGGATAATTTCGCGGCGCAGAACGATAATTGGAATTATAATACGTATTACGCTGTTCTGCCGGATGAGTCACATAAGGATTATTTTGGCGATAGTCATACGATTGCATGCGATTATCATAGGGCTGATTTTGATAGTTTTGGCGATAATTTGGCGCGTAATCGTTATAGTTTTGCCTAAAAATTGGACGCGAGCGCCTAGAATCAAAACGTGCGTCAGAACTTTGAGGGATAGGTTGACGATTTTGGCTTTGATCGCGATACCTAGGCTTAGACTGAGGTCGATTATTATTATTTGAGCGCGACGATGAGCGATTACGACTATTCCAAGAACGCGACTGACTACGTTGACGCGCGGCGGGTTCGAATTTCGCTTGCTGTGCATTTTCGTCAAGTTTGCGCTGTCTCATCTTTTTAAAACATTGTTCTTCAACATGACCCGTGCGCTTACAAAAATCGCAAAATTTACGCGCTGAAGATTGCTCATTTTTGGGGCGTTTTGAACGAGAAAACGTCTTATTGCGCGAACGATCAGAATCAGCATTATTAGAAAAACGCACAGATTCCTTAGGAATTGCACCGGTGGCAGGATTGGCAATGGTCGAGACATAGGGCGTTGGCGCTTTTTTCGCTACAAGTTGGCGCGCTGCATACTCTGCGCATTTAGCATTATGCAAAAATTCATGTAACTCAGCTTCAGGCGCGCGTTGATAGGCTGCAGTTGAAATTTCAGGTAACATACCGCGCTTTAATTGATGGCGAAGCATTTCGTTAAATTGCTCAGAGTCGGTTTCAATATGAGGTCTAGCGCGTCTTAATTGTTTGTGAAGCGCGAGATAGTAAGCTTGAACAGACTCATTGGGCTGTTGCTTACGGTCAAGAAAGTGGTCATATAACGTATCGTGATCGAGAGGACAAAATTCCGCGATCATAGCGTACTTAGTCTTAGTGTAAGAATTACGCACTTCTTGAGGTAACGCTTCATACAAATTTAACGCATAGTCGTCGAAAAATGATGAAACAAATTCAGCTCGATCTTTTTTATCAATTTTATATATTTTTGCCAGTCTTTCAAATTCGCTGAAAAATTTCCGAATATCGGTTTTTTCACCCTGAAAAGATTTCCTAGCAGCTACAGCTATATGCATTTGCTGTATGAAAGGGCCGCGATTAATAGCTTCAGCAACAGATGATTTATCGCGCGAAGAAGACGAAGAATCTGAATTATGGCGCGAGCGACGAGAACTGCGACGCGAACTTTCGCTGCGACGCGAGCGATGCGAATCTTCCTGCTGCGAAGAGCTAGAGTCCTCATCTGAAAATCTGACATGGCGCTGGCTGGCTGGCGCGACTATATTGTCCCTGATTGGCATGGATTCGTCGTTAGGATTGGCTAAATTATCGTGCGCTGAAAAATTATCGCTCCTGAAATGCGACGCGTGCTGCATGGGCGCGCTTTCCGCGTTAGAAGGAAAATACTGCAAGGGCGGCGGGTTTACAGAATGATGTTGCGTATTATTTACAGTATTAGGCACAAATTCAGGCGCTAGCTGATTTAAAGGGCGCTGCAAAAATTCTGAAAAAGTAGGCGCGTTTTCAACACTTTGCTGATTAGACGCGTGCTGTGAAGAATGCGCAAAAGTAGATAAATTATCCGCAGAAAGAGGGTTTTGCACACGCTGCTCACGCATACACGACGATCTAAAATCAACAGGCATACGATCACTCATAGGTAAAATAGGCACAGATGTTCTTTCAGACGCGAGTGTAACCTTAGGCTTAGGATTATTAATCGGAGGCCGAATGACAGGCGATGAATTATCAAACTCGGTTTCGTTATTTACCGTCTGTTCGACACGCCGTTTCGGTAACTCGATAGGCACGTCATTAATCACGTTTTCGTCGTTATGTACTCGCAAAGACTGACTAGCCTCAGGGCGAGCAGAAAACGTAGCCGTAGACCGGTTATTAAGTTCCTCACGAATTTGGCGCAATTCTTGCGCATGCTGAAACTGCATTTTCTGAATAGTCTCAAGAATAGTCGAAAGAATTCGGTCAGAATTTGCCGAATTAGGACGAGTTTCATCCTCATTTTGCTTTTCAGATGCATTACTTTCCACATCAAAAGTTCGACTAGGTAAAACGGCTTCGTTTTCCGTCTGATTATCATCGTTACTCGCGCGCAAGTTAAGATCATTATTAACGATCGTTGCGTCAGAATTTACTTCAATTTGCGTATCAGCAGAATTACCGGTTCCGGAATGCACACTGCCAGTAGTAGACTCGTTATCAGAAGGGATAACAGAGGTATTATGTACCGAAGGGGGTAAAATAGTGTTATCGCTCGCCGAAGAACTGGTTTGATCAGGCTGTACTGGGCGCGCAGGACGGGCTAGGGGCGGCACCTTTTTAGCTGGAGGGGTACGTAAAATTTTCTTACCACCCATTATAAAAATGGAACGTTTGAAATATGAACGTTAGGTAAAAGAAAATTTTTCTCCCAAAAAATCCACTATCTGAAAATCTGAAAAAATTTTTTCGAATTGGACCCCTCTAGGTATGGGTTTTTCCTGAAAACGTACCTCTATATGCCAAAATAGCAACGAGTACGAAAGAGAGGCACAAAAGAATTTATGAGCGTGGCGAAAGGCGAAAATATTTCGCTTAGTCGAATAGGTATATAGAGAAAAAATACCAGCGACTTTACCACGAATACAAAATTTCTTTGCCGCGAACGCTTAACTTATCTGCGCACTGCCGCGACACGGACGATACGATAAAAATATACGAACGAAACAATACACATTTTTAGAATGCCGAAATAAATATTTTTGGGTAAAGAAAATATTATGTATTAATTTAAATGATGACAGACACCGGATCGGTTGTCGCGAGCAACCTTAAGGGGGAAACTCCACTGTAACTTAGGTGGGTTCCGTCCGCCTTCGAGTTATTGGAGTATCTTAGCGCGCGCAAACGAGTTGGCTGATTCAGCACTTGAAGTATGTACGGATAAATAAACTGACAGCACGCCGTCAGAGAAGATACCCAACACACAACAACTACGAAAGCAGCGAACCCCCGTAAGTACCTTCGGGATTTACCTAAGTACCTATGCTACACCTAGCGCTGGTCAAGAAGCTGCGGTAAAAACCTGCACTCTTCCAAGCTGACCCTGAATACAAACTACCTAAAATCTCCACGGACGTAATTGGTCCGGTACCTATGGAGAAAAAGGGAAGGAGATGCCGACCGCAGATCTTAACCAGGGGTAATTAGATAATCCCGGTATTCGCCCTAGGTCCTTAGACCTTTTTAGACCAAAAGAGTAATTTTTCGCGAAAAGAATTGAAAGGGTTTCGCACTAGATTACCTATGGCGAAACTACTTACGATTTCTGGTTCCAACAGCACTCTGTACTTAAAACACAACAACAAAGAGCTCTATTCCGGGCTGTCATCTACTATAAAAATTATGTAATAATTTTTATAGATTTTTGGATTGAAAAAGGAATTATGAATTTTGCACAAAACGATAAATAAAAACTTTACCCAACGAAATCCGGCAAGAAATAAAGCTATGGCCGGCCTGATCCCAATTCCTGACTGCTTGCGATATAATGCACCCCTAAGCAGTGGATTTTTGTGCTTTTACCGAATTAAAACAATGAACAATAAATGGCGCTAATATAGTCGAAGATGACACGCCGCAAAAGCAAAAGCCAAACTGGCACCAACCAACTAATAATCCTAAGGGGGATTGGCCCACAGTAATAGAAGAAGAAATTATTGTAAAATGTGTTTATGACAAAAATTGTGTGCTACTTGCACATAGATTTTCCAGGTCTCCGCACAGGCTCAACGTGAATAGCGGTCATGTCGCCTATGTTTTAAATGTGAAAAGTGATAGGGGACTTGTGGGGTGTTCCACAGTAAAAAGGTCGCATCATAGTATCCCTCGCGACACCTAGCGACAAGAGTCCAACCAATTGACACTGCGTGGTCGGAATGCCTCCGCATGTCATATCGTCGATCTGAAAATATGGCTGGGTCGCCAAAGTGGAAACACACGACCGGATGGTCTGAATTGGCGCACTAAGGTGCGCAAAGGCCGTACATGTAACGGCTCGTGTAGATACACTATCTACATAATGCACCCCTGGGCAGTGGATTTTCGTGCTTTTACCGAATTAAAACAATGAACAATAAATGGCGCTAATACAGTCGAAGATGACACGCCGCAAACGCAAAAGCCAAACTGGCACAAACCAACCAATAATCCTAAGGGGGATTGGCCCACAGTAATAGAAGAAGAAATTATTGTAAAATGTGTTTATGACAAAAATGGTGTGCTACTTGCACATAGATTTTCCAGGTCTCCTTCGCACAGGCTCAATGTGAATAGCGGTCATGTCGCCTATGTTTTAAATGTGAAAAGTGATAGGGGACTTGTGGGGTGTTCCACAGTAAAAAGGTCGCATCATAGTATCCCTCGCGACACCTAGCGACAAGAGTCCAACCAATTGACACTGCGTGGTTGGAATGCCTCCGCATGTCATATCGTCGATCTGAAAATATGGCTGGGTCGCCAAAGTGGAAACAAACGACCGGATGGTCTGAATTGGCGCACTAAGGTGCGCAAAGGCCGTACATGTAACGGCTCGTGTAGATACACTATCTACATATGCAATAGCGGTGTTTGATGCACTTTTTGAATAAAAATTTCGCGCTCTAGAAGTATACGCAATTTATGCTGAAACTTGAATTTCCTTCCTTCAGTAAAGCATTTTAGCCAATTCTGAAGTCGTTTTTGACAATTAAAACTATAATTTATCAAATGGCGCGAAGCGCTCAGAAAATTTTGAAATTTCAGCTCTCTAAATCATTTTTGCATTACAAAAACTGTGCAGAAGGTAAATATTTTCAATCGTAGTGGAGTTCTAGGACCAGATTATTGATAAAAAATGCTGCCACTGGCGCCGCGCGGGCTTAAACATTAATGACAAGTAAGAATTAAACCAACTCGGCGCGAAGCGCCGAAAATTTTTTTGTAGTTTCACCTCTCTAAAACGCATTTTTGCATTACAAAAAGTAACTGAATCCGTGCGAAAGATAAGGATTTTCAATCGTAGTAAAGTTCCAGACCAGATTGTCGATAAAAATGCTGCAAATTGGCGCGGCGCGGCTTAAACATTATTAATAAGTAAGAATTAAATCAATTCGGCGCGAGGCGCCGAAAAATTTTTTGAAGTTTTACATCTCTAAAACGCACTTTTTAACATTACAAAAATTTTCTACACATGCCAACCAAGCCAAAAAATTTTTTTCCATTTCCTAAAATTTTGGTTGACAAATAGACCAAAAAGTGGAAAAAAACGGTGATCCAGACTGGTTATTCCGTGCACCTACAGACGTAAATATGGCCATTAATCACCAGAAATGCTGCAAAAGTCGAATCTTTGCTGAGATGTCCGTTTTTCTCGGTTGATCGTTCCTGAGATATATTGTGGATGATCATTACACATTTTTTTACATACAAGTAATGTTTTATATCGTGCTGACGTTAATAATAATTTTTACTGTAGCTTTGGATAAATTTCACTATAAATCGTTTACTTTCAGAATCCAATTTTTTCCATTCTTTTGGTCTATTTGTCAACCAAAATTTTGGGAAATGGAAAAAATTTTTGGGCTTGTGTTGGCATTTCTGGAAAATTTTTGTAATGTTAAAAATGCGTTTTAGAGAGTTAAAACTTAAAGAATTTTTTGCGCTTCGCGCCGAATTGATTTAATTAGAAAAGAACAAGACAAGAAAGTGTTTATTGTCAGAAAAATACACGAAATTTGATAAAACGCAAATACATGATAAAATAGTGACTGAACAAAAGGACATACAAAGATCACGGAAGTGATACAACTAGGTATGCCCCAACAATAAATTTGTAAAATCAATGTTTAGGAGCTCTTTTTTGAACAAACGGATTTTGGGAGACGAGACTATTTGATTAGGTAAGGAGTTCCAGATTTTTCGGTATCTTTGCGAAAAATCGTTGAGGTGAGCATTGGAACGGACAATTGGCAACGTAAGTTTACGACTGTTAACTGATCGGGTAATGCCTTGACTAAAAATGAAAAATTCATTAGCATGAATACAAGATAAACCATTAATAATTTGATACATGAGACATAGACATATGTGAAGACGACGAAGCTCTAAAGAAGGCAGGTTAAGAAGCTTTAGGCGTTCAAGATAGGATAAATTGCTATTAAAAGCCAAAAAGACGTTTAGTAAATTTACGCTGAACATTTTCAAGACGATTTATATCATTTGCATAATATGGATTCCATACAGAAACAGCATACTCAAGCATAGGTCTTACATAAGTAGTATAGGTCCTAACTAAAATATCTTTATCACGAGAAAGAAAAGCTTTGTGTATTAGAAAACAACGAGAAACAGCTTTTTTGATTATGTGATTTAAATGTTCCTTAAAATTGAGATTATAGGAAATAGGGATGTTCCGGTTCCAGGTTTTTCAAAAAATCGGTTCCGGTTCCGGTTCTTGGGAAACAAGAATTTCGGTTCCGGTTTCGGTTCGGTTCTTGCGTAAGTTGGAACCGTCGGTTCCGGTTCCGGTTCTTCAACTAGAGAACCGTCGGTTCCGGTTCCGGTTCTCGGTTCCTGTGTTAAAGTATGTACGCTCTTGATTGCTTGACTTCACTGGAACATGTGACGATGTAATCAAAAGATAAATTATTCAGGAAGTCGTTTCTATCTGGCACTTGCACGTTCAAATAGGTTTAACGTCTAGTTGACAATTTACTTATAAATCACTGAATATTATCTATGTGTTTCTTAATTGGAGGCTTATACGAAATCGAAATGCTTAATTCATGACGAAGATCTCGCTGCAATGGTGGAAAGAGAAGTCGAAGAATTTGCCGATTCTTGCGTTTATAGCTAAGCTAGTATCTTGCAGCCAGTGGCGGATCTAGGATTTTCCTAAGGGGCAGTATCCCAACTTTTCCAAAAGACAGTCGAAAATAGGTCCAAAAATTTGCCCTTAACGCGAGAAACAGCGTTTTTTTGGCGTTTTACAAATGTATACTCTTACATTTAAATCACTTTTGACGCAATAGTTTTTCTTGGAAATTTTAAAATTTTCGACAATTTGTAGCTAAGAATCACTAGAATTCTTTGACTTTATCAGAATTCTGGCGCGGAAGCAGATTTTTTTGTACAAGGTCCGTTTGACATGTATTAAAGATGATCCCCAAAAAGTCTTTGTACATTGTGTACACACAAATTTTTGGGTACTATAATATGATACAGTAGCGATTTTATGTGGTAAAAACAGAGTTGTTCGACTTTTGGTAGTGTATTTCAGCTAATTTATGGGTCTCTAAGGGCAAAAAAAACTAAGAATCGTCTTGAAACGGCGCAAGGCGCCTAAAAATTTGACATTTCTCCTTTCGATATGCAGTTTCTGCCATTATAAAGATAGATAGAGCACACAATCAGTCATTTTGACGCGAAGCGCCGTACATTTCTGCGAATTTTAGACCTTTTAGTAATTTTTGTCTCTCCAAAAATCTTCAGACATGTACAAAGACGGTCCCGAAAAGTCTTTGCACATCGGGAAAATCTTTGCCGAATACAAAAACCGTGCGCGAAGCTGCCGGAAATTTTGTGAGATTAAGACAGATAGACGTCAAGAAGCATGCTTTACAGCTTGATTCATTGTATTTATAGCATTTGATGCGAAACATCGAAATTTTTAATTGAAAATAGAAGAAAACTATGCAAAAATGGCTGTTTCTGCTGCTAAAATTGTTTTGAAACCTGACATGAACAGAAAATGGTTTCCAGATGGCCAAGAAAGTAAATAAATGTCATAAATAGGTATCATCCGGCGGGTAAAGCCGAAAAAATTTGAGAAATCATGGTCGCTGAGGGCCAAAAAATAATTGCAAATTGTATATCCATTCTTTATCTCGCCAAACATTTTTGGCAAATGAGGGCGGCCCCTCCCGCCCCCTAGACTCGCCCTCGCTTGCAGCGCCAGCTACAAGCGTTTTATCGGAACAGCTCTTCAGTTGCACTGGAATCATTTACGACCCTCTCAGAAACAGGCTACATGGCGAAAAAGCAGAACGACCGTTATTTTTAAAATATAATTTACCCAGAACAATACCAAGTTTTAGTCTGTAAACTTTTGGGTAATAATAGGTTGAATTGCTGCTTCATGTATTCACTAAATTTCATGAAGTTCGATTTTTAACTCTAATTTTAAAAAACCGATAACCGACTCCAAAAAAGATCGGTTCCGGTTCTGGTTCTTAAAAAATCAAAAGTCGGTTCCAGTTCCGGTTCTTAGAATATAAAAAAATCGGTTCTCGGTTCCGGTTCCGGTTCCAAAAAAATGGTTGGTACCAGCCAGTTCCAGTTCCGGTTAACCGGCACATCCCTTTAATGGGAAATATAGACACCCAGATCACGAACAGAACTAATGTCATTTGAAATATTTATATTATTAGAAGAATAAAGCTTTTTTTTGGATTATTTTTACCAAGATGTAAAACTGCACATTTTCCGTAGCAACAGGAAGTTGCCAATTAACAGACCAAGTGTAAATATTATCCAGATCTTTTTGTATTAAATGATAATCAGAAGATGGACCAAAGATTTTGACATCAATAGCAAAGAGGTAAATTTTACTATATTTAATCAAGTTACATAGGTCATTTACATAAATTGAGAATAAAGTAAGACTAATACAACTTGGGGGACACCACTGCCAACAGGCATGAAGTCAGAAAAAATTCGTTAATACAAACACGCTGAGACCAACCGTGTAAAAAGGAATTGAGCCAATTAAAAAGTAGACCTTTTATTCCATACTTTGAGAGCTTATATAAAATGTTGAGCCGAATTTTAATCGAAAGCTTTGGAAAAGTCGATGTAAGCTACATCAACAGGAGTCCTATTGCTCAAAGATATCGTCCAGTTGTGTTTACATTTAAGTGGTTGTAATTCGTAAGACTTGGATTTTAGAAAACCAAACTGAGAAAAAGATAAGAGTCTGTTTATAGTGAAGAAAAGCGAGAATTTTTTGAGTTTGTCAAACTTTCCATGATTTCACTTGATGAGCAGCAAATAGAAATCGGTCTGTAATTACTCACTAAGGCTGCGTCTCCTTTTTTAAAGATAGGAGTTACATTGGCCAATTTCCATAAATAAGGGATAGTGCTAGTTAAGAAAAGGAACATTAAAAACACTTGTTAAAGGCTCAGCAAGATAATTTAGAAGTTTTTTCAAGAAAAATGATAGAGTCCATCAGGACCAATAGGAAAAGAACCTCTTATTCGATTTAAGACCAGTTGCATCGTTCCAAGCTGTCAAAATGAATGGTTTGCAATGCTAAACCAGTCATCGAGTCTAAAAAAGGAAGATGATTATTATCAACAGAAAAAAACAAAAGAATCAAAAAAGAAAGAATTAAAAAAAATTAATTTTTTTATTGCTTAAAGCAGGACAATGTGAAAAGCCCAAAAAACGAATTATTTAACGGCCTTCGCCCGTTTTTATGGGTTTTTTTGATGAATTTTTTTCCAGATTCACTTCCTGGCGAAAATCTCGGCTACGCCTGTACGATTTAAGCAATTAGGAATTACTTTTTAGAAATTTTTTTACGTTTTTGATGGAAAAAAAGGCTTATTATGCACGCGAAGCGCTAATTTTTTTTGACTTTTCTTGCAATAAAACCATAAACTGCCAAAAGATAGAAATAATCTTTTGATTTTACGTCGCAGAGCAGCCTTGTGCAACCATAACTTAGTTCTTGGGTACTTCCACAGAATAGTAACGATTATGACGTCATCAGACAAACTGATGCCTGTATCTCGACCTAAGTGGGAGTCGTACCGACTTAAGCGGGAGCGATATCTACCTAAGAGGGAGTACTGCCACCCGCATCAATCTAAGCCTGAGCCTAGGAAAAATCAAGAAGTTTGAAAAAAAATCAATAACTGTTGCGACTATATTTTGCACTACAGCAGTTACTACTCTGTATAAGTGCCAGTTCTTGAGCATGTCGAAATTTCCCCTAGGGGATCCCTTTATTTCCCCACTGGTTACGCCAGTGGATAAGTAAAGTTAACTACATGGGTAAGGAAGATGCGAGATTTTCTTGTGGCTTACTTTATTTTTAGGCTTAGGCTTAGTAATGGACATTAATTATTGATCAAAACGTTGGCGCCAGCATTAGAAATACGCCTGGGCAGGCCCTTGTCCAGAGTTATAGGGGGCACGTGCCCCCCAAATGAATTGTTAGAATTAAAGGTGCGCAAGGTCAAACCTTCAAAGGGGGGCAAAGGGAGCGAAATTCAAAAATTGGTAGATAACTAAGTGTTTCGTACAAACGGATTTATAGTCTTTTTGGGCTCAGAAAACTAGCTATACAGCCTTTTTGGACTCACAAAGTTATGTAGTCTTCTTGGATTAAAAATAGCTATTTAGCCTTTTGAAGTCAAGAAAATAGCTACATATCCTTTTGAAACTCAGAAAAGACAACTGTACAGTGTTTATGAGCTCAAACGGTATGTTTCTGATTCCTTATTTCAGCCCATACCTACATGGAATGCATAGATGCATAAGGTCAGGGTCAGGGTCAGCTGGTCGGCAGGGGATAATATATCCCGGAAATCGAGACCAGTAAATTTCGTCTTCACGCTTTTCCTCACTGCTCAAATGTTGAAGATGATCAGAATAGCCTCTAAGCGTAAAACGCTTCTATGTGATATACCGCCTTTCAAGTATTTTTAGTTTATTTTAACTGCATTACAACAGTTTTAAGTGAAAAAATTGAGAAATTCATCAATCCGTCGAGGAATTTGATTTTTAGACTATTTTAACACGATTTTTGGCCGTTTTCGAATATAAACAAGAACTAGCGCCGTAAAATTTTTTGACATTATCACTGCGTTTGCGCTCAAAAATGATACAGAAAAGGTTCCATCAGCTCAAAATCACCTGACACAGTGTCTGTCTGCCTAAAGCTTCAGCGGTGGTAATACTCTCTCACCTGTTCAATGTGCATATATGATGGAACGGGCTGTAACCTAAGCTGGACGGCTGGAGGGCTTATTTGGACGGATTGTTAAAGAAAGGGAACTATCGAAAATTAAGCGAAATTACTTTTTCACCGATATCGAAATCTAGCTTCTAAGTAATCAATCTATGAAAGTCCACACTTGGATAAGCTGAAACAGTGGCTATTGCCTAAGCGTGTATGTGTGAGTAAGATTGGATTGCATGCAGAGTGTCAAATCATTGTGCAAAATTGACTGATTTCATGATAGATAGTAATTGGCTAGTAATTGCTAACTTAATCCGTTTTCGTGATCATAGCAGGATGATCAACACACACATATTTTTATCCGTTATATCAATCATTAGTCATGTTGGCGCGGAGTTTCACTTGGACATCAAGGAGCTGGAGACAGAATTTTATGATTTTTCAATATTGAATACGCCGGTTCTAATTAACAATAACAATGGGCTTGAAGATTCCGTCGATATATCATCGTTGTCCCCAAGCGATTTACCGCCCAATTTTGCTGAAAAGCATTATGAAAATCACATTCTTGTCGGAAATAGATTCGGCAGATTATTTTATTGTGGATTACCGAGGAGAATCAATAAAACGCTCGACGCGCTCCTTGAAAAGGAAACCAGGCGAAACTCACTGGCTATGATTAATGAGTCCGAAATCGTAATGGTCCTAAGCCGATATTTAAGGGATTGCATTAGATTTTACGTATGTGCTTTGTCATTGATTTACCTAATTATCGTCAGAATAATTAGCTACAAACTCGACATAAGCTCATTTCTATTCAGCTCAGCATCATATTGTACCTACTATAATTTTTTTTGTACAGGAAAGTTTTTTTTGTGAACATTTTATTATGAATTTAATTTATCCATGTAGTTTTTTAATGCAGAGTAGGTATTCATATGGCTTTTGAATCAGCTATATTGCTTAAATTTTAATTCGCTGGAAGAATGCAGTATGCTTTCATGTGCAACCATTATGAGACTTTGAAGTATCTAACGATTCTTAAAAAGTTGTTTCCTTCAAGATGCAATATTTCGATGGAATGTGAAAGATGTGTACCTACTTTTCATGCATGTAATCTAACGACTGAAAATGTTGAGTGGGGTGTAGTCAGTCATTTTTTTGGGAACGATATTTTATTTCGTGTCAAAAGTGACATGAAAACCTAAAAAATGGCCTAAAAACAGTGTTTTTGTACAAAGTCCCTTTGTACGTGTACAAAGATGGTCCCTAAAACTCTTTGTACATTTAGTACATGCAAATTTTTGTGTGCTGTAATCACTGTTTTTTTTTGTACGAGACAAAGATTTTGAGGCTCGTACAAAGATTTTCGGAGCCATCTTTGTACAATGTACAAAGACTTTTTGGGGCAAAGTAATAGTAATTTTAACGTTTTTTTTGAGTATTTTTTAGCAAAATTTCTAAAAATTTTCGGCGCTTCGCGCCGAGTATCATAATTACATTCTATTTAGCTCCAGGCGCGGGCATTAAACACTCCAAAATCTATCTGTAAGCATCTTTGTACAGATTGAAGCATCTTTTACATCTATTTCCACTGTTTTATAAAGATTTTATGCAGAAAAAAGAACTATTAAACAACTGTGCACTGTTTTCTGCCGTTTGAAGATAAAATGGACTCTTTTATCTTTGCGTTGCATTAAATTCATTAGCAAATTGGTGTCTATTATGAGATTCAGTCAGCACATTGCAACCGCTTATTATTTATAATTGTGTAGCACAAGTCATTTTAACTTGCTGAGTCGAATTTTATGTGTAATTTCAACCTAAGTCTCATGAAAATTTTGGCGTTTCGGGCCGAACTAATGTAACCAGCTGAATTTAGGACAAAGTTACACCTTTTGCGAAGCGTGCGGGTCACGGATAACAATCTAGTAGTATGTAAAAATGTGTACATATAATTGCATATCTATACGGTATATGTACAAAAAAATTTTCGCTCGTACAAAGACTTTTCCGGGGATCTTTGTACATGTACAAAGAGGCTCGTACAAAAAAAAAACAGTGGCTGTAATTAGGGATCGGACGAGGCCTCGGCCTCGGCCTCGGTAATCCTCGGTCTTTTAGATCCCTCGGCCTCGGCCGAGGGTAAGGTGAAAAATGGCCGAGGGACCGAGGGTTTTTCAATTTTGCATTTTTTGAGTAATACCGAAATAGCACAAATACAGCACCGATCGTTTAAAGTTTTGTTCGATAACAACGGATATGTGGAGCTCTGCAGCCACAGATGCTTATATGGCGGTGACGGTTCATTTTATTGATAAAGAAACGTGGGAACTTAAGGTGGCAGTTGTTAAACACTTACCGTTCTTGGAGAATCATTGAGGCAAAATTTGGCTTCTGCCTTGAAAAGGGTGCTGTTAGATTTCAATTTACTTAGCAAAGTGCACATTGTCATTCGTGATAAAGGGGCTAATGTTGTTAAAGCGATGTAAATTGGCAAATTCAAAAATGTTGGCTGGTTCTTGCATGCCCTACACCTGATCGTAACAAATAGTTTAAAAAGGCAATGAGTCGTTATTAACATGATCACAAAAGCGAATTCAATATTGTTTTGGTACATGGTCCGTTTGTACATGTACAAAGATGGTCCCCAAAAATCTTTGTACATTTTGTACGTGCAAATTTTAGTCTACTATAATAGTACAGTAGCGATTTTAGTGTGGTAAAACAGTGTTTTTGATCTTTGGTAGTGTATTTTAGTTAATTTCTGGATTTCTGACCAGTGTTTTTTGTACTCGAGAAAAGATTTTTCCCGATGTACAAAGACTTTTCGGGACTGTCTTTGTACGTGTACAAAGAGTTTTGGGAAGACAAAAATTGCAAAGGTCTGAAATTCGCAAAAATTTTAGGCGCTTAGCGCCGAAATGGGTAATTGTATTTTCTATATATCTTTATAATGGCAGAAATTGCATTTCAAAAGGAAAAATGTCAAATTTTTCGGCGCTTCGCGCCGTTTTAAAACGATTCTTAGTAATTTTTGCCCTTAGAGACCCAGAAATTAGCTAAAATACACTATAAAAAGTCGAGCAACACTGGTTTTACCGCACTAAAATCGCTGCTGCACCGTATTATAATAGCCAAACATTTGTGTGTACAAAATGTGCAAAGATTTTTGGGAAGACAAAAACTGTAAAAGGTATAAAATTCCCAGAAATTTTCGCGCAGAAACTTTCGGCGCTTCGCGCCGAAATGAGTAATTGTTTGTCCTATATATCTTCAAAATAGCAGAATTCGCAATTAGAATGGAAAAATGTCAAATTTTTCGGCGCTTCGCGCCGTTTTGGGACAATTTTTAGTAATTTTTGGCGTCAGAAACCCAGAAATTAACAAAATACTCTACCAAAGATCAAAAACCCTGTTTTACCACACTAAAATCGCTACTGTACTATATTATCGCACGCAAAATTTTGCGCGTACAAAATGTACAAAGACTTTCGGGGACTATCTTTGTACATGTACAAACGGACCTTGTACAAAAAAACACTGTTTCTGATGCCAAAAATTACTATAAATTGTCTCCAAACGGAGTGCCGAAAAATTTGACATTTTTCCATTCTAAATGCAAAATCTGCCATTTTTAAGATATAGACAAACAATTACTCATTTCGGCGAGAAGCGCCAAAAATTTCTGGGAATATTAAACCTTTTTACAGTTTTTGTCTTCCCAAAAATCTTTGTACATTTTGAACACACGTTTTTTTGATACTGTAATATGGTACAGTAGCGACTTAAGTGTGGTAAAAACAGAGTTGTTCGACTTTTGGTAGTGTATTTTAGCTAATTTCTGGGTCTGTAAGGGCAAAAATCACTAAGAATCATCTTAAAACGGCGCAGTCTCAAAAAATTGACATTTTTCCTTTTGAAATACAATTTCTGCCATTATAAAGATATGTAAAACACACAAAATAGTGATAGCGAAAACGAGCTGAATGATCAAGACGATTAGCAATTTGTCACTTTTGTGCTTGTCATTTGCATACCTACCATAGTTTCCCAAGGTCGAAAGTTCAGGGGGGGTGAAATCCCAAAATTTAAGACCACCGAATTTAGAGTCTAGCCTTTTTTTGCAGGCCGAATATGAAAAATGGCTAAAACATCCTATATAACATGTTTTAATGTGAAAAACTGCATTTTTAACTACATTCTGTCCAGTGATCGTACGGGGACCCCGACCCCGACCCCGAAAAACCCCGGCCTAAACCCCGACCCCGACCCCCGACCGGGGGCATGATTTTTCGAGTCGGGGTTGAACCTTTCTTCGGGGGTGAAATATAGCATTTTATTTGTTGGTACATAGAAGAAATGTATAAATAGCAAATAAATTCGGAACAAGGACGATCCATTCACCAGCAAAATTAATATGTTAAACTCGACACTCGCGATATTTCATGAAATGTACGCCTGGTCGCCATGTTGTTAAGACGTATATACATGTTCGCATATTTTCCATTATGAAGTGCGCCGAAATTACTGCGGAATCACAGGCGTAGACCGGAGGGGAATGGAGGCACATGCCCCCCGGAATTTTTCAGAAATTATGTTGATTTTTCTGGCGTAATGTGTCCAGAACATTGAGTTTAAAAAGGCACAAACTTCAAAATTTTCCGGCGCTTCGCGCCGAGTCATTATTATTTATTGTTATACAGGTCCAATGAATTTAAAAGCTTGAATCTGTTAAAATAATTCAGCACTTCGCAGCACTTTAGTGATTTAATGCACTATTAGTTCATTGAATGAAACTGCACATGCTTGTTGAACATAATAGTAAAAGTGCGAAAATGTTTGCGTACCAATTTATCTATTCATTGCTTTGTTTTTATCTTTCTTTACAAGGACACATAATTCTATTTTAAATGGAAGGAAAGGGCAAATTTTCTTGTGTTTTTGTGCATTTTCTGTTTTCTGAACTAGTTAATAAGAAGACCACAAATGGGCCTGAAAATGGTAAGAACAAAATTCTCATTGATACATCTTTCAATGACTTATTGGTTGCGACCCGTTGCTGCGCTACATACTTAGCAGAGGTCGAAAAATGCATTTCAGCTCAGAAGTTTTGTGCATTGTAGGTGTTCATCAATTTTAAGTTTTTTTGACTCAATTCAAAACCGAGATTTTGCCAATTTGCGAAAATTTTAACTTTACTAATTAAAAATTAGAGTGCTTTTTTACGAAATTTTCGGGGGTTCTGCTCTCGACCTCGCTGGGCGCTTGAGCGCGCCACCCCAGACCTCCCAACCGTACAATCTCGTTCTACATGTTGAAAGAGATTTTAAGGAGGACAGAAAAAATAAAACGATTAGGAATTTTTAAAAATTTTCGGCGCTTCGCGCCGCAATTAGTTTATCTGTTCTGTATGATTTAAGCGGTATAAATTGAGTTTAAAGAGTAAAAACGTCAAAATTTTCCTGCGCTTAGCACCGCCAATTATTGTTAGGGCGGTAAAATATGACTGAATTTCTTGATGCTTTGCGCCCTTTATGATTTCCGAACTGTTTGTCAATAAATAGGCGTACATTCTACATGAAAACGGAAAAAATTTCGAAAATTTTCGGCGCTTCGCGCCATTGGCTCCTCTACAATCAGTGCGCCATAGAAAACCTTTATGAAAAACTGTGGAAGAATACGAAAAAGCGAGAGCGATTAGTGATTAAAATTGAATGTAATGCTAAATTGCTAAAACCATGCTTGAACTTGGAATGAAAATAAAATGTTGAACATAACCAGCTTTATTAGTATGCTCTACAAACAAGTGAATGTATCGTTTTTATCCTTTTCAAATTGGTATGTAATCATGCAATGTTAATTGTTAATCTTCAACCCCGACCCCGACCCCGACCCCGAAAACCGGGGTTTTCCTTCCCGACCCCGACCCCGATCGGGGGTGAAAATCTGACCCCGTACGATCACTGATTTTGTCCCATTCTGACTAGTTTCGTCACTCTTGAAAGTAAAAAATATAAGAATTCATCAAAAATTTTGGCTTTTCAGATCATTTTGAGTTCATTCTAGGTATTTTATCGGTAAACAAAACAGAAGTGTATTAGTCGCCGCGAAGCGCCGAAAGAATTCTAATGTCTTGTCTTCGCTGCTTTTGTATCCAAAATCATTGCAGAAAATGTTTGATAGCTCAAAATCGTCTGACAGTGATTCAAGTCTCGGACCCTGAGGTGGGGGTAAAACACCCTCTCACCCCCCGTATGGGAATGTGTGATACCTACCTTTGAATAAAATTTAAATAATAGCTTGTTAGTTTTGAACTATATTACACTAATCAGTCCTATTCTACTGTACCCACATCACATGGAGCATATATGTCCTATATTGTCTGTACTCATATACTCATATTATATCTATTACAAATCCTCGGTCCCTCGGTCCCTCGGCCCTCGGCCTCGGCCTCGGCCGAGGCAAGGATTTCAAAGTTCCCTCGGCCTCGGCCTCGGCCGAGGAAAAAAAGGACCCTCGTCCGATCCCTAGCTGTAATATAATACACTAGCGATTTTAGTGTGGTAAAATAGGGTTTTTCGATCTTTGGTAGTGTGTTTTAGCTAATTTCTGAGTTTTGACGCCAAATATTACTCAAAATTGTCTCAAAACAGCGCTAAGCTCCGAAAAATTTGGCATTTTTCCATTCTAAATGCAAATTCAGCCATTTTAAAGATATATAGGACAGACAATTACTCATTTCGGCGCGAAGCGCCGAAAATATTGAGAATTTTACACCTTTTTACAGTTTTTGTTTTCGCCGAAAATTTTTGAGAATTTTACACCTTTTTACAGTTTTTGTCTTCTAAAAAATCTTCGTGCATGTACAAGACGGTCCTGAAAAGTCATTGTACATCGAAAAAATCTTTGCCGAATACAAAACAAACCGTGCCTAAAAGCTCAGGTTTTTGTTTAAAAGTCGGTGGCGGAGTAAAAATCTCATTTTTTGGAAAGATGGGGACCGGCTTTAGGTGGAGATTCTGTATTTCCTGTTCTCTTTACTCTCATGTATGATATGTTATAAAAATAGAGTATATAAGTAGCCTAAATTCATACGTAGATGCACAAGGTCAGGGTCGGTAGGGAGAAGGGAAGGTGGTGGGTAAAATCACAGAAACCCTATATATACAGTAAATTGATTGTTCACGCTTTTTTATGCTGGTCAAATGATGAAAAAAGGTCAAAATAGCCTATATAAAACGCTTTTGTGTGGTAATACAACACTTTTCAAGCAGTTCGCAAAGGCTGTATTCTTCAACGTGCTCTAATCATTGAGATCATAAAAGTCGAACTTTTCAAAAAATTTTTCTCCAACTCAACATTATAAAACCTGTCATTTTTCGGTCGTGTTTGGGTAAAAATCAGGGAAAATACTTTATATATGGCGCGAAGCGCCGAAAATCTGAAGATTTCATAACCCATGCATGTAAGTTTTCCATCTTTTCCATGCATTTTCTTATCCTTGAAATTTTTTCAATTAAGGAGACGGCTGCAGTGCCCCCCTCCGGTCAAAACGGCCGTGTCTGACCCCTCATTTCGGTTCTACATATGTGCACGTATGCCTTTTTTAAATTATTATTTAGAACGACTAATTTTTGGCTTAAAATCATTTATGGTAGTCAACAAGAGCTGTTAAAGCAACGTTATGACCGGAATTCGAGAAAAAATTTTGGTCAAAATTCAAGCCTGGATATATACCTACCTACCTGTCTATAAATAAATCGAGCAGATAATTACGTTAATCCGGCTTTTTTACTTTTCATATACTCGTACATTTATTACCAATTAACATCTGTTTAAAGATGTTCACTGATAGGTACCTTACCTAAATATTTGTGTGCGCTTTATACAAATTAAATTTGAATGAAACACAATATCGATACATGATGCTTTTGAGATTAATCTGCACTTATCTTACAACTTTTTCCAGTAATTCAGAATAAAAATTATTTCGATTCCAATTTTAGGATTTTAAACGGAGACAGTGTGAAACTTTTAGAATTTGGAATTTATAATAATGTTCAGCCTTCTCTCTGGCCTGACGAGTAAACATATAGAGGAAATTAAGTCTCGGTTATGTGACGAAAAGAAAAAAACAGACAAAAATGACTTTTTTACAATGTTTTTACAATTTTACAATGCGCTCTTCAATTTTCAAATCGCTCTTTACATGTCCCTCAAAAGGCTTAGTATGATTAGCATTCAACTTTTATTTATTACAACCTAATTCGGGTTTTACAACGCCGGTTGGTGGACATATGAATTTTGCTTCCTGTCCAACAAGGCGCACCAGTTCCACATGGACGAAAAAACTAACGACTTTTATAACTTTATACTTATTTTATAAATTAATATTTGCTATAAGTACCTATCGTCTGTCAATGCCTGATTCCCAAAAAATTTAAGACAGGAATATAATATTTTACCGTTACGCTCATGCATTTCAGGTCTTGTCCTACTGAAGGCGGTCCCAAGCGTATGAATCATTAACTACTCTCCTATCAAATTAATTTAATTTATTTAATCATATTTCTTAAAACTCTGTACTGTGTTTATTAATTTATGCCGTTTTCCCTTAAAGCTCACTAATTGAAAAAAGTCAACAGAACGAGATATGATGGAAATGAAATAATTGTCAGTCTGAAAACAAGACGATATGAAGCTGCTCTAAAACGCCTGAAATGCATTTTTTGCAATAAAGATTTAGTTAAGATTAGACTCAGTTGACAAATTGATTATCTCGGATTTCACTCCTCCGTAACTACGATTTCCTGACTTTGTCCTTCTCTATCCACTTAAGGATCATCATATGTATGCAGTCCCGTATCTAGGATTTAATGTCATTGGGAAGGCGAAAGTTTTGAGGTCATTTTCCTTAAGAAGTTAGCGAAAATAAAGGTATTTTTGATCTGATCGTACTCCGGCGAGCTCTGTACAATGGTGAAGAAAAATTTCAAGAAAAGTTTAAATAATTTTCACTTTCCTTCACACTGAAATAAAACAAATCAAACGATTATACTATCTACGCAATTCATTTCACATCATTCAATCGACAAGCTTTTATGCTTGTATTTAATCTTTGTGTTTCGCTTAGAAAAGCAAGGTACAGAAAATTAATAATTCGGCGCTAAGCGCCGAAAAATTTAAGACGTCTTCTCAAATTTGAGCGGTTTTGAGCTGGCTGAAAGGCAGACACTATAGATTTACGATAAATCCGGCGCGAAGCTTTAGAAAAAATGACATGCTCTTCATGTCTATCACAAGTTGAGCGATTTTGAGCGATTTAGGAGACAAAACTATGCATAAATGATGAAAATTGTGCGTTTTTCAGCTCAAAAGTACGCTAGAAACCTGCTTTAGCATTGTTTTACACACCATTCAAAAATTGTTTACCTTTTCCTTTGAGACAACCTTGTGAGAATCAAAAATCATTTTTTATTATCGGAGGGGGGCGCCCCCTGCCCCCTGAATATGAACCAGTATGTATGTATATCTTGACATTCGCTTGGTTGGTTTGTACATGCAACGAATTCAACCCAGCAGGGCAAGTTAATTTTCAGATTGTATTTTTTAAAGTAAATTTCCCTCTTTACTCTCAAAAAGCTTGTCGGTCTGTGAAAAGCGTTGCCCGTTCGCAGTGACTTATTTGTTCATCTTTTTAAAGATACTTGAGTAAATGAGAGAGATTGCGCTGAGTGTTAAAATGCAACGTCGTATTTATACATGTAAAAGGGGAATTGGGGAATGGGGATACCTCCACCCAAAGTTGATGTCCCAACCCCACCCTTTCTTCCCTAAGCCTGAAAATTTTTTACCCTACCCGATTTTTGGAAAAAATTAAATTTTTCGACCTTTTTACGTGCCTTTTGGCCGTTGTTGGCTAAAAATTTGAGGTCATTTACCCCTCCCCGCCCAAAATTTTCAGCCGTTACATTAATGGTCGTATTGTTTTTTTATTTTTTAGCTAAAGCTCCTCCCGATCATAAAATAAACCTTGGGCATGCGTTAGACCCTGACAAAGTCTGGAACGTAACGGACCAAGAAAATTCCTTTGTTAACAAGAATAAACCTCTTTATTATTCTAAATTCTACGCATTTGGTGATGCCTGTTCCGTTGGATCTAAATTGCGTGAGACGGAAGTCAGGGTAATTAGTAAGATTATCCGACTTTTTCTTTGTACTATTTTTAAAAGCTAAAGGAATAAATATTAGCTGGGATTTTTACTCGCGTAAGGATTTTGGCTCGAGAACAGTTTCGCGAATCTGCATTTCAGTAAACGTAAAAATACTGCTTTCTTATGCTTTTCTTTTCTGGCTCGTAGCTTACGTGCACACGGTCAAAAGTTCTGGGATGGGGTAAATTGAGTTTACCGGAAAGGAGGGGTAAATGGATACCAATTTTGCTATATAATGTGAAATTTTGATACTTAGTACATTGCATTTTATTCTTTTTGAATTTTATGGCTAAAGTTGTATGAACACAAATAAAGATAAGGTATGTGGAATGACCTGAAACATCAAATATCTACAAAATAATGGAAGAAAAGTGTGTGGATGAACGAATTAAACATTTAAGTGCTCAAAAAATAAGTGTTTTTAATTAAAATTATACTTTTAAAGTCGTTGACGCTTTTTCATGGTACGAACAATAGGTCTGGTTCCAAAGCGGCCCGACGAAGTATGCCTTTCGAAAGTCTTGGTAAGGGATACCCATACCCCCCGTGTGCATGTGTGGCTTTAGGAAATGACTTGAGAAGTTGCTGACGATAACGTGTATGGGAGGCGCAATTTTCGTTAAAAAGTAATGCGTACTCTTGAAAATAAAGCTTGATTGCAAAGTGGTAAAAGCTTTGGCATGTTGAAAACAAGAATTTTATCGAAAATTCGAGGCAGATAAACTTTTTAAATAAACTTTGATATTATTTTTTTGCCAGGCATCTTTTATCTTCAAAAAGGTGCAAAATTGAGCTTAAAATGATAAAAATATAAAAAAGTTTCTGCCAGATCACTTAATTTTTATGTCTAATGCACCACAAGCTGCTGAAGTGATTCGAAAGCGCAGAACAGAAATATAGTTTTATCGAGTAAAATCGCTCCTAAACGAATTATTTAAGTAAATTTTCAAAATTTTGACGATTTTCTTGAAATCAGGTTTTGGTTTCGGGGCTGTTTACTACATTATGCGCCCAAATTAATTTAACTCTTTAAGTAATTTGATGTTACCTATTCAAGTGAGTGATTACTTGACTATATTACTTGACATGTTTATAGTTTATTTGTAATTTGTTCAATTATTTGCTTGTTTGTTTTTAATTCGTTTGAAATTTGTTTGATCTTTTTAAATTTTTTAAATTTTTTTTTGAAATAAATTTTTAGAATTTTTGAGTTGTTTGCTCCCATGTTTATTACTTCAAGAAACTTGCTCGCTATTCTTCAGTTCTACTGTGATGATACTGTATGGGGCGCTGAATTGAAGAATGTAGAAGAATCTGAGACTTGCTCGTACGTATTTCATGTTCACGTAAAAGCTTTGTGTAAGATTCCGGCATTTGCAAGCGTAGAATCCAAACCGATCGACAATGGTATAATTTGTTTGCCTGCTTTGAACGAGCCGGATATGAAAGAATATAAAGAAAGAAATAAAAAGAGAAACGGTACGCAATTATGCGTTTGCGCACAGAGTCTGGGAAGCAGACATGTAACAGGGGGTCGGGTTGGGATCCTCACCGAAAGATGTTCCTCCTCTTTTGCCTTAAAGTCAGAAAGTTTTTGTTATTTCCGAGTTTTGGAATTTCCGGTGAAAAATTGCGTTCTTGGTTATTTTTACTTGCTTTTTTGCTGTTTTTGGCCAAAAATTGGGAGTCATTCGCCCCCATTCCTAAAAATGGCCAGCGAACCCCCATCCGAAATTTTGAGCCGTTACATGCATGCCGGAAAATCTAGACTCCAGAATGGGAAATGGGGAAAGTTTCACGGGAAATTGATATAAATTGACTGATGCTTTTTTACGAAATTACTCAAAATAATCCGAATTGAGGTTGTTTTCGTGATAATTTAAGTTTGCTTCCGACGTTTAGTGCCTCTTTAACTTTCCTGGCGACTTTCAGGGCGACTGTACTGTATGTATGTAATATGGGCATAGGGGTGTGAGAGGAGAGTAATACCCATACATGATCTTGGGGGGGTTGGGGGTTTTCACCTTTTCACCCCTGAGAATTGGCGATTTTCTGAAAGTTCCTTACAGTCTTCTAAAAATTTGTCGAAAATATGCTTTTTTATGCGTTTTTAGCCATCTAATTGCTCAAAAGTGCGAATTTCTGGTGCTTCGCGCCATTATACTCATGTTTTGACTACATTTCGTCCACTTTGTTCCGATTTTTTTGTTTTTTTTTCCGAAATTTTTTTAAAGGTTTTTATGCTCTAGACAGAAAGAGCATCGTCAGAAAGGCTGAAAAACGATGTTTTTGTCGCGTACCCACCATTTTGGACCCAAAAAGGCACTTTATTATTTCACCCACCCCCTCCAGAATTCCCATGCTGTGCATGTAAGGTATTACCCCTATCTAAGGTTTCGGAAAATCGGGTACTGTTGTGCGATTTTGAGAAAATGAAAGGTGCGGCAAGACAATTTTGAGATTATTGCGGGAAAGAAACCGAAAATTTTACCTGATAATGGTAAAAATACCAAAATTTTCCGGCGCTTCGCGCCTTACTGATAAATGTTTGTATTTTTTATCGCTAAAAACTCATAAATTTGCGAAATTTTATTAATAACGGCCAAACTCAGTGTGCCGCACATATGTAACGTAACTTGCTGCTCTTTCATATTACAGTACACTAAAATATACATGTACAGCATGTGCATTGCCTTCTGGGGACCGTCTTTGTGTACAAAGAGATTGTGCAAAAAAAGAACAATGACCACAATTTATATACTATATGACTATTTCTGAATTTCACCTCCATCTACTCCTCTCTACTCTCTACCTTGCCCATTTATGGTATGTACATATTAGTGATGTCCTGGGCACCGGCACCGGCGCCGGTGCCTAAGCACCGCACCGGGCCGGTGCTAGGCTGGTACCGGCGCCGGTGCCGGTGCTATATAAAAGAGAAAAAATTAGTGTAAAAAGAATAATTGAAGCTCATTTATCACCAATTTAATGAATAAAGGCGCAAAAAGGTAGCATTTTGTTAATAAAATCTTCTGATTAGCATAGTGAAGCATTTTGACTGAACTTCAGAACAAGTCTTCGAGCTTTAAAAATGAACTATTTATTTAACGAAACACATCCTATTGAAAACATCAATTAACAGCAAGAAGCGTGGACACTAATAAATAAAGTAAATTGAAATTGAAAACATCGACATATAGAGTGGGAAGTTCTTCTAATTCTACCATCTATAGGCAAGAAGGATGAGTAATACAGAGTAGTTTTAAACTAAATTTCATCAAATCCATTTTTATTTTTCCATTTCGTGAGCAGAAGACCGTAAAACGCAGCTAGAATTTTAAAATAGTTTTTATGCAAAACTTTTCCTGCAAATTATTCAGAAAAAGCTTGTTAAAACTTTGTAAATGAACTTCTATGTAAGTCTTTTGCATTACTAATATATCCCATGTTTGTTTTCAGAGGCTTTTGAAAATGTTAAATGATAAACTCAAATAATTTAACCTCAAAAAGTTTTTGTGGCTATTTTCATGTTTGTTTCTTACTAGTTGAATATTTAACTCTTGCACTAAAACCAAATTTCGATTTGACTAAAGAATCAACTACTGCACAAGCCAATCTTGATTGCGCTACACTTAAACTTATAATACATTATTTAACTTTTATTTTCCTTCGAATTTCAATTTTATTATAATTTTTTGTTTGTTTATTGCTTAAGTGAGAAAATTAATATGTATTCATAAATTAAAAATAATGAAGTCGTTACTAGCCAAATGAAATTTTGCCCTTAGTATGTATCTCCGGTGAAAAATAGGTACAAATTTAACCCTTTTTCAAGAAGCATAGTACACTAATTAATATGCTAATGTAGCACCGGCACCGGCGCCGGTACAGGGGTACCGGCACCGGCACCGGTAAAAAGTGGCACCGGGACATCACTAGTACATATGTAACCACACATATAATTGGGGATACCCCATACAAAGTTGTTCGTCCCCAAAGTCCGAAATGTTTGACCCTGCTCGATTTAAAAAAAACTTCCGTTTTTTGGCCATTTTAAATGCTTTTTTTGTCATTTTCGGTCATAAATTGAAGTCATTTACCCTCCTCTAAAAATGACTGACTACCTCTCGACAAAAGTTTTGAGCTAATAAACGTATGCTTAAACCAGCATATGTGTACCACCGTATCTTCGTACGATCATGGGTTTTTTATTCAAAGTTTATTGCATGATCTGCTGTGCAGCATCGTTTAATTTTACAATTTTAATTCTTTTGTCCCTTCGTGAGACTGAAAATGCATAGGTTTAGGGTGACCTCTTGATTTCTAACCGGAATTATTAAAACCGTCTCTATTGTGTATCTTGTACTTCTTACGTATCGTTTGAATTGTTGTAAGCTACGACCATACATGATCTGGGGGGTGGGTGAGGTTAACTCGCCACCCCCTCCCAGAAAAATTTGCACCCCTCCCCGCTCACCAGAAATTTTTTACCCCCTCCCCCAGAGTTCGGCATTTTTCGAAACTTTCCAAAAATTTCCTAAAAGTTCGTAGAAAAGGTGTTTTTTAAGCGTGCTCTGGATAAAAAATATGTATACACTCAGCGCTTTAAGTCAGAAATGATATATTTCTGTTGTTGACTATCGATTTTCACGTACGCTATTCTTTTTTACATGCATGCAAATGGCTCAGCTTCATTAGCATGCTTTTTCGAGCGACTATAAGGTGAAAATTATGAACTTAACTATAGTCTGTTTCATTTATCTGAGAGCTTTTTTAGTAAATCTTTTCCGAGGCTACAGTAAATTCATCTTTCCTAATAAGTTTAGATCGCTTGAAGATCACTGTAGCTAAATAGCATGGAAGGGTTTTTCAATAAAATTTCTTGCGGCATAATTTATTCGCGTCTTCCAACAGATTATGCAACCTGCGGATGAAAGCTGCGCATTTAGCTTGTCAAACATTGACCCCTAAACACAAAAGACTAACATTTTAAACATTGCCGCCAATTTCCACTTAGCGTAGCGGCAGAACGTCTATTTGTCCAGGCACGTATCTGGCTGTTCTATTTGGGGGGGACTAACACCAATTTTGGGGGAACTAAGCCTAAAAAGGCCTAAAATAGCACAAAATAACGTTTAAAAAGTCCTATTTTTCCGATTTTTCTGAATTTTAGGGGGTCCGAACCTCTTGTTCCCCCCAAAGATATGTACGTGCTCGTATTTGCCGTCGAAGCGACCCGTGTTCGATTCCACCCGCTCAATTTTTATTTAGCGCACTAATGTAATATGCCCGAGCACTGTATAGATTCTTGAATTGAATAATAGACGGTTTGTTGCATAAAAAGTGGAAGAATGACAGCCGCTCGCCTCCACTTATTTTTTCTGTCGAGTTACAGCAAATCGCCTAGTTATGCTTACTGCGGCCTTCAAAAAATTTACCGAATAATCTCGAATAAACGAAACAGACTATAAATCAGTACTTATTCATTTTCCCATAAAATTGAAGTAAATCCGTCAATTAAACGGAGATATTGAACTCTAATTTATTACTACCTACTCACGGCTTTTAAATATTATTGCAGAAAGAGCGGCAAAGAAGAAAAGCGCTGTAAAGACGGCTGCGAAGAATCCATTGTCCGAGAAAAAGATTTTTACTTTAGACGCAGACATTAACACGATGGTTAACGAACCTTCCAAATTCCTACGCAATTTTGAATCCGCCTTAGATAAACTATTTTTACAAGCCACAACTCCAAGTACATATAAGCCAATCTTTATTACTTATTTATGTTCTGTGGGAAGTACGTTTAAATCTATATTTCTCAATCGCAACCTTTTTCAGCAAGATGTAGCATGCATTCGTAAGGCTTGTGAGGGCTGACTGCATACATGCAACGGCTCAAAATTTTGGGAGGTCATCGGCCATTCTTGGAGTGGGGGGGGGGTAAATGACCTCAATTTTTGGCCCAAAACGACCGAAAATCGCTAAAAATGGCCAAAAAATACAATTTTTTTAAAAAATCGGGGGGGGGAGAGTCAAAAATTTTCTGGCTTGGGGTATGAGGCATATATTTAAAGGCTCGAAATTGGCGGAGAGAGGTCCCGGCCAGTTTTAGAGGGGGGTAAATGAACTCTAATTTTTGGCCAAAACGGCCAAAAAATTTAATTTTTTCAAAAAATCGGCAGTGGGGTCAAAAATTTATTTGGCTTTGAGGGGATGGGGGACGTCCGACTTTTGGTGGGGGATCCCCTACCCCCTGTTACATGTATGTATGGTGGAACGACCACCTTTGGGTGGGGGATCCCTATCCCCTCTTACATGTAGGGTTGAACGTATTCTTAAATTTTGATCCCCCTAGAATCATGAAGGTAAAAATTAGCTTAAAAAGTACACATAATTGAAGTGAATATCTTCGTATTTTTCACTAGATTTCTTGGTATGTTCTATAAACTAGGGTATGATGATTCATACGCTGTGATTCTCATTTTTGGTACAATATCCAGGGTCGCTATACTTAGATTGATAAAGTCTACAAAACGTTCAGTTTAATCGCTAGTATACAGGGTGGCGCGAAAAACATCCATCATATCCTTATAAATAAGTTTTGTTGTACAGAAGATCTGATGTGATTTTACTTTGCAGTTTAAACAGATTTGTTTGGCTGAAAGTCTGAGAATCTTCGCTAAATTATTTTGCTTAGCTAATTCAAAACAAATTTTATGGGAAGTCGGATTTTTTATGTAACTATTTAAATTTTCAATCAGTCATAAACGAGGATCGTAATTTTTACTAATCGCTATTCCATGCAAAATGAACGAAGAACAATAAAAGTCGTGAACAGAATTGATTGAAACAAATTAATTTTGCAGTTTACTTATTTAAGTTATCTCTACATGATCTCCACTTTCATTTTTTACCGCTTGAATCCTTATATTTTGTATGTAATATTCGTACTTCAGTATACATCTTAAATACCGTCGGAAAATAATCTGCCTGTCGTGTATTCTTATCTATGTACATGATAGTCATTCGAAAATGTGATTTTATCCCTCAAAGCTTTAATCAAGCCTTCTGAAAAATATGGTGAGGCCATCTTAAGAGGGGAGCGAAGGCGCCAACCTCCATTCGACGTCAAAAATTAAAAAGAATTAATAAAAAATGGAAGAGTATAAATTTTAAGACAAGATGCCGTACATTTTTCCTGGAAAAAACAAAATGGTATCCAAATGGCAATGCAATTTTTGAGAAAAAAACAGGTCTAATTATCTTAGGAAAGAAAACGTCGGAACCTCGAACGTTTAAGGCGCATATTGACGATTTGATAGAAAAGAGCAAAAGAAAGGTACGATATATAAATGTGCAGATGTTGATTACGTTTGTGTAGTCAAGTGTTTATTATCAAGCTTTCTTTTATGTATTTGATCCATGTATGTACATATGTATGTACACAGGTAGGTAGATAACACATGTAAATATGCACATGCATATATATGATCTGGGGGTTCGAGGGGGGGGGTTCATCCATACATATAAGAGGGGGTGGGGGATCCCCCACCCAAATTCGGTCGTCCCCCTTCATCCTCCAAAGCCAGAAAATTTTTGACCCCCCAGATTTTTCGGAAAAAGTCGCCCCCAATTCTGGAAAAAAATCGAATTCTTTGGCCGTTTTTGGCCGAAAGTTTGCGGTCTTCAACCCCATCCCACCTGTAAAAATGGTTGGGTACTCCCCAACCCTAAATTTCGAGCCGTCACATATATGGTTTAATCCCCTCAGAAACATTTTACCCTCCAGAAATTTTTTATTCAAACCCAAAATTAACGATTTTTCAGGAGTTCCGAAAGTTTTCTGAAAAATTCGTAGAAAAGGTCCTTCTAAAGTGTTTTTAGCTATCAATACGCTCAGAACTGTCATTCGGTGCTTCGCATCATACACTCATACTTCGACTTATATTTTGTTGAATTTATTCGACTTTTTCGATTTTGTTTGAAATTTTTTTATGTTTTCATGCTCTAGAAAGATAGAGCATAGTCAGAAACGTCGAAAAGCGATGTTTTTGACGCGTACCTAGTACCCACCATTTTTGGGCCCAAAAAAGCACTGTAAAATTTCAACCCATCCTTTCTAAATTCCCATGTGTGCATGTCCGTGCACATGTAATGGGGATTCTAAGGATCTGACGATCTACCTTTGATGGTACTCGGATGTCAGTAATTATACACATGTATGCCGCACGAGACGAGTATACTTCACAATGCTTAGTTTTTTATTTTGTTTCCGATATATAATTTTATATAAATTTATTTTTTATATGAGTCCATTTATCTGTACGTTCACGAAGTTTCCGAGATGTAAGCTGATTTATCTTAAGTTGGCCTCTCCCTGGGCGAATCCTGGATATGGGCCTGCCTGGAAGCATACCTGTAACAAGAGGGGACGGGGACCTCCACACAAGTCCGTTCGTCAGAAATGTTCGATATCCGATTTTTGTCTAAAAAATGCTTTTGGCTATTTTGCCTGAGTTTTGGCTATTTTTGGTTAAAAATTGAAGGTCTTATACCACCTTAAGAACGGCCGACTGTACTATATGTTATATGATACAGTAACGCTTTCTGTGTGGTAAAACTGAGTTTATCTACCCTTTTTAGTGTGATATACTTCAGCTATTTTCTGGGTTTTTTGATGATCAAAAATATTAAAAATTCTCATAACGGCGCAGTGCCGAAATTCGACGGTTTTTGCTTTTTCAATGCAATTTTACTATTATAAAGACGTAGAACAAATAAGAACTACTTAGGCGCGAAGCGCCGTAAAATTTTGGCAATTTAACCTTATAGTTTTTGTCTTCCCAAAAATTTTTGTATATGTACAAAGGCGGTCCCGAAAGTGTTTGTGCGTCGCGAAAAATCTTAGCTGAATATTACAACAAACTTGCAGCCCACTCAAATTTTTGGACAAAGCTTGCGTTTTTTCACCATTTGTTGCTTTTTTACCATTTTCGGTCAAAAATAGATGGTCACTAAGCGTATATACCCCAAAAGATGGCCGACTACCCCTCCCAAAATTTTAAGCCGCGACTTACATATACTTGGTGGTACATAAGCATACATGTAAGAGGGGATGGGGATCCCTACCCCACCCAAAGTTGGTCATCTCTATATTCCCCGAAGCCGAAAAAATTTATAACCACCCCAATTATTTTAGGAAAAAAATGAATTTTCTTTGGCCGTTTTCAAGCGATCTTTGACCGTTTTTGGCCAGAAAGTGGGGTCATCCCCCATACAAATGGCCGGGGACCGCCCTCCCAAAATTTTGAGCCGTTACATGTATGTAACATAAGCAACTAAAGCGAAATGAAAGCAATTAAAACGAAGATTTGGAGTAAAGTACTCGCATTGCATCTTTTCATTCTCCTCTCCGAGGAAGGTTAAAGCACTTCACAGATTATTGGACTCTTTCGCGCATGTATGAACTACTTGTTTAGATTCATTTTGTCTTCTAGTTTGTTTCATTGATTTACCTGATTTTCATATGTTATTTATTTTACAATTAATATTTAACTATGTTATTTAACTATGCATGTATCTGATAAGTCCGAATTTATTTTCATTTAGAAAAAGGCGTCTAAGGATTCTGACACAAAATTAACGAGCACGGCGCGGACGATAGCAAAATTGATCAAGGAACTGGATCATGAGATTGAAATATCGGATCATTTAATTACCACGGCGAAAGGTAATCGTAGGTATTAACCATACTTGTAACGGCTTTGAAATTTCGGATGGAGGGGGTGAATGACCGCTAATTTTGTCAAAAAGGCGCAAATGAACCTATTTTAAAACGGCCAAAAAATTATATTTTTTTAAATATGGGGGTCAAAAATTTTCTGGTTTTGAGGGGGGGGGTGGTGACGGCAGCTTTCGGTGGGGATCCCTTATTTCCTGTTACATACGTGACATTAAGTCCCGAAGACTTCAAAACTCAATGCATTTTAAACCTAGCTCACGAGGAGTATTTGAAAAAATATCAAATTTACTATAATGCATGCTAAACAGTAAGAAATGTAAAATAGAATTGTATTCATTATTCAAAAAGTTAATTATCGTTGACAATGTCTTTAAAGAAAGTTCTAGATACATAAAAGAAGGAGGATTTAGCATCAACTATTGGTCAAGAAATTTAGAAAGGGTGTGCTCTACATGTACGTTACGGCTAAAATTTGGGATAAGTTGGTCGGCCATTTTCAGGGGAAGGGAAGTGGTCTATCATTGGCCAAAAAGGGCAAAAAACACCTACTCGTAGAATGGGGAAAAACATCCCCGGAAAAGTGAGTGTGTGGGTTGCGGGTTTTGAACTGTGTCAACATTACTTAACATATTTTAATTGTTGTTTACTGCAGGTGCACCATTCTTCTCAGTGCATGCGTGCATAGCATAATTTCTGCATTGAAATATCAATTTAATAATGACATTTTTGAACGTTTTCCGACGAGATCTACTCGTAAGTACCAATGTAAAGAAAAGATTTGAAAAATCGAAAAAAATTGCGCTTGATTGACATATTTTTCTCAAACTAAAGTCTCGGCTTCTATAATGATAAATATATTAGAAATTTTAAATTTACTAATTCACTCAAAAATGTGCTAGAAAACTGCTTTGACTTCTGTGCATGTCTGCTAACAAACCTTCGCAAAATTACCGTGGATCAGAGGCGTGCACCGGAATTTTTAAGGGTGTGGCGGTTCGAATTTGGGTGACTTTGTATTTCGGGATACATTCGTAGGATCGTGAAATGAAGCGCATTTACATTTCCGATCATGCTGCATCCAAACTAAAAAAATCAATTTTTCTGAAATTTTTTTCCAGATTTTCTGTATGTATCAAAATTTTCGCATTAAAAGAATTACATAGCTTTTTAAAGGACATTTTGCGGAGTTTTGGAAGAAGTAGTCGTGTAATATCGCCCGACTTATGCGGACTGGAAAATTAGACTACATGTACGAGTATAAACGTTAAGATAAAGACATTGTGGCGCGAAGCGCCAAAAATTCTGAGATCATCCGATTCAAATTTTTATTATCCTCACTGCATTATTTACCCTTTTAAGAAAAAATTCCGGGTTTAATGGGGCGCCGGCCCATACCTGGGCATGGGGGCGGGTTCGGGGGTATGCACCCCAGAAATCAAAATACCCCCAGAAACCAAAATACCCCCCTCCACCCGTAGAATTCAATTTTTGGACATTTATTCGTTTTTTCGCAATTTTTTTATGCCATGGATAGTGCTCGATGAGAAACGTTGAAAAATTGTGTTTTTCGCCATACCACCATAGGTGGGCAGCGCCGATATTCTGGGGGGGGGGTTGAAAAAATTTTTCAAAGGTTAAAAATGGTCTTAAAAGTTGTCGTATGGCGCAAAAACACCATTTTTAGACGTTTCTCATTGAGCACTATCAATGGCATCAAAAATCGCTAAAAAAGCAAAAATTTGAATTCTGGGGCCATTTCTGATTTTTGGGGTGGTATTTTGAATTCGGGGGGGGGGGTATTTCAACTTTTGGGGGGTGCATACCTCCAAACCTCCCCACGCACGTAAATACCACCATTTAAAAGCCATGGGCTTTGAAAAGATTTTGCACCCCTTCTCCCAGAACTTTGGGTGCCGCTCCACCTATGCGCCGGTCCCTTCCTGGCTTATCTGTTGCCTAAGGATTATCCTCTTCTTACCCGTTTTTGTCTTTTTTACTTGTCAGGCCAGAAAAATGAGGTCGATCATGATAAATCGGCCGCGCAAGCTATCGAAGATGAGTTGGCTGATGGGGCGATTGGAGACCATAATCAAGATGAAGAAAATGCCACTCCTTCTGATTTCAGTGATAATAATCGAGTATCGCATGATCCCGATTCCGACGACACCGACGAACTCGAAATCGGCGAAAATTCAGAGGATGCTGTGGACCAGAGACGACAAAAGTCCGGCGTTTTTGATTCTGGTATTTCATTGATTGATTGTCCGATTTGAAGTGCTTGTTTTTTGTTCACTTCAATGCATGATTCCTTGCTAGTCAATGTCGGTTTTTATTCTAATCAATTAGCATTGATTCTATTCACATAACTGTACTGTTTTTGTTGCCTTGCGTAAAATAATTCAAATCGCATGGTTCAAAATTGCGTATATGTACGGCATTAGGAAATACAATGATTTGGTATGTAAGTATTAACACTAAGACTTTTTATTGATTATTTTATTTTATCGTTTTTTAAATTTAATTTAATAATATTCAAATGGATCGTATCGCTTTATGAAACTTTATGGCAATATTAATTTTTCAAGTTTAATCAAAGTGATTATGATTGAAATGCTGACATTTTCGAATGCACTAGATTCAGTGCAAAATGTAGTCGCACCATTGCTTGAAGTTATGCACACATTCATGTGTCATGTTAGTTTTCATTAAGTCATGCGCATATACTGGCCTTGCCTGATTGAAATGGCTAGCCTTCTTTTTATCGGCCATCTGTGAAATTTTAGGCTTTAATGTTAAAATGATTACCTGGTTTAATTTGATTGAATTTTATTTTATGTGAATAATGTTAGAAACGTATTTTTTCCTCTAATTTTTTCAATCATCGATAATACTCGTAAACATATGTACATGGGCAGCAAGAATATTCTGGTTGAGGTGAAATCGCCAAAAATTGCCAAAAAATCGCCAAAAATGTTACTGTAAATAGAATTGTGGGGGGTTCTACAGTAATCAACAGGGGGTTTCAATTTCTGCGGGGTGTATACTTCCAGACCCTTCACGCCCATGTCTGCTCGTATTTACATACGTATGTATATACGTAGGTACATCAAGCTTGTTTTTCACTATCTGATCATAAATTGCCGTTTTTCTTAATGTTTAATGCAAAAATTAACCGTTTTTATTTTTAATCGAAAATGACTCGTGTGCCAATAAAATTTTTGAATCTGAGCAACTTCTGTCACACTTTATTACAGTCGTGCTCGGCTGTAAGACACCCTGGATAAAAGGCTTCGACTCATAAGACGCAAAAACCTCTGGTCGTAGTCATCCATAAGGCATTTAGATATGTTAGAAACTCGCCTATCAGACACTCGACTATTAGGCTATAAGACGCAGCTGACCTGCTTCCATTGAATATACTTAATACGTATGTATAAGCAAGGTCTATAAGATGCGGGCACCTTGGCTATAAGACGCCACCACTTCAACTAATCGATAAATGTCAGTGGACAAAGGTGAAATTCTGTACAACTTCTTCTGCAAGTAACGTTACATTGAAAAGAAGTATGGGAGAGATGCGTTATAAATATAAAAAATCATTGAATCAAACTTCGATAACAGACTGTTCCACTGAAATCCTTACTTAGTACGTTTTTCAAGTGAACCATAACCTTGCTTACAAGACATACTCAGCTATGAGACGCATTCAAACCTGGTCCCAAGGGGGTGTCTTATACCCGAGTTCGACTGTATGTGGCATATTTTATTTTTATCAATTTACTTACGAATGTGTGTTTATACAGGCGCGCTAAGGATTGAAATGTCTACTGCCTTCTATGACAAACGTACGAAGAAAATTATTAGCGTTTCGAATCCAGGCGTATTTAGCATGCAGAAATTTCTATCAATGCTAACTGGCTCGGACGAAGTGACTCAAGAAAAAAGCAGACACAAGGATTTGCTGGACGGCTATCAGTTTGACCCCGCGGCGGACGAAGACGAATAATGCGTGTCTAAATTTAACATTTCCTCTCTACTAGTCTTTGAAGGATAGGCCTGATGGTTTCATTTCCATTCACTTCAATATTTTGTGTATTTTTTGTTACGATTAACGGTGTTAGTTTGCATAAATGTCCGTCCTCTGTATTATTGACTTTAAATTGTGCCTTTGTATAATAGGAAGTCATCAGTACTACAAAATAGAAAGAAAGAAAACAAAAAAAGGGAGAAAAAGAAGGAAAATTGCACTTCTTTATGATGCGAAAGAGTGAAGAAATAATAAGGATTATAAATAGTGGCTTTTTTATTGGGTTTTCTGGAGCACTATGCTAGAATATTTGGGGATCGCAAAACAAGGACTTCTGCCTGCACTGGAATGCCCGTACTTACAACACATTTATGTCTTCCTTAAGGACCATTCAATATTCAAAGAACGAAAATTTTAGATACTACTTATCTTGAAGTAGACATCACCGAAACGTCGGTGTTGAAAAATTTAATTAATTGAATATTTGAGGATACGGCCAAAACCACATTCCCATAGGGGGTGAGGGGGGTATTACCCCCACCTCAGGGTCCGAGACTTGAATCACTGTCAGACGATACGGAGTTATCAAACGTTTTCTGCGATGATTTTTGGGTACAGAAGCAGCGCAGATGTTAAAAATTTTTCGGCATTTCGCGCCGACTAGTACATTCCTGTTTTATTTACCCATAAAATACCTAGAATGAAGTTAAAATGATCTGAAAAGTCAAAAGTTTCGATGAATTCTTATATTTTTTACTTACAAGAGTGACGAAAGTAGTCAAAATGGGACAAAAAGTAGTTAAAAATGCAGTTTTTCACATTAAAACATGCTATATAGGATGTTTTAAGCGTTTTGCATATTTGACCTGCAAAAAAGGCTAGAAATATAAATAAAATGGTATCAAATTTTTAGATTTCACCCCCTCTGGAGTTTCGACCTTGGGAAACTATGGGCCAGAAGCAGGATCGCTTTTCATAATTACATAACTTTTATCATCAAATTAATCGCTGATGAACTAGAATAATCCAAAAATTAAAAAGTATCCAAATGTTTGCTTAAGCGACTCGTTTGATTCCTGCTGGCCAACTACGCTGTTCGATGTGCAGTTCCATCATATTCGTTGTTATTTTTGACATTATTTCTTTTTCACGTACTTCCAGTGTTTTCAGTTTAAATAAAATTTTGTTATTCTTGAAAGTAATATTCTTATTTATTGAAGAAATAAATAACAAAACGTTTAGTTTTTAAAGCTGCCATGGGGAGTTGCGATTTTTATCGATTAATATCGTCATTATTGTTCTGTACTGCTGTAACGGTTCGAAGTTTGGGATCTCGTCATCTCGTGTGGGCTAGAATTTGAAATTTGTTTACAAAAAATTGGAAAGTAGTAATGCTTATTAACTTTGAAAATGATTTGTTGTTTTATTCGAAATCTGGATAAGCGCTCAATTATTGATTATTATAGAAAAAGAGTTAAAAATGCCGAACATGCAAATTTTTTTCGAAAAAGCTCGGGCTGCTAAATTTTGGTCGGAATTTAGTGAATTGACAGGGTAGGTTAGAGTCCTTAAGCAAAGACGAGGTTATGTTTGCATGCTTTATACGGTTGAGGCTAGGTCATTTCTCTTTTTTTGCCTGATTAATACGATTCGCTTGGTTATTAGTTTTTTACATGTTAACATAGTTTCATTTTTTCCGTAATTTGCCCTTTAAGGACCGCTTATTCGTATATTTTATCGAGTTTTTTGTTTCGGTATTGAAATGGCTGGACCGCTGATTATATTACCATTTATGATGTGTGCAAAGATTCTACTGGTTTTGTTTTATGGTTTAATAAATTTGTGAAGCAGTAAACTTTTTGTTGCATCGTTGCGTCATTTGCTTGATTTTTATGCAGTTCCCAAACGGGTGAATAATGTAAAATTTTGTTTGACTAAGCTCTACCTTGACTGAGAAGAGGTCAAACGAGCATATTATGCGAGTTTAAATCGGATGCCGGCTGTGTACGTGATTTCTAAACATTTTATACATACGCAACTGGTTTTCGAAATTATGAAAGGTTCGAAGAGATTCTTTCCGAGTTCAATTGATTACTAATATGTAAGATTTACCTAAAGATATGGAAGTAAATTTGAAAATATTTTTGTGCACTGAATTCACAGCCAATTTCATCTGCCTTGCGCAGTTGTATTTGTTTACTAATTAACGCCTTCTGTATAGAAGTCGCAATAAAGTTTTCTCGAATCTACGTAGATTTCAACATACTGTTTTTACGTTTACAGTGATTTGTTCCGCTACAGATTAACATAAATCTGTAGGGACAACGTGCTGAGTTGATGCGGGTTTATTCTGAAAATCTGACTTTACATTATTGTGCACTTTTTTGTGCTAAACATTAAATAGTCGGCTCCATTTTAAATGGTCCTTTCTAATGTGAATATACTACCTACGAACAGGCGCGGATTTGAGGGGGCGGCCGCCTCCCATTGACCAAAAATATTTGGCGAGATAAAGAATGGATATGCAATTCGCAATGATGTTTGGCCGTCAGTGACCATAATTTTTCGAATTTTTCCGGCGCTACGCGCCGGATGATATCTATTAATGACATTTCTTAACTTTCTTGGCGACCTGGAAGCCATTATCTGTTCTATTTTTGCATAGTTTTCTTCTATTTTCAATCGAAAATTTCGATGTTTCGCATCAAATGCTATAAAAACAGGAAATCAAGCAGTAAATCATGCTTCTAGACGTCTATCCGCCTTAATTTAACAAATTTTCCGGCGCTACGCGCCAGATTTTTGTAAAAGTCAAAGAAATTTAATGATTTTTCGCACAAAATTGTCTAAAATTCTAAAATTTTTCGAAAAAAGTATTGCGTCAAAAGTGATTTTATGTAAAAGTATACAATGTAAAACACCGAAAAAACGCTATTTCGCGCGTTAAGGGCAAATTTTCGGACCTATTTTTGACTGTTTTTGGAAAAGTTGGGATACCCCCCCCCTTAAGAAAATCCTAGATCCGCCACTGCCTACAAACGTAGTTTACAATTGCGTTGCGCGACTTACATGGGCGGATTTATAAGGGGTGGGGGGAAGGCGCCCCTATTGGCCGAAAATACTTGGCGATATAGAGAATGGATATATAATTTTCAATAATTATCTGGCCATCATTGATCATAATTTCTCAAATTTTTCCTGCGCTTCGCGCCGGATAATACCTATTATTGACATTTATTTACTTTCTTGGCGGCCTGGAATCCATATTTCTTGCTCAGAGAATAGGTTTTAATATAATTTCAAGGGCAAAACTAGTTTTAAGCTTAGTTTCCTTCTATTTTTAAGCATTACATTTAAAAATTTTCGACGTCCATCATCAAATGCTACCAATACAGGATATCGGGCATTAACTCAAGCTTTCAAGCGTTCTTCCGCTTAAATTTCACAAATTTTCCGGCGCTTCACGACAGATTTCCGCTAAAATCAATCAAGTTTTATGATTTTTTTATGCGAAATCGCTCGAGAATTTTATAGTTTGTCGAAAAAAATTGTGTTGAAAGTGATTTTAAATAAAAGTAGACAACGTAGACGCAGAGAAAGTGCTATTTTGTAATCTAAGGGCACATTTTTAGATCTATTTTTGACTGTTTTTGGAAAAGTTGGGATACCGCCTAGACATGCACCAGAGGCGTAGCCAGGATTTTGGTTCGGGGGGATACACAAAATTTTTTAAGACTACTTTTTCATTGAATGCCAATAACGTTTTGTGCAGCAAAACTTAGTTTTTCGACCTTTAATAGTGTAGCCTAGAAAAATACAAAAAGTGTAAAACGACGCGAAGCGCCCCAAATTTTTGAAATTTTTACGATTTTCATGTTGAATTTATGGCCTATTTATTGACAAACAGTACGGAAATCATAAGTGGCGCAAAGCACCAAGAAATTTAGTAATTTTTTACCGCCCTAAAGATTTTGTATCTCTGTGAATACTATTAGTTTGACAGAGAAGAAAATTATCAAATTTGTACAGAACAACTTTGACAGTTCAAGCTTACAAGAAAACTGCAATTTTGATTGCGCTATAAACTCAATTTATACCGCTTAAATCATACAGAAGAGACAAACTGATTCCGGAAGCAACGGAAATTTTTAAAAATTTCTAACCCTTTTTCCTTTTTTGTTTTCCAAGTAGAAAAAGCACTTTTTGTAAAGTAGTAAGTTCTGAGCTGAAATGCGTTTTTCGACTTCTGCTAAGTATATAGCGCAGCAATGGGTCGCTGCCAATAAGATATAGAAAGATGTATATATCAATGACAATTCTTTTCTTACTGTTTTCAGGCCCATTTGTGGCCTAGAGTTTAGAAAACAGAAAATGCGTAAAAACAAGAAAATTTGGCCATTCATTTCTGGCGCGAAGCGCGGAAAATTCGATGTTTTGCCATTTTGAAATCAGTTTTCTGGACACAATTATTACACCAGACAAATCAACAAAATTTCGCACAGCATTGGAATTCTGGGAGGGGTGAAACTTTAAAACGCCTTCTTCGAGCCCGAAAATGGCGGTTACGCGTTAAAGACATCGTTTTTCGGTGTTTCTGACGATGCCCTGTCTTTTAGAGCAAGAAAGTGGAAAAATTTCGGAAAAAATCAAAAAAGTCAAACAAATTGAGTAAAATATTAGTCAAAACATGAGTATATGGCCCGATGCGCCGAAAATTTGGCACTTTTGAGCAAATAGATGGCTACAAATGCTCAAAAAACACCGTTTTGCGAATTTTCAGGAAGTTGAAAAATCGCAAATTCTGGGCGGGAGGGGGGAAGGATGAAAATTTTTCTGATTTTTCTGGGGGAGGGGCGGAAGCCCCAAACTTCCCCTCCTAAATCATGTATGGGACCGCCCCTCTAGGGAAATCCTAGATCCGCCACTGGCGGCACACACAATATTTGACATTGAAGTAGTGGAACGAAGTATCTCAGTACCTACATCACAGAATTGCCGTAACTGCCTTTATCTTTGCCATCATTCAAAATTCTTCTGTGGTACCTACTGTCATTGTTTAGGTTTATTGATAGGCATTTACTCCGATTATGACCAGCGAACAAACCGCCGACAAGCGGTCGTCGGGCAAAAAACCTTTTATGATTGGCGTCAGTGGTGGCACTGCCTCGGGCAAATCTACGGTGTCTCAGGAAATCAAGAAACGAGTGGAAGCGCATAAATCCGATTCGGTAGCTATCGTAACACAAGATTCTTTTTATCGCGTATTATCTCAAGAGGAGAAGAATGAAGCTTGCGCTGGTAGATTCAACTTCGATCATCCGAATGCGTTTTAATACTAACTAGTACTGGTGATTATATATTCATGAAAGGAGGATTGAGAGTGGGCTACTCATCCTGCTGAAAGGTCCACAACCTAGGAACTGTTGGGGCGATTCGGGCCCAATATAAAGTACTTTCAAGCGATTTGGACGTAATATACCTCATAAATGCAATTCAGTTTGGCTAAAATCCTGGACTTCACCCCTACTGCTGATCCTCGATTTTATCTCTCCCTGTCCATCCTGAATGTGTCTCTAAGGGATGTCCCAGGGCAGACTTTTTAGTCTGGGTCGGGGCTGGGGCTTATGCCCCCGAGCCGGGCCGGGGCAAGATGTTGGGTTCACAATGCATGTGTTTACCCTATGTGCGTATACTTGAGATATTAATGGTCTTTTCTGCAATATTACTTATTATTGTAAGTGCTAAGCAGAGATTAATTAAAGAGTTCTCATCTTATGAGTGCTTTGAATAATAAGCGGAAAAATAGCAAAATCTTTTGAAAAGTATTAATGATGCTTCAGATTTTGAATTAGTTCATCTAAATGATTACAATTATTAGCGCGAAATCTTAAATGTGAAGTTATCTTCAGAGTTTCGAAAGTTCATAAACGTAGAGCGATTTCCGAGGAGGCAGCGAATTGTAAGGTTTTTTGAGTTCATAATGTAATATTCAAACTCACAATAAAGGATATTAGTCATCAACACATAAATAAAAATGTTCTGTAATGCTATTTGGTTGTCTTGTCATATCTGCAGAAATCATTCAAAATTAACATTTCACCTGATACCACGCATTTTAAAGATTAATCAGATCTTTTTTAAGCCAATGTATTCATTTATAAGAGTGAATGTTATGAAGAGTCCTAAGTTCCAATTTAAAAAAACACATTATATCATAGTTCTTGGATTTACACTGCTTATTTACAATTATCCACGTCTTCCCTCCAGCTCTGCTACGCTCCAAGAATATTAATTTACGAGTTTTAAGCATCCTTTACTACTCAAAATTGTGGTCAAGGCGATAAACATCCAAGACAGCTGAAGTTTGATTTCTGAAAATTCCGCATACTTATAAATTTTGACCAAAAAAATGGGTCCTAAACAACAGTATAGAAGATTGTGGGTCAGGGTCCCACTAACTGCTATCATAGAAAGTAATCTCAGTCCCTTACAAAGCTGATCATTTAATCAATTTTCCTTCATTTTATCCGGCCGGGCCAGAGTTAACAGATCATCGTATGAGCTTCATTTATTAGATTTAACAGAATAAAACAAAAATCTATGCATCATCCGATTTAGGCTATTCATTATGAGTGATGGACTCTAAAAGTATAAAATGAAATGATCACGAATATTTTAATAGTCTGATTGAATACATAGCTACTCAGTAGTTTGAGTTTCTATCTTTCTTTAAAAGTAAGGCAAATCACACTAAAGTTGAATCACCTAAGTCGATTAAAAATCCACTTTTTTGCTAAAGAAACAGTCTAACCATACATGCACACGGTCAAAAACTGTGTGAGGGGGTAAACCGAATTTCTTTGAGGGGGTAATATGAGTAATTTTTTGTTATTTAATGACAAATTTCGATACTTAATTTTTTTGTTGATTTGCTGTATTTCTTGTTGATTGCTTCATGAATATTTGTGGTTAAATTTAAATGAAATAATAAGGATAATGGATTGACTTTCAATGTAAGATATGCACAAAATAATGGAAGAAAAGAGTCTGAATGACAGAATTTCTAAGTTTGATGCTAGAAAAATAAGTGCAGTGCACGCTACGAATGTTGACGCTCTAATATGCCTCACAGGATGATAGAGCATTTGAAAGGATATATGTTTAACACGTCGGTCATGCGTATGCGGAAATAGGACCGACATGTACATAAAAGATATATTCTATGGTAAGCTCTATCATCCTCTGAAGCATATTAGAACGTCAACATTCATGGCGAGTAATTTACGTGTAATTGAAATTATGCTATTAGACGTCGTTTTACGTTTTTTATGGTTTAAGCAATAGGTTTTGGTCCAAAATGGCCTAGGGGTATGCTTCTCAAAAGTCCTGGTAGGGAAATACCCCCTCATACCCCTCACAGTGTGCATGTACATATGAGTACAACTACAAATTTTGCGATTCTATGTAATTCGCCATTATTCTTAAATAAACCATTTATATGTTTCCTTAAAATTAGCTAGATTGATTTAGGAAGAGAATTTAGGATTTCAACACGTAATGATACATGTTTTGGCCCCGGCCCGGGGCAAGCATTGCCCCGGCACTGGGGCCTGGGTCGGGGCTTGTGACATCCGTTCTACATTAGTAATCTAAGTTAATTAATCTGTAATCTTATCAAACCGATTTAAGTTTTGGAGTAATTAGTGCTTTTTCCTCTCCCTTTTTTATTTAGTCACATTTTCGAGTAGTGTTTATGTAATATTATTAGGTATATATTTAAATTTTTCTTTCTTGTTTGCATAATCTATAGATGATAATAATGTGTAAGAGAAGTGCGCGAAATCATATTTTACTTTCATATGGTAGACTATAGAGTGGGTAAAGAATCGCATATTGGTCTTGATAACTTCTCAGATGTTTGATCAAATTGAATGCCGGTTTGCTCTTTCTCATAGTTATTCACCTCTGCATAAATTCAGGGCATTTACAATTATGTTGATTAAGCTGATATTGGTTTACACTAAATTCAGTGGGGGTTATTTTTTCAGCTTTTTGCAGATTTAGGTGCATGAAATAAGCTATTTTTAAAAATTAACTCTTCAACAAGAAATGATAAGTGAACGTGGTTTGTTGAATACGAAAATAAAATTATTTGTTTTCCGATTAAAGCTTGATTATTTTGCAGTAACTTAAAATGCTGGTAAGCAGATTATCTAAGTATGGCCAAATGAAGGGGGTCGAGAATACAAAAAGTTATACTCAAGTGTCTCAGAATATTGAAAGATCTAGGGCAAGAAAGGCGATTAATTTTTTTCTTTCAAGACTTGAAAAACGACTTTTATTAAATTGCGCGCATCTTTTTGATAAAGCAATAACTGTAACTATTATTTTTACGCCTTAATGCAGGGATGATAGGATTTCTATCAAAAGGAACCGCATTTCATTTACTCTCGTCCTTAAGAAGTAAAAAGGTTCGATAAGCGATTCGTTTTTTAACCCACCCTGTATAAACATTCATTTTAAATGGTCTTCCATTTTTAGACTTACATTATTCTTTGCACAAGTATCAGTGTTTTGTGGCAATGAGAAGATTGGAATAATACGAAATTCGTGGGATATTCTTTCTGCTCCTTATATTTGAGGCTTTATGTTTTTAGCACGTAGCCTTATGAATGGATCCCTTCCTGCGTCTATATGAAATCAGTTTTCGCTGTATTTTATAGTCATGGCCTCTGAAAAAGACTTTTTAGAGAAAAATTCGATCAAAGTCAAGAAGAAAAAACCAGCAAAATCCAATTGGGAAATAAAAAACCATATAGCCTAAAAACCAGCGCCTAAAAGCGATGCTGTGTGCAAAGTTAGCAGCAGACATTAGTTTGTTGGACTAATATAATCATATTTTGAAAAAATTCACTTATGTAAGTATTTACTGATATTTTCTTTGTTTACGTACATCAAATTTGCATATAAAAAATCGATATTTTTGTCTGAATTTTATTAAAGTTTTATCATTCTCTTAAATATAATGTTCAACTCGCAGAGACAGTTGTAGCTAAGTTTTTTACATCTGCAATGAAACGAGGCTAAATGATGCCATTCACTTTAAGTAATTTCGCTGCCACAGCAACATATACTTAGAATTGGTCTTGTTTAGATTATTCGGGAAAATAAATATTGGAAATCATGTTAGACTTTACGATGCGCAGTCCTGCAAATTTTATAAAAATTGGCGCTGGTTTTTCTCAGATTACAACTGGTGTTTCAACCAGCTTTGACTTTGAAGGTATACAGTAGCTCTGTGGATGGCATAAGATTTATCAAATCAAAAAATGCATGAAAAAAGCGCAAGAAAGAGTTATTTCCTAACTTTTCGGCAGTTTCGTACTTCAGGTTTCTAAATGGTCAAAAAAGAGACCAGACTTCTGTTGCGATCTGTATAACATAGTATGTAGTTCTTTCGCCAGTATAATATCATCACTCATCTCATCACCTCTTATGTACTTACTGAGAAAAGGGGTGGTTTTTTAACTCACGAATCTATTGGTTTTTTAGAGGCCAGCTTTTTTGTACATTTTTTTCATCTTAAATGCAAGTGCAACTATTTGTGTACCTATACGATTGATGTTTATAATTTAAGATGCAATGAACGTTCATCTTATGCTTGACGTGTTGAAAGATTTAAAAGAAGCAAAACGGGTTTCAGTGCCTAAATACGATTTTCGCACGCACTCGAAGTAATGCCATGCAATCACATATTTGATAAGAAGCTTTCAATTGATTTGATATACTTGTACTTCAATTCGTGCAATTGAATTGATTCGACATAATTTTGCATTTTAACATTTCTATTATTTCCATGACACCATTATTGTTCTTTTTTATATTAGATCTTGGATATCCTTCTGCCACTAATATCAAAATCTAGCATGCACATGTCTGCTTCATTCTTCGATTGCTTACATGTATATAAAAATTTAGGAAAATTATATATCAGATTCGTTTGCATATTTCTAATTTCAAATGCTTTTCCGAAACGTCGAGGTAAAATCGTTCCCCTCCCAGGCTTTTTGCTCTGTTGATGCATGTACCGGGTGGTTAGCAACCTTTTGCTAGGGGGTCAGCGCTATAACTACAGGGCTTGGGATCAAACCAAATATACCATTAGATAGAAAATGTGAAACGGAATTTATCGATACCAGATTAATGATCAGTATGCCTATCACTTGTGCGAGAAACAGCTTTCAAACTGATCTGGGTATGAACACATACCAATAAACAGACTACGTCGATTTTCAAGACTTTTTCAAATATTTTCCTCCTTTCTGTGCAAAATTTCATATGATTCTCGACCAGTCAGATTTTAGCAAGTATTTGCGCCTCGACTTCATCTTTATGAATGGCCCAATGGTTTCGGCGGTGTTCAAGTTAAGTGAATTTCCGGGCTAAATATTGTTACCCTTAAAATTGGACGTTTGATTGTTTTAAGAAATCTTGGGTTGCATTAGCTCGCATGCAAGGCGCCTTGCCGTGAACAAAAACAGTCTGACCGACGACCAAATATTTTTCAGGCCGAAACTAGGACCTAATTGGTATTGATATAAAACTTTATACAGAAACGTGAAAAATATTTTGATAAGTATCGAAAATCGACATTTATTAATTGTGTTCATACCCCGATCGTTTAAAAACTATTTCTCTTGCCGGTCTTAGGCACACTGATTTTTAATTTGGCATCAATGAATTCCGTTTTAAATTCTTTATCCAATGGTATATTTGGTTTCATCCCAAGTTCTATATTTATAGCACTGATCCCCTAGCAAAAGGTTATTAACCACCCTGTATACATATATGTGTAGAATAAACCTACACCAATGATTGTGAATTTCATGTTCAAGTTCCGAAGATTTGATAATAATCGAGCCATTAGACGTCATCATAGTTGAAGGAATATTGATTTTCTATGACCAAGAAATTCGCGAATTATTCGATATGAAGTTATTTGTCGACACTGATCCGGATACTAGATTGGCCAGGCGAGGTATGTAAGTGAAATATGATTCAAGATGGAAGCAGTGTATAATTGGAAATAATTAGTAAAATCGAGACAGAAGTAGTGGAAAATATGAAATAATCAGCAAAAATAAGAAAGCCGTTTGAATCATATATTGTGCCTTGAAATATGTGAAAAATGGTTTCGTCTCATTTCCGCAATCAACGGAGCTTTTAATTTTTCGTTTGAAATCTTTTAAAATTGGATGGCAAATTTTGGATTGTTATTAATGCTTTTTTAAATTGCTGTAGGTTTGTGCGTCATTTTCGGAAAAAAAGAAAATTCGAGGAAATAAAATGAAACGGAAGTCTGGTCTAAAATTTGTTTGTTTATTTCAGTCTTCAGAGAAAGCTCTCAGTCTTTTTGCCATCTTTAAAACGAAAAAGAGTTTATAATTGTCATAAAAAATTGTCTATTCTCTGTAATTCTCAATGCATTATGTTAGTCTAATGAATCTGTAATTAAAAATAAGAATACTTAGTATGCTCTGTTAAAAGATAAAGATTTTGTTCAATTATGAACAATAATCGTTGAAGACGTACACAACAACAATGGGAAAAAGTACTATTTGTTGATAACAAAATGACAAGAAAGTGTTCATAATTTTTGGGCCTAAATTGTTTGGCAGCGTTCCAGGCACGTAGCTGGCCGTCCTATTTGGGGGGATCAACACCAATTTTGGTGGGGGACTAAGCCCAAGAAGGCCAAAACTAGCACAAAATAACGTTTACAAAGTCCTATTTTTCAGATTTTTCTGAATTTTGGGGGAGGTCCGGACCCCCCATTCCCAAAAGAGCTACGTGCCTGCAGCGTTCGACTTTTCGATTCAATGCCTCTCCACTACCCCCATGTCATCCAGTTTTATGCATATTTGTGCTTGCGATACATACATGATCTTGGGGGGTTTGCATCCCGGTCAAAAACTCTTTCACCTCCGCTCAAAAATATTTTAACCCCCCAGACTTCCCGAATTTCCAAAAAAAATCGTGGAAAGCGTCCCGTTTTTTAGTAATCTTTTATTCCAAAAATGCTTTTTTTGGGCTCTTTACAGCCATTTTTGACTAATTTGTTGGATTCTATTGAATTTTCCCTGACAATGTCGGTTTTTATCGCCTAGAGAGAAAGTGTCGCTCGGAATGCCAAGAAATATATTTTTGACGCGTATCCATCGTCTTTGATCCGAAAAAAGGCACGTAGGAAAAAGTTATTGGTTTTACACCCCCTGAATTTCCATGCTGCGCATGTACGGTGCTAACTGCCGAATGATGTTTCACAAACGTTTTTTATAATGTATATTAGTATGAGAAAATCTTTTAAAAATTGATATTATATGTTAGAAACTGGCTTAAAACTGCCCAGGAATATCATGCTTCAGTCTGTTTCTTTGAATCTTGCGCATGGGGTCAGTTTTTAATGCACAAAAAGTGGCTTTAACAAGCATAAGTTTCAGGAATGCTGCGTTAAGAAAATACCGCATAATGGAACGTTTTGCGCTTACTAAGTGCATGCAGTGTACAGCATTATGAATGTTATTTTAGCTTAAACTACTTTTTACGGCTGATTTACATTGAAAGCTGATTCACGTTGGAATAACACTGCAAGCATTCGCAACAGGCATATGTCACATTATGTAGGAGGAAATATCAGAATTTTTCTGAAAAGTTGTTTGTAATAGAAGTTACGTAGCATACATGCACAAGGTCAAAAGTTCTGGAAGGGGCTAAAGAGTACTTTTTTTACCTATTTAATGCCAAATTTTGTCAAATTTTGACACTTAATTCGATTTATTTCATTACTCATGAATATTTAGATTTAAATTTGCATGGAAACAAAAACGATAAGGGCGATCAAATGTCCTGCAACACTAAAAAATACGAAATAGTGGAAGAAAATTGTATGGATGAATTAATTGGACAATCTATTGCTCGAAAAATTATAATATGTACATGAAACTATACTGTTAGACGCCATATGACGCTTTTTAATGGTTCGAGCAACAGGTTTGGTCCAACAACGGCTTGAGGGGGTATGCCTTCCAAAAGTCCTGTTAGGAAGATACCCCTATACCCCCAGTGTGCATGTGTGCTAGGTAGGCAAGGTAAGGATGGCTCATTGGGATGAAATTCAGAAATGGTGATTAACAAATAATTATATGTAGCATTTCTTGTCAATCTTATTGGACCTTTCATTAGCCACTTTAGATGCAATTTTTGGCGAGAAAGATGATTAGGTTCTTTTTCAAAATATATTTTCTCAAATAAATTGGCTCTTTTTTACTTGGTTTACGCAAGTAACACAATATATGGGGAGTTGATGGATAATAAACATAATTTTATTTGTTGAATTATTATTGTTTTCATAGTAAATCGGCCAAGTTGATGAAAAATTTGAATTAAGTTGGATTCTTTCAAACTTCGCTCAAAATTTCTTTCACATCACCTTACGTTTATTTAGAATCGCCTGACTCCTGATTTCCCGAAATTCTTGGCAGGGATAATACCAGACATGCATATCATGGGAATTCTGATGATGTGAAATTTTAAAGTGTCTTTTTCGTGCTTAACAATGGTGGGTACGCGTCAAAAACATCGTTTTTCGTGGTTTCTGACGATGCTCTATCTTTCTAGAGCATAAAGACATGATAAATTTCGAGAATAATAAAAAAATCGAACAAATTGAACAAAATAAAGTCAAAACATGAGTTTATGGCGCGAAACGCTGAAAATTTGACACTTTTGAGCAAATAGATATCTAAAAACGCTTTTAAAGCACCTTTTCTATGAATTTTTAGGAAATTTTCGAAAACCTTCGAAAAATTGCGAATTTGTATGGGGGGGGGTCGAAAAAATTTCTGGGGAACCCCCCGGCTGGTCACGTATGTATGTATAATAGGGATGCAATGGGTAGTGAATTTTAATGAATTCGGGTTCGGGCTCGGTTACTTCACTTAAGTTTATTCGGATTCCTGTTCGGGTTTGGGTAGTCAACTTTAGTTTATTCGGGTTCGGGTGTCAAAATCAATACCCGTTCGGGTTCGGGGTATTTCAGTAAAGATACAAGCATAACGAATTAATGCATATAAGAATAGTATGTATGTATTTCTAATATTAATAAACCATCATTTTACAACGTCAATTTTAAGTCTACACAGATGTCCAGCGTCTGCTAGACACTAAGGTAGGGGCAGGAGAATAAAATGAAAAATTTTGTACGAATAGGAGTCAAAACTAGGGCAAAACATAGGAACAAATGGAAAAATCTCTCAGCACTGAATTAATATAGTTTTTATGCTAAGTTAACGTTTACTTATTTTTTGAGGTTACTCAATGTGGGTAAAGTCAAGAAGTTTATATTTATCTGGTCCCCGGACTGACTGATCTCCAGACGGGCTGTGCTGTATATACAACATGATGACTACTATTGTGTGATAAAACTACGCTTCACAACGTTTAGTAGCGCTCTAGCAATTTCTAACTCAGAATAGAAAACACAAAAATTTGCCATTATGGTGCGATGCGCCAGAAAATTTGGATATCTTTACTGCTTTCAGATAGAATTTGCGGTCTGTTTGATGACAAGCAGTTCAGAAAACTGAATTGATTGAGGCGCAGAACAATTTTGTCATTCTTACCGTCTGAAACAAAGTTCTAAAGCTTTGTAAGGACAATTATAGAAAACGCTTTTCAAGTATTTATCATGAGTTTAGATTCAAGTTTAGATTTTTAACAGGGTAGCTGTGGAAATTGGAATAACTAGGGGGACCAGTCCACAGGTGGGCAATGCCGCGCCGCCGGGTGGCGCCAGAAGGCACTTCGGTACCTTCAGAACCCCATCTGGGTGGCGCCAGAAAAAAGAGATTTTGATTGGGGGGGTAGAATTTTTTAACCCAAAAATAGAAAAGTGAGAAAATGATACAACCAACCAACTAGCCAACCAACCAACCAACTCAACCAACCAGCCAACTAGCCAACCAAACAACCAACAAACCGGCCAAACAACCAACCAACTAGCCAACCAACCAACCAACCAACCAGCCTCAACAAAAGGGATCCCAGTACCTTCAGAACCAAAATCCATTGCCCAGGTATGGACCAGTTCTCTCAAAATTTCGGAAGTGCTAGTATTTTCACAAGGATTCCCAAAGAAAAAGACTAGAAGTTCTTGAAGTGCATTCGAAAGACCGCCAATGTATGTTTCCATTACGCTTTTGAGCTCTTTGCTAATAGAAAGCGAAGCGTCCTGTGATTTAAATAGCCCTAGTTTGAGTAAGGTATGCATTTTAAATATGCCAGAATTTTGCGGTGCTTCGCACCAAATTATGAATCTTCACTATTGTTTTTCTCCGTAATGTCCCAGAAATAGGCGAATGGGCAAGAATTAGAAGATTTTAAGGGAAGAGCGTAGACGGTTTGCTTAGAAATCTGTAGTTTAGCATGTTTAAACAAAATAGTTTTTTGTTATGAGTTTGTGAAGCTCATTCTTTGAAATTTTTTCTGAGATTTCCTTTTCCATGTGGAGCTCTAAGAGGAAGCCTAAAAAATTCACTATTTTTGCCCGTGTCTTAAAAGCACTCGAGTCTCGGAATATCTGAGTGTCCTCCGAATTTAGAAGTTCAGCTACTATGTAGATATGAGTACTTGCCTGATTTTTATGACCTAAAGAGAAGATTACATTTTTCACGCAATAATTTTTTAATTTGTTACTATTAGCTGACGCATATAATTTAATAAATTTGCTTTAACAGATCAAAACACTCTGCCAAAGCAGTGCTTGGGATCATTTTGAGTTTGCAGCAAATAATGATTTTAAGAGAAAAGTGTTGTTTTTAGAAAAAATGGCGGAAAATCTGATATCGCAAAGCATGCTTGACCTGGCATTAACAAATTTTTATACAGCATAGCGAAGTAGGTTTTGAGCGAAATTTCATTTGTCAATCGATTTTTGAAAAAAGAGTTGAAAGTTTAGAGAAGATTAAAAAATCAATGTTTTAATGATAAATCCATGAAAAATTGAAGATTTTGGATGAAAAAATCAATGTTTTTGCGTATATATCAGTAATAAATTGCCGTTTTTTGTTCATCCAGTTGTTTTTATATAATTTATAAAATATAGCACTTTCGGATCAGTCGACCATAATTGAGAAAAGTGACGCGAAGCGCCAAAAAAATCGAAGTTTTGTCAGAAAATTGTGGCGGTTTAGTGCTTAAAAACACCCGAAATAACACGAATAAATTGTTAAAAAATTTGGGTTCAATTAGTCAACATAAATTTATTTGGATTCGGGTTCGGACATTCCAATTCACTTTATTCGGGTCCGGGTTCGGCTTCGGGTCCTGAATTTTGTTCGGGTACCTGAGTATTCGAGTTCGGGTATGGATACCCATTGCACCTCTTATGGATAATACTCCTTCTCTCATATCTCTTTCTAAACCCGTGCGTGAACAGAAAGGTTATTTTAAATAAAAATAGGTACTGTGAAAAGTTCAAACCAATAATGAATTTTAGCGCTTTTTCGGACTCTATTGGTAAGGCTGTGATCATGTCCATTTGTGAAATTGTTTGCTACAACTAGCCATACCCTTATATTATTGTTACCTAAGCATGTGAAATTTTCTTATTTTGTTATCTCGTCCATGATTTATTGACACTGCATGGTAAAAGTACCTTTTCGTCTTAGTGCAGCGCGATTTAAGCGAACGTGGTCGGAACTTAACGCAAATTTTGCACCAATATTTGAACCTTGTGAAGCCGGCTTATGAAGAATTTTGTTTCCCAGTGAGAATTTGAGTCATATATGATTGTATATTTGTCCGGGAATATTCATATACAGGGCGGTATTTAGAGGGCGGGTGTGGGCGGCCGCCCCCTTTCTTGTTCGGAAAAAAATTTTGAAAGGTTAGATAATGCACGGAAAGATGGACAAGTTATCTGTCTTTAAATTAAAATATTCAAATTTTTCGCCAAATATGGAATATTTTTCGTGATTTTAGCTCAAGCACGACCTAAAAACGACATTTTTTATAGCTTTTTGAGTAAGAAGAATTTTTTCTCGAAAACTTCGAATTTTATGATTTTAATGGATACAATATATCGCAAAACGCCGAAGATGAGGTTTTTGTGAACTATACCGACGAATTTATAGAGATAAATATCAATTTTTGTTGAGTGTGCCCGCCCCGCCCTCCCTCCTTGGCCAAATCTTGGACATGGGCCTGCCCATATAAGCAGTATATCTCAAAATTTTCCGAATAGCCGGCCACTTTTAGGATGGATTAACCAACCTAGTATTATTGATAAAAAAGATTTTTCCGGTCTGAAATTCCCGAAATATCTTGATATTCTTATTATGACTAAAATTGCATCGTCAGAAACCTTCGAATTGGCTAAACTAGGCTACCAAAGGTCAAAAAACTCATTGCTGTACATCAAAATTTACATGTACAAAACTTAAAAAACTTCTGGGGCCATCTTTTTACAGTGCTATCAAGTACCTTCTACAAAAACACTGACACGAAAAGTGGTGTTTTTTGGTCGCGCTTGAGGCAAAATTATGACAAGTGCACATGAGGAACTGACGATTTTTGAAAAGAAACGATGCAATTTTTCCATCTTTCCGTTCATTATCTAGCGTTTCAAAAAATTTTTCGACCAAAGGGGCGGCTGGCCGCCCCCACTTCTCTTAAATTTGGTCTCGTGTGTATGCATAACAGCGGGCTCTGTACAACCATCAACCAAGATGATCCATCCTTAAAGTGATGGCCAAAATGGATGTAAATCAAAAATTATATTCAAAAGTGTTTGAATTTTACCCTAAACTGCGGATTTACATTGTTTTTATGCTATTTTAGCATTTATACCAATTTTTGATGTTGGCCATCGACCATAGTTTGTTTAAAAAACCTTTAGCACGCATTCAATTTTTGAATACCTATTATAGATCAAATAAAAAGGTGATTTAAAATAAAACAATGGGCATGATCATACATGTAAGAGGAGGTGGGGATCCCCCCACTCAAAGTCGGCCGTCCCTCCATACTTCCAAAGCCAGAAAATTTTTTACTCCCCCAATTTTTTCGGCTGTTTGTTTTGGCATTTTTGGTCGTTTTTGGCCAAAAAATTGGAGGTCATTTACCCCCCCCCCCCGCCGTTCTAAAAATGTCCGGGACCCCCACCTAAAATTTCGAACCGTTGTATGTGTGGACATGTAGGAAACACAGCATACAAACAATAAATAGTTGTATTACTTGGGTTGGTATTATCGTGTCTTCCCTGGAAACTATTTTTGTAGCCATTTTCCTGCACTAAAGGTTGATTTCATGTAAAAGTTTCGTAAATACTGTGGTACTCTAAATAGGTCTTATTTTTTATGATTTATATTTTTATATTTATTTAATCTATTATATTTTTTCTGATTCGTATTATTTAAATCTCGCTTTTCTACACTAGAGATTCTAATGTACGTCGTAGAGGCGTTTGAAAATAAATCTTAACAGTTTGTATCGTTTGCTTCTTATCAAACTTTGGTGGTATTTCGAAATTGCACGGATTTTCGAATAAGCTATAAAAATTAAATTGATTTCAATCAAGTTTTTCTTCTCAGATTAATGTGTTTTTTCAAATTTATTCGAAATTTGCGTTTTATTTCTATTCAATACTTGCACAGTTTTGTATTTAGACAAAGAAATACGCCGACGTTATTATACCGCGAGGTGCCGAAAATAAAGTCGCCATCGACTTGATCGTGCAACACATTTTGGAGATTTTGCGCAACGGATCGTCACGCCGTCAGCGTTCGAATGTCCGACGCTCGCCGGAAATGTCCAGTCTAGATTTGAACGGCGTCGATACGATGCCGTCGTCGGCTTCTGGATCGTCGAGTGGTCGGCCAACAAGGACTGACGTCATCAGGCCGCATTAGCATACAATGCGCATGCGGCGAATACGTGCTAATCACGTGACCGTCCTTTTAATTTGTGTAGTAAGCCAGATAGCGTCACGTGAATTTTACTGCATTCACGTGATAAGCACATGCGTGCCAAATGAATTTAGTTATGTGCGTCGTTTGTCGTTAGTATTTTTAATTCAGACACACTACGGCTCTTATGTTTATTTTTCCAAATTCATTAGTGATAAAACAATTGGATCCAATCTATTGAATGATTTTCGCGTTTTATGCATTGTATCTGCTGTGCTTTACGGGTGTCGCTTTTTCGCTTGAAGTTGCTACATTGTATTTTACGTTTCGTCCGTTCAGTTTATCGGCGAAAAACTCCTGAAAGAAATTTAAGATTCGTTTCACAGTTTTAGTTTAGATGGATTTTTTCCTACCGACTATGTGTAATCGAAGTGAAAAATTAATTTGCTGGCGATTATAAATAGCCTTGAATAATATGGTCGGCTGGAAGCCTAGTCGGACGCAAAAGATGCAATACCTTAGCTCATTCGCTGCATGATATTTTGGAAAAAAGATCCATAATATGAAAATAATGTTAAAACAAGGTATTTTGTCTTTCATTCATTTTAGAAAATTGTTGACTTAATGGACGTTTTAACAGAGGCGGATTTTTGTAAGAAGATAGTGATTATGGACTTACCGCTTAAATATTTTTCGTCTTTAATACTATTTTATCAGAGCAAACATTCGTGAATTGTATTGGCTCTTTGCATCGAAATCCAAAGCAGAGTTGTATTTTTCTTTGGCGCATGATTGTAGTAAATGGAATAGATAATGAAATCAGTCATCTGCTCTGCTATCCTTCAGTCAAAATTATTCCTATCTTCCTGCGCTCTGCGCTTAGTTTTTACTTCGATATTTAACAAATTTAGGACAGCGTCAGCACTTTCCCGCAAAATTTGTAGAATTTACAAATATTTTGAAAATATTCGCGAGCATTGTTTTAGCTGAGTGTAACACCAAGAAGCACGAGGAAAACGTTGTTTTACGCTTAAATACCAAGTTTTTTCGATTCCTTCTGACTTTCTCGCAAATACTTTATGTACTATGTGAGCCGCACTGCTCTTTACGAAAATCGTGTCATTGTCAAAAAAAATTTTTAACGTCTTCCTATTTTTATTTTTCCTTATTTGTTTTAAGGGAAACTTTGGCTTTGTATCTAATCTAGTAAATTCAAGACTCTTGACTTCTCACTACGTGCCGATGTTGTTCCATATAATTCCTCTTAGTCGTGTCTGTGATCCTGGATAATGTGTTTCTGACACAATGCAAAATTTAAGACATTTTCAAAGTAGTTTCTTGGCTTCTTTGCAGCGTTTCTAGCAGTTGCTTGTCGAAAAACATTTGGCAGATTTACATTATATTTTCGAAGCAGATAAGTGCTTAATTATTCATTAATTCCTAACTATGGTAAAATAAGGACGATATGTAATGTCTCAGAAAATTTTCGACTTAATTTTTAATTGACACATTTAGGGATGTTCCGGTTCCAGATTTTTCAAAAAAATCGGTTCCGGTTCCGGTTCTTGGAAAACAAGAATTTCGGATCCGGTTCCGGTTCTTGCTTAAGTTGGAACCGTCGGTTCCGGTTTCGGTTCCGGTTCTTCAACTAGAGAACCGTCGGTTCCGGTTCCGGTTCTCGGTTCCTGTGTTAAAGTATGTACGCTCTTGATAGCTTGACTTCACCGGAATATGTGAAGATGTAATCGAAAGATAAATTATTCAGGAAGTCGTTTCTATCTAACAACTGCACGTTCAAATAAGTTTTACGTCTAGTTGACAATTTACTTATAAATCACTGAATATTATCTATGTGTTTCTTAATTGGAGACTTATACGAAATCGAAGTGCTTAATTCATGACGAAGATCTGATGCAATGGTGGAAAGAGAAGTCGAAGAATTTGCCGATTCTCGCGTTTATAGCTAAGCAGTATCTTGCAGCCAGTGGCGGATCTAGGATTTTCCTTAAGGGGGCAGTATCCTAACTTTTCCAGAAACAGTCGAAAATAGGTCCAAAAATTTGCCCTTAACGCGCGAAACAGCGTTTTTTTCGGCGTTTTACAATGTACTTTTACATTAAATCACTTTTGACGCAATATTTTTTCTTAAAATTTTAAAATTTTCGACAATTTTGTGCTAAAAATCACTAAAATTCTTTGACTTAATCAGAATTCTGGCGCGAAGCACTTTTTTTTGTACAAGGTCCGTTTGACATGTACAAAGATGATCCCCAAAAGTCTTTGTACATTGTGTACACACAAATTTTTGGGTACTATAATATGATACAGTAGCGATTTTAGTGTGGTATAAACAGAGTTCGACTTTTTGTAGTGTATTTCAGCTAATTTATGGGTCTCTAAGGGCAAGAATCACTAAGAATCGTCTTAAAACGGCGTGAAGCGCCTATAAATTTGACATTTTTCCTTTCGAAATGCAGTTTCTGCCAATATAAAGATAAATAGAGCACACAATCAGTCATTTCGACGCGAAGCGCCGTAAATTTCTGCGAATTTTAGACCTTTTTAGTAATTTTTGTCTCTCCAAAAATCTTCGTACATGTACAAAGACGGTCACGAAAAAGGTTTGCACATCGGGAAAAATCTTTGCCGAAGACAAAAAAACCGTGGCGCGAAGCGCCGGAATTTTTGTGAGATTAAGACGGATAGACGTCAAGAAGCATAATTTATATTTATAGCATTTGATGCGAAACATCGAAATTTTTAATTGAAAATAGAAGAAAACTATGCAAAAATAGCTGTTTCTGCTGCTAAAATTGTTTTGAAACCTACATAAACAGAAAATGGCTTCCCGGTGGCCAAGAAAGTAAATAAATGTCATTAATAGGTATCATCCGGCGGGTAAAGCCGAAAAAATTTGAGAAATTATGGTCACTGAGGGCCAAAAAATAATTGCAAATTGTATATCCATTCTTTATCTCGCCAAACATTTTTGGCAAATGGAGGCGCCCCCCTCCCGCCCCCTTAGATTCGCCCCTGCTTGCAGCGCCAGCTACAAGCATTCCATCGGAACAGCTGTTCAATCGCACTGGAATCATTTACGACCCTCTCAGAAACAGGCTACATGGCGGAAAAGCAGAATGACTGTTATTTTTAAAATATAATTTACTCGGAACAATACTAAGTTTTAGTCTGTAATTTTTTGGGTAATAATAGGTTGAATAGCTGCTTCATGTCTTCACTAAATTTTATGAAGTTCGATTTTTAACTCTAATTTTAAAAAACCGATAACCGACTCAAAAAAGATCGGTTCCGGTTCCGGTTCTAAGAAAATCAAAAAATCGGTTCCGGTCCCGGTTCTTAGAATATGAAAAAATCGGTTCTCGGTTCCGGTTCCAAAAAAAGGTCGGTTCCAGCCGGTTCCGGTTAACCGGCACATCCCTAGACACATTATCTTTTCTTCTTAGTTTAAACCTGAAATTCCTGGGCGAATGTAAAGCTTAGGTCGTGCGTGAACACATGTTTTCTTAGGGGTTGGGGGTTTAAACCCCCAGTATGGCAACTGACTCCCGCAATATGGCTGCGACCCCCAGAATTGTAATCTCATATTCTTGGCGCTCTGCACCATATACACATTTTCTGACTATATTTTTTCAATTTTCTCTGTTTTTTACAAATTTTTTTCGAAATTTTGCTAACGTTTTTGTTCTAAAAAGAACGAGCATTGAATGAATCGTCAGAAAGCAGTGTTTTTTACGTGCACCTATCGTTTTTTAGCCCCAAAAGGCACGTTAAAAAATTTTTCGGGCCTGACCCCCTTCCCGGAATTCCCATGCTGTACACGTATGGTCGTGACGTGGTCCTTTTTTGTATAATTTGTTTGTGTTATTGATGCTCGTTTGTCAAATGTTCAGTGTGATTTATTTCCATCATGATTCGGTATTGTCGACCATAGTCGCAAAGTATTCATTTCCGGTTGCGAGACCTTCCGGTCTTTGGGTCTGACAAATGTTAGAAAAACTGAATTATTGCAATTTACTGAGCTGCAGATATAGTGGCCTCGGAAATTGGTTTAAACGTTCAGATATACAAAGTGCACGTATTTAGACTAACAATGTGCACATAATTAAAAATTTTATGTGGAGAGCTTTAGTTTATATTCCCTTTCAGCCTTACTTTCTTCTCTTGTGTCCATTTAATCCACATTTTTTCTTCTTCTAGGGCAACATGTACCACCTTTCGGAATTTATAAGTTTAAAGTTTTCAGCTTTTCCGCGTCGGATTGGCTGTTATTTTATAATTTTGTCCTTCAAATAGCCAAAGTTTGAGTGTGTCGAATTTCCACGCATTTCCTCAGAATTATTCAGAATTATTTCTTTTCTAAATTGCTGTTCTTTGCAATGCATTACAATTGAGTAAGTATATAGCAAGTTAAAAATTTTTTCAGCAGTCAACTCTTCTAGTATAGAGCAATCCAAGAAATGCTAAAGAATACCATTATTTTTGCCCATCTCGTAGAAGTTGTCGAGATATCCGACTCCAAAATTTTTGTGTTTCCAAAATGCAGAAGGTTACGTACTTGCCTGACTATTGTTGAGCCACTGGCCGATCTGGAATTTTCTTGTTTAAGACTGTATTCCTGTTTCGACCTTCGTTTTGGTTTATTTTAGGTACGACTAAATTTTTTCCTTATCACTTTTTGTAAGAAATTACCTTCAGTGTCACCTCTTGCACGTCTGGTATTCTCCCTGTGACAAGGTAGGCTGAAGTTAATTTTTTCCCGAAAAAGCCAGAAAGATTTTAAATTGAATTACGGTAGTTTTGTGTTATTTTGAAGGCTTAATCTAGCTCAGGGTAGGTACCTTTAGCTTCGACCGATTTTCCATACCGGCAATGCTGTACATCCATGCTCGTAGTCGTAACACGTGTTCAATTATTGTAATTTTTTTGCTTTTTGGCCATGTGAGCCGGGCCAGCTTACAAACTAACCGTTTTACGCGAAATACTGGATGATTATTGCATACAAATTTGGATTCTTCATACTGTACCATAAACTTTAAGGAAATTGGAATAACGTATCTATTAATTATCAAAGATTGCTACCACAACTACATATGATGTACTGGGAGTCGGGAGTCGGAACTTTTCTAGAGCACGTCCTCTTTCTCTTGTGAAACTAGTCAGACCCATATTAGAATTTCATTTTTTAGGTAGAGCATGACAAGAACATGAAGAAATAATTGTTAAAAAACTTAAAAACACCTAAACCCTTTTGGCATTCAAATATATTCGAACTTTAAGCTTCAATCTTGTTGCTGCTCTTGTTCAATGTTCGGCCATCCAATTCCTAACGTAAAGATTTATCTATTCTCTAGTTTTCTGTGTTGAAGAATTTACCTACATGTTTGATTACACTCAAAAATCACATTTTTTCTTTCGTGCAAAAACCTAGATTGATACATTCTGTTGTGAAAATTGCTCATCGTATTTAATTATCTTCTCATGTTAAAAAGACGCACACGACATTTATGATCATGCTTTATTGGAATTTTCTTGTTTTCTCGTTACATTGTCGCGTCGGCATGAGTCAGACCTTTTATTTTATCCGCATTGAATGCTGTGTGGAATTGCAAGTAATTTTTAAATAAAATGTTTGTGAATGAGGCGATTAAAGCAATTGTTGATAAATAAAGGTACGATACTTAATTTACCAAAAGGAATTCGATTGGTTTCGTGCTCGCAGATTGAAGATGACTGAATAATGCGATTCTCATTGAAAAATCGTATGGTTAACGAGATTCTGTGAATATGGGTCAATTTTTAGCGCCCAAAATTTAGCTACTAAAGCATTTCTGGAATGATACAGTCAGTCATTTTGCTTAAGAAATTTTCTTTGTTTCATGTGCTCAATGTGTTCATTTCTACACTCTGAGCCGTTTTTGTAATCGATTCACACCCGTTCATGAGTCGTTAACTATGCGTAAGGCGTTGTGAAGCTGATTTTTCGAGTCTAAATTTTTTGGCGTTGTTTAATGCAGGTTGGTCCAGTGGTTTGATTTTTCTTATATATTTCTCAACCTCGTATGTAACTTCAATTTCAAAAGTATGGAAGGAATGTCGCGTTTGTTATTCGCAACTAAATCTCAAATTGTAAATTTCAATTTTGTGGAATACAGAATCAATGTTTTTTTGTAGGTACAAGGTCCGTTTGTACATGTACAAAGATGGTCCCCAAAAGTCTTTGCACATTTTGTACACACAAATTTTTGGGTACTATAATATGGTACAGTAGCGATTTTAGTGTGGCAAAAACAGTTGTTCGACCTTTGGTAGTGTATTTTAGCCAATTTCTGGGTTTTTCAGGGCAAAAATCACTAATAATCGTCTCAAAACGGCGCAAAGCACCGAAAAATTTGGCATTTTTCCTTTCAAAATGCAATTTCTGACATTATAAAGATATATAGACACACACAATTACTCATTTCAGCGCCGAAAATTTTTTCGAATTTTAAACCTTTTTTTGCACTTTTTGTCTTCCCAAAAATCTTTGTACATGTACAAAGACGGTCCCCAAAAGTCTTTGTACATCGGGAAAAATGTTTGCCGAATACAAAACAAACACAGTATAGAATAATGTATTGTCCTTTCTGTTTAGCTAGACTTTAGGCGTAATTTTATAGTGGTACGGTACAAGTTTTTTAATATTTGTTTAAATGGCATCTCATGATGATTATTCCTCCGGACGAAGAGGCGATAAACCGTGCCGGTCGTGTCTGGATCCTCGAGCTTGGTTCCGAAGTATGGCTGGACGAAACACTGTTGAACCGCACAAGTACGTATAATAAATCTTCGTCAAATCAACATAATGTTTAATTGACATCTAAGATTTGCGGTTCAGGAACCGAAATCTATTTTTTCTCATCTTGGAAGTAGTTTCATTAAAATTGTGTCAACATTTTAGACGTCAGGCAATATTGTTCAGTTTTATTTAAAAACTTTGGAGCACTTGTTTCGTACGACCCCTTTTGCAAGTTTGCCAGGTCATTTGCACCAAAGCCAAATTAACAGTGAATTTCGTAAATTTGCGTTGAATTTAATCAGCCTGAAAGCGCGATTTTCCAAGTTTTTGTTTGGTATTAATAATCTTGTATTTGTGACTAGATTTTCATAGCATTGTGTTTTTGGTAAACTCGCTAGAACGTTCCAGCAGCATTTAATCCTTCAAGAATCTCATTGCGGCTTACCAACTTTTATTTTGAGAGCTTTCAGTAGTAATGTAAATGTTTAGTTGTATCCGTTTTCCACGGCCAGATTTGCGACCTTATTGGCGACAAAACTGGCGCTATGAATATGTAATGTGACGGCTAAGTTTGAAACATCGTATCTCATTTTTTAAATTTTGAAACCTTATTTTGGGATGCTAAAATCGTTATAGCGTATTTAACATTTTTAGCCAGATTTTTTTGTAAAATAGCTCGCAAATAAAATATTTTTTACTAATTTCTATGTTTTTTTTAATTTCCATGTGTAAACTCTTGTATTTATATCTGTGATTGCATACGTAATGTTTTCTACTGTTTACTTGATACGACTGCAAGAAAACTGGAAGTTCGAATAATGATTAGAACAACGATCAGAAAATCATCAGTGTCATGGAATGACATTTTAGATTTTTTATTAAGACATCAATTGAAAGCAAAGTAGTAGGTTACATGTACATCTATCAGAATAAGTGAGGACAGTAGACATAGGCGCATAAACAGTGAATGACGGACTAATTTTATGAACAATTGTTAATAATTATAATTTATTTTTCTCGTTACCAGACATGCACAGAATGGGAATTCTAGGTAGGGGTGAAATGTGGCCTTTTTGGGCTCAAAAGATGGTGAATACGCGTTAAAACATCGTTTTTCGGTGTTCCTGACGGTGCTACATCTTTCAATAGCATAAAAACATAGAAAAAAATTCGGACAAATTGAGCAAAATTTAGTCAAAAAATGTGCTTATGGTCGCGTCGCGAATCGCCGAAAATTTGTTACTTGTGAGCAAATAGATAGCTAAACACGCTAAAAAAGCACCTTTTCTACAAATTATTCGGACAGTCGGAAACTTGAAAAATTGCGAATCCTCTTGGAGGGGGATGAAAACTTTTCCGGGTGTAGCCCCCCAAATCATGTATGCTCTGTACTGCTTTTGCGTTTATCGTAATACAGAACGTCCAACCAAGAAAGTAAAGCAGTCGGAGCGGATGGTAGCTCAACATCAGCGGCATTTGATTCTACTACAGATTCTGACGAATCTCAAGCAATTCAAAATAAAAAAGTATGGTCTTCTTTTGTAAGATCTGTCTTTTATGACCTGTAGTTTAAAATCCTATCGTTCACAAGATTACATATAATGTACTTATTCGTATTTAAAAATGTGTTGAAAAAATGTGTAGAAAGCGATCTGGATGAACGACTGATCCCCAGGATTCTTATGTTACATGCACTTATGTTTTTCAGGCGTTAAATTTATTCTGAACGAATCAACAATTCCTGCTTTTTCAGTTACTGTGCTTCGCTAGACTACTGCACTGATCTGTTTTCAATCATATTTTTAGTGTTTCGAGTTTGTAATTATTTACTATGATTGACTTTTAATTTGTGAAAAATGATTACATTGGAACAAATCATACATGTAACAGGGAGGGATGGTGGATTCCCAGCTAAAGTTGGTTGTCCTCCATCTATTAAAGCCAGAAAATTTTTGACCCTCCCCCGATTTTCGAAAAAATTGAATTTTTTCGCCGTTTTTTGGGTCTTTTGGCCAAAATTCAGAGGTCATTTACCCCATTAGAAGTAACGCTAAAAGCAATACTATTCATCAAGGCAAAAATTTTGTGGATTATGTGAGCTCTGTTGCGTGCAGAATGGTCTAGTAAAATCAAGTAAATAAAGTAAATAAATAAAAATTATGAAAAAGGGAAAATAATAGAATATGAATAAATAAATGAACTCTAGATCTAATAAATTCTATAATCTTAATAATTCACTATGCTATTAAATTAGACAAGCGCCGGTGATACTTCCGATTCGTCAAACTCCCAAAAGCCGTGCCCTTTATTCGTCGACGAACTAGGAAGATCAAGTTGGAATCTGCTGCATACAATAGCCGCTAGATTTCCCGAAAATCCCAGCAGCCAGCAGCAAAAGGACGCGACAGAATTTATGCGGCTTTTGTCCCATTTGTATCCGTGTGATACTTGTGCGAAGGATCTGGTAATGAGCGCATGTGAAATCGGATGTACCTATTTAGTATGTACGAGTATGTACGAGTATGAATGTATGTATTTGGGTTAGCCGGACAGAAAAGAAGCGAATTTGGCAAAATCAGCGGATTGAAAATTTTCTATTTGAATGTGCTTCAAACCGTTTAGAAATTGCGGATTTATTTCTTTATATGCCGATGTAATAATATAATTATAATAATATTTATTAGCCAATTACTAGCGTAGAAAATGCAATGAAAATTACATGAAAAAGGATTTAACGAAAGACAATGTCGAAAGAACGAAAGAAAGTTTATCAGCATAGCATAGTAATGGCTGAGACGTACAGGCGGATAAAAATGGGAGAAATTGTCGTCTCTGACGGTCAAAAATCAGTGCAAATAACATATCCTTTCTTTATCTCGCCAAATATTTTCGGCCAATGGAAAGGGGGCGGCTCTCCCCGCCCTTCCCTCTTAAATCCGCCCCTGACTACGATTGTTGTGTGTCCCTATGTATATTAATTGAATCTGATTGTGAACGCCATTACATTACACTAATGACTTTGACACTTGATGCGTAATAGTGTAGTGCTTAATAAACATGCATGATCTTGGAGGGTTTGGGGGTTTCCCTCCAAAAAATTTTCACCTGAGACATTTTTTAACCCAATCAGAATTCGCGATTTTTCAAAAGTTGCCTAAAAATTCTCTGGAAATTCGCAGAAAAGGTGCTTTTTTAAGCCCTTTTAGCTATTTATCTACTCAAAAGTGTCGAATTTTCGGCGCCTTCGCGCCATACATTCATGTTTTCATTATATTTTGTTCAATTTGTTCGACTTTATTGATTTTTTCCGATTTTTATAAATGTTTTTATGCTCTAGAAAGAAAGAGCATTTTCAGAAACGCCGAGTAAACGATGTTTAGGCACTTTCAAAATTTCTCCCCCAGAATTTCCATGCTGTGCTTATCTGCTAATAATGCAGTATAAACGTGCTGATGTACTGACCATATTTACATGATATTGGGGCTTCGCGCGAGGAAATTTTCGACCCCCGCGGAATCGACGAATTTAAAAAAATGACTATTAATTTGACTAATTCGTCATAATTTTGACGCATTTTTTGACTTTCTCTTCAGATTGATCACGCTGCATATGTCTGGCGCTAACTTACCTTACTATATAGTTTGCATTTTCTGGGTATCAAAAACTAGTTATGTAGAAGCTATAGATGTTTCAGATAGTACTGTATAAAGATTGGTTGTGAAGTGATTTTGTAAATAGAAATACTTGATTAATTATAACAGTAATTAATTATGCGCCAACAATTTTTTGAATTCCGGCCTATAAATCTTTAAAAAAACGCTAAAATTACTATACTTTTGCCTCAAAAAGTCTTTGTATGGAGGCGCATTGTAGATAGGTACAAATATGAAAAAAGCTCAGCATCTTTGATCCGTTCAAAATGCCAGATAAAAATATAAATACAAAAGTACGAAATAACAAATGGAATACATATTGAATACATAACTAATTAGGGTGTTTCGAAATGATCTCCTCTTTAGATAACATACTTCTAGATCCAATACAGAAAATTTAGTACACTATATTGTAGAGAATTTAATTCTACGTTTAGTGATGCGATTTTCAGTAAAAAATATTCAACACTTTATTTTATTGCGCCATGAACAGGAGACTTAAAAATTTCAATAATATCATAAATTTATTAATTATTTTCACAACGATTGGAACCTTAACCTACCTTAATCGTTCTATCATGAAACAATAAATTTTGAAATCGATCTTGATTAAACTATAGATCAGAAAAGGTGGTAGGAAAAAGCGATAAAAATCGAGGATCTTGACCTCAACAATCTGAGTCCTATTCAAGTTTTTGTGCAACGTTTTATTTGGAAATTTTTTTTGACTGGCTTCCTTATGCATGAGTGTTTCGACTCTTTCATTCAGAATTCGACCCAGATCCTCTCTGTCCGGTTCAATTAGGACTGTTACCAGGCTACAAATCGTTGCCCAGAATAGAATAGTTTTGTGTTTCAAATAATTCTTATTCTTCTGAGTCAAAACTTATTTCGCAGGCAAGAATCGAAAACAACCAAAATCAAGACAACAAAGAGTTAATTTTAAATTTATTTCGAAAACGTGCTCAGAGTTTACGTTACGTTGTAAACAAAAAGTTAGAATGGCATCGCTGAACGCAAAATTAAATCCTCTACAAGGTGATGTATTATCTAATTTTTTGTGTACAATGTAGTGCAATGTGCAATCTGTTTCCAGATACGTGCTGTATGTTGCAAAAAATTTCATATCATACCTTTATTTCTAATATTTCCAGGTCCAAGATTTAAAAACTTTGCCAGTTGACGCCAGTTCTCAAGAAAAGTTCGCAAACTGGATGTGTCAGCTCCATAACAGAGTCAACAGCAAATTGGGTAAACCGCAATTTGATTGTAGTTTAGTTAGACAGCGATGGCGTGATGGGTGGGACGATGGATCGTGTGATTGATTTGGTTTGATTGTTGTGATTTTATTTGCGCCTGTACAACGAGTTAGTTTTATGTTTGTTGTTGTTGATCTATTAAATTATTTTTTATAAGCGCTTTCATGCACTTGTTTGCTATTCGAAGTTATTATGGAACAAGTAAGATGCGAGATGTCAGTGCAGTCATACCTTATTCAAAAATAAAATTGTCATAATAGCTGTAAGGTACTTTAAAATAATTTTTGCGCGATATGTATCCTTTGATTGCGATGCTGTTGCAGAATTCAGCGTAAATGTCACAAATTTTTCTAGTTTTTGCGGAAGAAATTGACAAAAATGTGCTAGTTTAATATGTTCTTTTCCAGTACGAGTATCTGCTTCCGTACATCCGCCCCATATAGGGCAGTATGCTATGTTTCTTGAACGATTGTCAGATAAGTTTAGAATTTCACATAAGTCCAGTAGTACAAAAGTCAGTACCCAGTGTCGCTCATCTGATGAGTAATGCTTCATACAATGAAAGTTTATATGAACTTTTTAAAACTAGCTGATTTATGATGATTTCTTATTATCTGCGCTTAATTTATGATAAGGATATCCAGAAGAGGAAGTTTCCTAACTTATTCTTCCAATCTCTAAACTTTTTGGCAGCTTATTTATCAAAAATTGTAAAAACTTAAGTAAAAGTGTGTACAATACAAAAAGTCTGATTTCGTGATGGGATTTTGTACATGATTGTATGCAAGTTCCTACGTATACATACACTGTGCATAGATATACACAAGGTACAGGATGGCCATCCAAGCACGAAACTTTTCAGTTATACTTTCCTTTATTTATGTTCAAAATTCAAAAAATTTGGCCACAACGATGATATCTATTGCAGAACAAATTCCAACGTTTTGTTGTAAAGAAGTCAAACACTATCTACTTTGAATGTACATACGGGATCACCATCCAAGTCAAACAAGCGCTGGAACCATTCCCAGCATTGTTTTCATTCTCATCTCGGTAGTGAATTCCACACATAAGCGTTCCCTCCAGAGTCCGGCGGATCACCCTCTCAAAATCGGTAGACCTTCAGAATTGAATTTCTGGCTATTCCGCCCTACGGACCCCTCAGAATTTGGTTCCTGCCCATGTGTGGTTACTTCCCTGAAATCCTATATAATGCAGTTCAGGAATACTAAGTTAGAAATTTTCATGTGCACTTTAAACTTGAATAAGCCCCACAAGAAGAAATTAAATGTATGCAATGTACATAAGAATTTTCTGGGGAACATAAGGCATACTGAAGGCCAAAAGTGGATGAAAATTGCAAATTTTGTAAAAATTGATTAACTTTGACTTGAAACGGTGGAATAACGTAGTTTTAACAGTATTTTAGCATGAATAATTCAAAGTTTCCAAGGTCATTTTGGCCCAAAAAAGCCCACTTTTGACCCCCCTGATCGGTCATGCTGTGCATCTATGGTCTCAAGTGAGCTTTATACACCATGTGTCCTGATAGTATTGTTGACCATAAAAATCGCATCAGATTGGCTGTCCTTGCTGCAATGAGGACAAAATCAATGCAGTTAAATAGTTTCATGCAAAAGTAGTGTAGAGTTTGTAGAGTTTGACCATTTTTTTACCACATTTCGTTTAATTTGCTACACTCATAAGGCAGACATCTAAAATACATTGGAAAGTTTTGAAACTTTCTGCAAATTTGCGCGAAAACTTCTAAAATTTCTTTTAATTCAGCGAAGATCCCAAAAATAATGAAATTTACGTAAAAAGATGTTCAGATATTTCAATTACTTTACTTCTTCCTGTATTTGTACACTTGGAGCAAAGTCTATTGAAACATTTGACGCGAAGAGTTGAAAGCTTTTAGAATTCATGAAAGATGAAAAAATCAGCTGCCAAGAGAGTCAAAAGAAATACAAAATATCTTCATTTCGCCCACTATACTATTTTGAGCCAACGGAGCAGGGCCCGTAATTAGGGTTTTAGCGGTCCAGGGTGAACTGCTTTTAGTGAAACCCAAAAATTTTCACCGTTCGAAGCAGTGAGTTATTTTTTAAGCGAAGATACTTCAATTTTTTACAACACAAGCGTATTAGGTGAGGTTGAAATTGAAGTCGCAATTACTGAAAAAATTATTACATGGAAACACTTCACTTCCTTTAGAATTTCGTAGGTAAGTAAAAAATAAAGTAGTCCAGATTCAGATTTATCTGATTGGCGGATCTTGGTTTGAGTACGCATCAAAAGCCCTAAATCTGAAATACGGATCATAAATTATATATTGACCCGTGATTTGCCAAATTAAAGTCTAACACTTTTTTTGCATCTTCTCTTAAAATTTTAGCGGCCCTGGGCGATCGCCTATTTCGCACCCTATAAGCACGACTATAAATGGGAGTGGCTGCCCCCTCTCTCCCCTAATCTGCTCCCGGTACTCTTGATCGGTGCACGAAAGCCTTAAACCGTGCCTTCGTATCTATACATATATGCCTCCTTTCTTACGATTTTATGTTGAATCAATTTGTTAATATATATAGGTATACCTATCGCTGCTTTATTATAAATTCATGGAATTATTTAAAGTATATATAGGTATACCTATCGCTGCTTTATTATAAATTCATGGAATTATTTAAAGCTATATTAGTAGCACCATTTTTCATTAAGATCAGCCAACAGTCTTTGTACGTATGTTTGATATACAAAATGTTATAGCAGTTTTTTATTCAGGTAGAAACGAAACCAGTTTGTTCCCAAGTTTACGTGTATCCAAATAAATAGGCGTCGCTATATTTAGGTAGGCAATTTTTTGGAGAAAATAAACAATTCAATCGCAAAGTTACGCAAGGCGTCCTAAAATATGGCAATAAGAGAATTATTTCTCGCTTCGGTCGTTATTTATTCAGGATTCTGGACTGTTCGGAATGCGCGCCATTACAAATTTTGTGCTTTTATCCTTGTCATATGGCATCGTAGTTTTCGCAGGTCTATTATCGCTATATCCAATAAAAACTGTTTTATAAATCACAAACGTCAGAATTCGTTTTAATTTAATTTCTTGATTTTTTTAATGTCTTAAGAAAATTATCAGATAAACTCTTTCAGCTTTTATTAATTGTTCTTCAGTCTGATCTAGGTGTATCTTTAATTAGGGTGGAAAAAGTAATAAAAATGCTTAAATTTAAATCTTTACTCTTGAAGCTACAATATCTGACGAAGTTTCTGACGGATTAAATAGTCTAATTTGTTTTTAAACTGCAGCGAAATTGTGAGCTGATTGAAAATATTCTTGACTTCTGTCATGATTTCTTATGTACGGTGAATTTCTGATTTTTAAATCTTTGTAAGACTCCACGTCTTGTTGCTGCATGTAGATTTGAATTTATAAGTCTGAAAAACATTAAATTCATCATAATCTTAAAATCTTATGATCCTTGTTGTTTGGTTCATTCTGAAGATGTTGCCTTTTCACTTAATTTCACGTCAAATTTATCACTAATCAAGTTTTTAATCCGAGATTTATATTTTTATAATAGACGAGGGTGCAATATATGACATATGTTGGAGGCGAATGCTTGAGTTATGTCGAACTTGAAAGTCGAAAAAATAAAAAATCCACTCTATGTAAAGTAAACATGTAGAAATAGGAGCCGTGTGGATTTTTCGCGATAATATAATCATTTCTTGAGGTTACTGTATAGCTAAATAATATGAATTAAATCTATTTTGTCCTTTTCAAGATTTTCAGCGGTATTCAAAGGTAAATTTTACTTCGTTGAGTATGTTCACCGATATAATTATTAGTTTCAATTTTTTCAGCTAAGTTTTAAAATTATAATTTTTGAATCCCTGCCGGCTGCCGTATTTCAAATATAAATTTTTGATTGTATGAGGCCAAAATCTGTTCTTTATAAGGCGTCTTTCACATCTTATGCATATCACATCTTATCAACTAAGTTGAAAAGACTTCATTCGTTTTGATCTTTATTCAGTTAACACCATACATGTACAGCATGGGCTGCGTAGGGTCAGGCCCAAAAAATTTTTAAAAACTGCCTTTTTGGGCTAAAAAACAATGGGTTCACGTCAAAACACTGTTTTTTTACGTTTTATACAATGCTCGTTATTTCTAAAACATGAAAAAATGAAAAAATTTGGGAAAATTGGAAAAAATTGAATAAATTGAACAAATCGTAGTCAAAAAATGTGTACATGGCGCGAAGCGCCGAAAATGTAAGACTTTTGAGCCAAAATGAGTTTAAAAACGCGTAAAGAGGCGCACTTTTTGCAATTCTCACGAAGAACCAACAATTCTGGAGGGTCGCATCGCAGCCATTCAGCGGGGGTGAGTTCATTCTGGGGGGAGTCGAACTCCCCAAACCCCCCAAGAACACGTGTTGTCGTCATTAGGAAATACTCACATTTTTAGGTACACATTATCAACCGAATATTGAAGTGACAAAAGCGCTTGTTGTTTTGCATGGACCGACGGCTCGTGGTCAACTGTTACTGTCGCAGTTGGGTCCGAATGAGCCGGTGCACGTAGTTGGCGAGGTCTGGGGATTGACCCCGGGTCGCCATGGTTTCCACGTGCATCAGTACGGTAACGTCAGCGCTCCTGATTGTTCGGGCGTTGGTGTGCATTACAATCCTTACAAATTCGATCATGCAGGGCCTCAGGACGCAAAAAGACACGAAGGAGACCTTGGAAATATAGAGGCAGGCCAGGTAGCTGCTTTATTGGCAAAATCGATTTAGATGTTTATTTTATCAATTATTTGTTAAAATTTATTTGGCTCAATTTTAGAATATAATTAGCTCAATGTAAAATCCGCATTTCAATATAGAATGTATTTTTCAAACTTAAATTGCTAGGAAGACAAGAGTTATATATACGAGAACAAAGACCCGCTGGAAGCATCCAAAATTTTTTACTTATTAGCTCGTGTGCTAAAATCCATTCTGGTGGTCTTTTGCATGCGTTTTAAAAATTTTCATTTTTTCCTTTGAGGGCCATTATGAAAAATACTTTTTTCCAAAATTTTGGTCGAGTGGTCCCCCAATTACATATCAGCACGTGCCTGTTCAAAAAATAACTCTTGCGGAATGCAACATAAGATGAAATAATCATTTAAGCAACTAGGTACTTACTAATCTAATTTATAACGAGAAATTCTAACTGCTTGTCTGACTCTTCAAATATCCACAAACTACAACCACAAGTAGCTTCCTTGCGGGGCCTGGGGGTGGGGGCTAGACCCCGAGAGTCTGACGTGCCTTAAATCGGTTGACTCCCGAGAATTGAATTTTTGCATGTTTCTTGGGATTTTTGCCCGTTTAAGATCAATCATGACCCCCAGAATTTTGCTACTGCCCTTGTATGTCCATGACCTTTTCTAGAAAAATTGAAAATAATAACTCAGCTAGAGCTTACTACAGTTTGGAAAAATGTGCTAAACTATTTTTTGATTACATTTACAGACGAGTTTCTGAAGATAAAAAAAATTGTTTTGCGGTCAGTGTTTAGTTATATCGACTTTTTCTATGTGTGACTCATGAGACAACTTTTCGTAGTCTCTCTCGTCTTTGCACCGTAAAAATCGTCATTGTAAATATGCGATATGTGCATACCGAAATATATTTGAGTTTATTTCATAAAATTGAAAAATCAATATATCTGTTTAATGCTAGTATGACTGCTTAGCATGGGATACCTATTTATCTCATCTTTATGCTGTATAGTATATGCAGGCCCGTATTCAGGATTCGGCCAAGGGGATTGGACAACATAAATTGGTTTATATTACGAAAAATTCGTCAGGATAGTTTGTAAAACCGCATTTTTTGACGTTTTTCGACGTGCGCTATTCATGAAGGTTATAAAATATGAATCTCGAAAAAAATTTTCATTACTTAAAAAGCTTTAAAAAGTGTCATTCTTTGGTTGCGCTTGAGCCAAAATTATGGAGAATACTTCAAATCTGACACAAAGCGCCGAAAATTCGAAGATTTCACGTCGATGCAATTTCTCCATCTTTTCGTGCATTATCTTACCTTTCAAAATTTTTTCATCCATCTTCCCCCTGAATACGACCCTGAGTATATGTGTCCGCGTCGGAAATAAAATTCTCGTTCGTGGTACGGCATGTCTCCAGATAATGACATATCTTATAGCCAAAATTAATGTTCGGTTGTCTTTATTTTTTCTTTCCAAGTGTTCTGACGCCAAAATCAATGTTTATACTTTTTCGCATTTGTATTAATGATAGGTATTGCTTCCATAAATTTTTCTAGCCCTTTTGACTTTCGAATTTTCCAACCCATTTAATTTTTACTCTGCCCATGCATGGGGACAACTGCGAACATGTGATGCTTACTAGGCTAACATGGGCTCGGCAGAGACATGCTATTAATTCAAAGGCATTCTAATAGATCTGGAGATAAATACATACCGTATGTATGTAATAGGTACCCTGTACGTGCCTACATTTATTGGGTGTTGTTACTACGCAATTCTATTCAATATATATTTCAGATGATCTATTGCAATTTAATTTATAAAACTTGCATAATTTATACCCCTCTTTTTTGGATTATATAAACAACCACCTATCTGTAGGTACATGTACATATGGGCGTACGCAGGAGGAGCGGAAGGGGGCGGCCGCCTCCCCTCGGCCCAAAAATAATTTTGGAAAGGTAAGATAATGTATAAAAAATGATGGAAATTGGCATCTTTCCATCAAAAAATCTCAGAATTTTTGCGCTTCGCGCCGTCGGATCATTATTTTTCATTACTTGGGCCCAGGCGCGGCCAAAAAAACGTCATTTCCTGGAGCATATTAAGAGAAAATGAAATTTTTTCCGAAAAGCTTGAATTTTGTGAGCTTAATGGATAGAGCATGCTCGGAAACGTCAGAAAATGCACTTTATCTTGTGGCCGGCGAACGTGTCCATATATAAAGGGTCGCCAAATTCGGACCGCCCCCAATAATCCTGCATACGCCCATGTTTTACTTTACAATGCAGGCAAGGTACTACCTATAAGCTTATACTTTTTTTAAATTACCTCAGGACGGAGTCGCGATAATTGACGTGTACGATTGTGTGATCACGTTATATGGCCCTTATTCGATCGTAGGGCGTTCCTTTGTTTCTCATGCCAAAGAAGATGATTTGGGAAGAGGAAATAATGCGGAGAGCAAATTGACTGGAAACGCCGGAGCGAAACTTACTTGCGGAATCATTGGTTTGGTCTCGTCCGGTCCATAATTGAAGATTTATATATTTTAATTTCATTTGTTGTTCTATGATTATAATTAACCGGTCTGAGTTTACTGTAATAACATTTTAATGAAAAATAAAGTATGCGGTGTACCTATTTTTGAATCATACTCGTGTGAAAAAGTCTGAAGAATTTCGTGGACACTCAGCTGGCCTCCTGTATTTAGGGGGACTAAAATTTTAAAGTCGGATATCTCAATCACTGCTTGTAAAATAGTTTTATCTTTGAGCGTTTCTTAGTGAGCTTTACATGTCGGAGAAAAAATATTTTGAAAAAATTAATAAATCTCATCTTGATTTCAATTATCTTCAAAAAAGATGTCGTACAAAATGGCCACACAAATGATTTATCAACATTATATCCGAGCTAGACCGTGCTGAAAACTTGTTTAATTTCTTTTATACTCAATTCTAATGCGCTGAAAGGATATATGATATTGAAAATGAATCATTCTGCATGAAGCGTCAGAAAATTTGGACATATCCGCTATATTCTCACAAACTTGAGCTGTTTGGAAAACAAAAAATATGCAAAACAAATTCCAGTGTGAAGCGCCCGAAAATTTTGGGTCTATTAGCTCAGAAATCTATTCTAGCGGTCATTCAAATGCGCTTTGAGAATTTTCAATTTTTTTACTTTGGGTAACCTTTCCATCAAATAACGTATACTCTCAAAATTTGGGGGCGGTCATGTTCAACAAATTTTTAAAAAATGTTTCTTAGGAGCTAAAAACGATGTATCCACCTCAAAAACACTGTTTTTTATGTTTCAGACAATGCTCGTTCTTTCTAGAACGTAAAAATGTAAAAATTGTGTGAATTGAACAAAATATGGTCAAAAAATGTGTACAATGGCGCGAAGCGCCGAAAATTTCAGTTTTTTGAGCCAAAAATAAGCTAAAAATGCTTAGAGGCACACTTTTCACAACTTTAACAAAAAATCGATAATTCTGGAGGCAGTCGCAGCCATTTTGTAGGGGTGGGGTCAGTTGTCATTTTGGGGTTCAAACTTCATAATCCCAAAGAACATGTCTGGTGGACGGGGGACTAGTCCTTATCCACCACAGCTACGTGCCTGAAATTTCTAAATAGAGTGTAGGTGCTAGAGGTAGTGTGTGGTGTGTACAGGCCCGTATCCAGGATTTTATTTCGGGGGGGGGGGCCGAAAATTTTTGAGACCAGATATCTCGAGAACCATTAGGAGATAGGCGAAAAGAAAGACAGTTTTGAGCGTATCTCGGCGAGCTCTATACAACGGTGAAGAAAAATTTCGACTAAAAAATTAAAAAATTTTCACTTTATTTCATTTTGATATACAGCAAATTTATCATTTAAGCTGATTTCTCATCACCTAATCGGCGAATTATTTCTTATCTCTTGCCTTTGTACTTAATCATTGTGCTTTACAGAGAAAAACAATACGGATAATTAATAATTCGGCGCGAAGCGCCGAAAAAATTGACATGCTCTGCATATCAACCTCAAATTTGAGCGGTTTTGAGCGGACTAGACGACAAAAAACATATAAACAATAGATACGGCGCGAAGCGCCGGAAAAATTTCATGTTTCCCATGTCATAACTCAAATTTGAGCTGTTTTGAGTGAGCTAGAAGGCAAAAACTATAACTAAACAATGAATCCGGCGCACAGCACTAGAAAAAAATTGACATGCTCTCTATATCTAACTCTAATTTGAGCGATTTTTAGCGGTTCAGAAGACAAAACTATACGTAAACAATAAATCCAGCGCGAATCGCCGGAAAATTTTGAGTTTACTAGCTCAAAAGTACGCTAAAAACCTGTTTAGGCGCTGTTTCAGTCGCACTTCGCCAATTTTTCATTTTTCCCTTCGGGGGACCCTTGAGAGAAACAAAAATTTTTTCCCCATGCCCCCTGGATACAGGCCTGTACCCATGTCATAACTCAAATTTGAGCTGTTTTGAGTGAGCTAGAAGGCAAAAACTATAGCTAAACAATGAATCCGGCGCAAAGCGTTAGAAAAAAATTGACATACTTTCTATGTCTAACTCAAATTTGAGCGATTTTCAGCGGTTTAGAAGACAAAACCTTACATAAACAATAAATCCGGCGCGAAGCGCCGGAAAATTTTGTGTTTTCTAGCTCAAAAGTACGCTAAAAACCTGTTTTGGTGGTGTTTCAGACCAACTTCGCCAATTTTTCATTTTTCCCTTTGGGGGACCCTTGGGAAAAACAAAAATTTTTCCCATTTCGGGGGGGGGCAGGCCCCCCCGCCCCCCTGGATACGGGCCTGGGTGTGTATGTATGTGTGTGTGCGTGTTTGCGTGTGTGGTGTTCTTGGGGATAGGTTTGAGAATATGATCAGGAGAATCGTAAAAAAGTTGGTTTTCGACGCTCTCAGCAAAATGCTTCCCAAGAACGTGCCTGCTATTATCAAACGTTAAGTTCTTTACTGAGAAATTAATTTTATAGTTTGTTACTGTATATTTGAAGTCGAGGGCAGTGTTCATACGTGGGCAGCAAGAAAATTCTGGGGGGTCCACGATTTTTTGAAGGTCAAAAAATGGCCTTAAAAACGGTGATATGGCGATAAAAACATCATTTTTCGACGTTTCTCATCAAGCACTATCCATTGGCATCAAAAAATTGCGAAAAAAACGAAAAAAATTTCAAAAATTGATTTCTGGGGAGAGTCTTTTGATTTCTGGGGGTCTTTTGGTTTCTGGGGGGTCCAGACCCCCCCCAGATCCCCCCACGCCCATGTGTGGCAGTGTTGTCAGGTTGGTAAGCAAGGTTGCCAACCGTGGGGTTTTACCTCAAATTTTAAGGTATTTTTTACGTTTGAGGTTTTTATTTTTTTGAGGTTTTTGTTGAGGTTTTTGAAAATTTTTGAGGTTTTTTTCTGGGGTTTTGGTGAAAATTCGAGGTTTTCTAAAATAAGCGAGCTAGATATCGATACAGCTAGAATATTGTGTTAACTACTGTAGCTAATTTTAACGTCGCTTTGCTCGTGACGCAACGCAATTGATTGAATTGGAGGAACTGACACTGAAGTGAACTGCGTGAAACCTGCTTGTGAGTTCCATGGTAACGCCTATAATCTCAATGTAAGCTGGAGTACTTAATAATCAACCAACATGGGAGTAATAACCTAAGCAGGAGTGCTACCACATACATAAAACGTATGAAAAGCACAACAACAACAAGAAATTTTATTACTAACCCCAAATTGAAGAAGTTTGAATTAACCTTTTTAGCTTACTTTGTGGCTTGTGCAGGTGCACATAGTGGGATTTAGTCATTTGTTTTAACGTCAATATTAGCTTTTATTTCCAATTGAATAATGTTCATACACGCATGCGTTCTGATTCCGCATACCTACCTACGTCGCATATCTATATCTAATAAACAGCGCTTCTTTTTTTAGTCAGGCCCATGTTCGCAATGTAAAACTTGATTTGAAAAAACAAATAATAAAACTGTTTGGCTAAAGTTAGGCACTGGCTATTGGCACGGCCGTGCCAATAGCCCTCGGTCTATTCGCACAGACATCTACAGTAAATGGACACAGCGTTTAATTGTGCAAACAACTCAACTTGCGTGTTAATTTTGAGAAATGATGCGATATTACTAAACTTACCAAAGTTATATTGTTATTCATCTTTATTTACGTATATTAATTAAAATCGCCTATTGTAAGGACAGTAGAAGTGTGCATATCAAGATAGGTACTGTAGGTATTTTGGTATAGTAAATTGAGTTTTACCGATTCATGTGCAGCAACGGAAGACATGAATAAAATACCTGCACATCTAAACTTATACATTGGTAGGTATGTACATACGTATGTATGTGTATGTCTAGTGTATTTCATTTATCCGGGAGCTTTTTCAGTAAATGTTTTTTGCAGCTACAGTAACTCCTTCTTACTTACTGTAGGTCGTTCGTTAGAGCTCATTGTAGCTGTCGCAAAGTAGGGTTTTTCAATGAAATTTTTGCGTTATTTATTCTCGTCTCCCAAGTCCCAACATATGTAATTCAAATTTAGTAGGTGTCGGCTTACTTATATACATCATAGGTAGCGCGTTAGCGCGTACCTATAATATACTTGGGTGCCCCTAACACCTGTGCACCCCACTACAGCTATAACAGGACACTTCTGGAAGGTGCGGTTTTTTTTAAAGAAAGATAATGAAAAAATTTGCTGCCCGAGTTTTTTTGTTTTTTTTGAAACCTCAAAACTGACTGTGTAAAGAAGGTGTAAAGTTTTTGTGTAACGTTATAGCATAGGACAAATTTTGGGACCTTTTCTATCTGCGGCATGTGGACAACTGAGTATTGATGACTCGAACAATAAAACAGCATAGGATTATAGAGGGATGAATTCTACAGATACAGTCATTTTTTTGTTCTTTTGAAATTCGCATTAGTTCTCGAATGACAGTGTAAAGAGTGCGAAAATCTGGGGATGAAAAAGCACTTTTTGGTCGAGTTTTCAACCTGCTTATGTCTGATACTAACTCCGGTTATGAGTTTTTTAAAATGTTTTCTGACAGAAACGTAGAGCGGATCATGGGCTACATTCTGCATATAAGCAAAGTGTTCTACGCTCTATGGTGAGTTAGATCCTGGGGTTTAAAGTTTACACTCTAGTGGATGGTGTAAAAAAACGGATTTTAACTAAGATTTCTCTGCCAAATTTTTCCGCTTATGAGTCAGGGTAAATTGAATACAGCATTAATAAAGTGCCTCTCAGGGGCTACACATCGCAGCAAACCGCATTTTAAAAAACGCAATATTGAGTTATTTATGGGGGTGTAAAGTTCGAAATCAGAGGTAGAAAATGGGCGAAAAAACACGTTTTTTTCCGAAGTTTGATTGATAAATCATACCAAATAATTTTTGCAAGAGAATTTTGGCACACAGGAATGTACTACGATTTAAAAGCTACAAATTGTACCGAACCGAATTTCTTTAAACTCAATGGGGAGTTCGGTACGGAATTTTAAAGTTTACAGTGTTCTAAATGATGGAAAATACGTTTTTGTTGCGGTTTTTGTTCGCCACTTTCTCCGTCCAGAAGTCGGGATAAGTCCAATAGAATAAAAATAAAGTGCTTTATATCGGGTGCATGTCAAAGCAAATTGTCTATACATTAATATTTAGCGAGTGTAAAGTCAAAAATTTAGTGTTTAAAATGCGTTTCTGTCTCTGTTTTTTCTGCCTGCTTCTCCGGTTATGAGTCAGGGACACGATTATCAAGTCTAGAAATGGACCAGGAACCAAATTTGATATGCCAGTCTGGCGCATATGTTTACACTCTACAGTGTTGTAAAGTGGTTTACACCTATTGTTAGTTTGCCTCATAGAACATTATGGAGACTTAAATTTTTTCATGAATATTAATCGTAATATCGGAACAATATCAAAATTACGAATCTGACCAAAATCTTCTTTACACTAGGTGTTTACATGAAGTTTACACTACATATGTATTTATCTTCGCTTTTGAGCATTCCAGAAAGCTAATTTTTTCCTGGAGTCTAGAAATTTTCAAAGAATCAAATGTGAGACGTCACGTAGGCGCGTTTGTTTACATCCAACAGTGATGTAAAGTAGTTTACACTCATTGTTTATTTGTCCTCAGACCATTGTAGACATGCAATTTTTTCATAAATGTTGATAAGAATATCCGAGTAATATCAGATTTACAAATCGGAATAAAATCCTCTTTACACTAGGCGGTTGTGTGAAGTTTACACTGCTAATTAATCTTCGTTCTAGAGCTTTGCAAAAACCTGAATTTTTTGCCGAAATCTGAAAATTTACATGGAATCAAATAAGGGACGTCAGCTGGGCACGTTTGTTCACACTCAACAGTGATGTAAAGTGGTTTAAATCTGTGTCTATTTGTCCCTAAACCGTTATGGAGACGTAATTTTTTCATGAATGTTGATCGTAATATCCGAGTAATATCGAATTTACAAATCCGACTGAAATCTTCTTTACACTCGTTGCTAGTGTAAAGTTTACACTATATAATAAGCTCCATTCTAGAGCCTCACGGTAACTTATTTTTTCCCTAAAGTCGTAAAATATATATCGAAACAGATGTGATACGTCTGCTAGGGGCGCATGAAAAGTAGTGTAAAGTGAGTTAACGTTTAATGTTAATTTGTTCTTAGAACATTATAGAGGTTTCATTTCTTAATAAATGCTGATCGTTATATCAGAGCAATATCGAAATTATTAATCCCACTAAAATTCTTTTTACTCTTGTGTAAAGTTTAAAATGTAAATTAAGTTTAGCTCTAGAAAGTTTTGGAAGCATATTTCTTTACAGGATGTTCTACGTAACATAAGAATTACTAATCAGAATGTTTGTTTCTTCTACAACTAGTAGCTTTGTAAAGTTTAAACCATTCAATTATCAGAAGAACCGCACAGTAAATGAAATCTAGTATTGTATATCCAAATCTTGCTAATTAAAAGTAGGGTACTAGCAAAGAAAAATGCTCCGATGAAACAAAAAAGGGGAATATACTTGGGATTGTGAATTATCGAGGATGTAAAAGGAGGGGACTAGGAAAAATCTCCCTATGTTATATGCCAAAAATCGCAAAATATGTTAAAAATCAGACTTTCTCTAAACAATGCAAAAAATCGAAGTATATTCTGCGGCCTTTGAAAAATGTAAAAGTTCAGTAAACAATTGTTGTGGACATGTGTAAAAGAGTGTCTACATAAGGTCTGTTGCACGTCAGCTTCCGTGTTTCCTACTGCTTTGAACCAACAATATCATCGATTGTCTTGAATGCATCGATATGTACTATTTCATTCAATTCGCTTAGCTACTGCATTGCTAATTCGCTGCTTTTTTCAATCAATTTTTTGGAAATTTGAATATTGCTTGCACTATGACACTTAGAATGGCTGTATCTGCTCAGTGACATGCTTAGTAATAATGAAATACGAACAACTTAATTATGATTTGTTAACAGCATTTCACTTTCAGTCACATTATTAAGCAACTCAAAGTTAAATGAAGTCTGCAAAAAGTTGCATTACGTAGTATGCTTGTAAGATGTTATGTCAATCAGAGAAAATTATTTTAAAATAATACGTTTTTTCAGAGACCGCAGAATATACTTCGATTTTTTGCATTGTTTAGAGAAAGTCTGATTTTTTACATATTTTAGCGATTTTTGGCATATAACACAGGGAGATTTTTCCTAGTCCCCTCCTTTTACATCCTCGATAATTCACAATCCCAAGTATATTCCCTTTTTTGTTCCATCGGAGCATTTTTCTTGCTAGTAGGGAAATACTCTAAAGTCTGTTTCACAAAGGCTTGGGTATAAATCTATCTGACAATAAGCTGACAAATCGCGTTTATAGCATTGATTTGATTATAATTATCGTAATTTGTCGGCTTTCTCTCGAAAAAATTCTTAAAATTTATGTATAAATTTATGTGAAACGGACTATAAATGCGCATTCTCTATATAATCTGTGTGTATATATATTTTTTAATCGTAGCTACACGTCTCACAGACTATGCGCACTTTCTCTTTTTTCTTTATATCAAATTTTTTTAAACATAATTGACCTTTACGTGTAAGTACATTTGTATACTCGCGTTAGGTAAGTCGGTGACTTATAACGGAACCTTACTTTTGCACAAGCTCTAATATTTGAAGTGAATGATCTCACAATGAAAAAGAAGTCAATTAATATTGACGTACGATTGGTATTATTTTGTAATGATGTTGATTTTTACTTTCTGACTGGCTTTTTTGGCTTTATTGCTATAACTTTTATTTTCCATTGTGCCGTGATTTGTAACCCAGCTACGTTTCATCGTGTATTAGCAAAATGTCGTAATGTCGTTTGTCTTTTCACCCATAGTTGTGTCTGCACACCAGCCAGAACAGAATGTTACTCACTGAAATACCACAAACAGTCGCGGCTCTCCCAGGGATTTGACTTTCATCACACAATGCAGCTTCTCATTATCGACCCCATAGAAATAAATGACTGTTTAATTTCTTCACGCCAACCACATTTACGCGTGGGAGGTTCTGACCACACCTGGGCGTGAGGGGGTTTAGGGGTATGGACCCCCCGAGAAACCAATTCCCCCAAGAAACCAAAATCCCCCAGAATTCAATTTTTGAAATTTTTGTTGTTTTTTTCGCATTTTTTTTTTGATGCAGTGCTCGATGAGAGACGTTGAAAAATGGTGTTTTTTCGCCGTACCACCATATTTAAGGCCATTTTTTGACCTTGGGAAAATCTTGCAACCCCCAGAATTTTGGTGCCGCCCACCTATGGTTCTGACTATACATAGCCAGCGACCCAATTCTGGGGTCTCGGTGGTGTAAAACTGGCAAAAATCACCGAATTTGAGGGGTCTACTGGTTTCTCGGAGGGGGTTCCGAATCATACACGGACGTGGGGATTTTAGGGGGGTTAATACTCTCCAGAAGTTGAAACCTCCTCCAGATTACTGTAGACCCCAAGAATTCTATTTTTAGTAACATTTTTGACAGTTTTACCCATCCTGACCCTCCTCCAGAATTTTCTTCCTGTCCACGTATGGTCCGAATCCCTAAACCCCCCATGCCCATGTGTGAGTCTGACGCCCGCATTGAAAATACCCCGAAGGACTCCAAAATAAATTTTTTAGTTTTTTGCAATTTATGACCTATCAGACCTCCCGAATGGGTGCCGCCCATGTATCGCTCTAAAAATGCGCTAGCTATACATTATTTCGTCTTTTCAGGAGGACAGAAACCTTGGTTTAATTCCATTCTTTGTTAGTACAACCTTGGGAACGACCTCGTGCTGCAGTTTCGATGTTTTATCAGAAATAGGACCTGTATGCAAAGAAGAAAATATTTGGTTGCACATCGATGCCGCTTACGCTGGCTCTGCTTTTATTTGTCCCGAATTCAAGTATCTCTTGAGAGGAATCGAAGTAATCATCATACATAAACTGAGAGAGCAAGAATATTACCTTAAATCAGATAACGACTTTTTACAGTATGCCATGTCCTACAATACGAATCCTAACAAGTGGCTACTGGTAAATTTTGACTGTTCGACAATGTGGTAAGCCATATATAAATAACGTACCTACCTACATACATTCTTTGCATTTTCAATTCTCAATCGCTGAAAACATATAAATTAATTATTTTAAATCGAAAATACCATTGGGTTCGCAGCATTTTTCATGAGTCAGCAGCTATCCTGGGGGTCAGCCAAACCCTCACCCAAGACCACGCATGGCAACAACACTGAAACAATGAAAGAATTTTGAAAAGAAGCGTTTTCAGCCGGTACATATGTTCGGCCTTTTTGGGTCTAACGAGTACAACTCATAGAACATTCTACCATTCAATATTCTGATTCTTCTAGATTTCTATAAAATTAAAGTTGGTGGACGAATAATGGTGGAAAAAAATACTTCTAAATTTACTCGAACTGATAATCAAACACGTATTAGGGTATATTTGTAGAACAGATGAATGAACAGTCAATAACTAGTCACACGACGATACTAATCAGCAACACGTTAAAATAGTTGAGTAGCTGGGCTAATCGGTCAATTAAGCATCAACCGAAGCACATCTGTCCATAAATTGTTCAATCGAATTAATTTTGAAAGTACGAATATACGAGTATGTACTTGGAGAAATCATTCCGTTTACAAACCATTTTCGTCACGTGTGTCCCATATCCAACTTTTGAAAAGGTATCCCCATAAAATGAAGAGAACCAATTCAACTAGAGCGAGAACAAGTGCCCATAAAAGTCTGCTACTAGCTTTACGTTCAACATCGGCACACAGATTACTTAGCTGACGTTTCATTTTTCGTATTGTCGCATTTTCAGCTTGAAAACCAGGCGTCGTTAAATCCTGATGAAGTTCTTCGCCGCCAGCTCCATAATCTTTAGAAATAGTGTTCATCTGAAAAAATTAGCAGCTTGTAATTTTCGATAAGCGACTGCATAAGCAGCGGCATTCTTATAAGATCTAAAATTTAGCTCTCAGAAGCGTCTTTGATAGGTACTCTATCGCTTATTGTTCTAGATTAGAATGTCAATTTTGTTATTTGTCTTAGTTCAGTTGATACCTGTATAATAAACCTACAATATACTCTTAAATGCGCACATAGATTTTCCTCGCTCTTATAAATTCAAGAATATTAGACTCAAATTAATGAGCTTGCTACGATGGCTTTAATAAGTGCATCAGTCGTTAAAAACAGACAAATGCATAATTTTAATCTTTTTGTAGAAAATTTTACATTTTTCACTGTTTAATTTTACCTTACTCCACTGAAATACACGTTTTTAATTTCAAAGGTAATGATCTTCATTCTAGGCCACATTCGACCGATAAGTTTAATCATTAGGGAAAATCAATCTTGCTCACTTATTCATTTAATTAATGATGACTATAGCATGTAAATTTTCTCTCATCCATCATTTAACTTAAGAATAAGATTTAATATGATATATGTTGTAAAAATGGATTGAGAAGACACATTTATACCGTTTCAACTTCACAGAAACAGGCTGAACGAGCACCCACTATTAAAAAAGCTTTGCAATTGAAAGTAGAGATGGGAAGCTTGATAAAGGAAAATATATCATGAAAATACAAAAGTTAAAGAAAAAATAGCAAAAATGATAATACAATGGGCTTGTTCTTCTGACCACACGTGGGCGTGGAGAGTTAGGGGGAGAGTATGCACCCCCAGAAGGCCGAATACCCCCACCAATTCAATTTTTGAATTTTTTTGTTTGTTTCGCGATTTTTTGATGTTAATGGATAGTGCTCGATGAGAAACGTTGAAAAATGATGTTTTATCACCATACCATCATTTTTAGGACCATTTTTTGACCTTTAAAAGCCTTGCACCCCCAGAATTTCGATGCTGCCCACCTATGCTTATGACTATTAACAATCAGACTTTGAATTGATAGCTGTTTTATTGTGCTTCTTTATACATAGATTTTTTGTTTTTAATACTAATCATGCTATAAACTCTTCAACAATTAAAATCAAAGGTACCCTTGTATGTCCCCCAGAAAATGTTGTCCGTACGCACTACCCCTCTTGACCGGGCTCATATTTGCGTGACCCCCGTCTTATAAGTAGAGGCACAATTTAAATTGATGATTTTAATTCTAGCCGAGAGCCATACACCAAGACATCGGTTATTTTTCAGCCGAGAAATTTCAGATTGAAGTCGGATTTTCAAATTTTTTACTTCTTGCCGCATTTGCAAAACATTTTGCGAAATATTCGAAAAACAGTCAAATCTTTTCACTATTTCCTAAAAATAATTATCCTAGCACTTCTGTCAAAAGAGATAAAATTATACAACTGATGTGCGAAATTCATAATTAAATAACTAACCAATAAGAAGGCTGTTGCCTTTTTTGGGACCCTCGATTCGAAATCACAGTGATATGCCGTGCGTAAGGATGAGCGGAAAACCGTTTGAACTGTCTTTTTTGTCCTATCGAGCACTCCTTGTTTGAGTAACATGTCACAATGTAAAAATAAATGAACATACATATAAAACGCACGCAACACAAAAGCGCGGCAGCTGAACAAATAGAGGAAGCAGAATTATTTTTACATGAATAAGGAGCGGTGTTTAAATAAGTCTGCAGTAAAGCTGGTTTACAATGAGATTATAGTCGGAAACAATAAAGGTCTCCATGATTTTTTAGATTTGGTAGATCCGTAAGTACGCATCTGCTGCTGACCACACATGGGCGTGGGGGTAGGAGGGTTTAGACCACGAGAATTCAGAATTCTCCCCACAGATTACGGAAGACTCGCTTCTCCCCAGAATTGAATTTGTGGCATGCCTTTTTGCGATTCTTGCTATAGTCTGTTCCATTCTATACGGCCCATGTTAGCTGAATTCTTATTACTATATTTGTTTTCCACTGCATCAATGGCTCCTCCAATTATGCCCTCGTATCAGCTGGTTGCTTTACACTCTCCTTATTTACGTTTGTTCAATATGCTTTGCTTAGTATGTGGTGAATTTAACAAACTGCTACAACAACCTAAACCGTAAAATGTTGTGCTACAGTAATGAGCCGTAATCGGAAATAAGCCAGTTGGAATGGAACAAACTATAGAAGTGTCCATCCAGACCCCCAGAATTCGACTGCTGCCCATATATGTATGCTCTGGACCTTGCGCTCATGTAAGAATATGTACAGTAAGTAACCTAGCAAAAAGTTTGCTTTATTTTCAATGAACAAGCGCCGATTTGGACTGTTAAAAAATAAAATAGGACCAAGGTAAAGGGTCAAAAAGTGAGACAAATCCATACTAATTGCTTTAAGACTTATTAAACGTTTTTATTTGCTTCTTTTCCCACATAAGTACGGGAAATCTACTATAGCTAGCATAGCCATAAGGGGAGCAAGCTGGACGTCCGCTCAGGACTGTTAGAAATCAGAGTATTATGAACATCCTTTTTTATAGTCTGTTTCACATAAGTTTGGGCATAAATTTTAAGAATTTTTTGAAAGTAGGTCGACGGATTACGATAATTATATATCAAGTGAATGCTGTAATCGCAATCTGTCGGCTAATTGTCGGACATAGTTCTTAAAATTTATGCCCAAACTTGTGCGAAAAGTTGTAGTGTCAAATCACATTGTATAACATACATAGCAAACTCAAATGTACATAGCAATCAACGATAATAAATCCAAATATTTTAAAAATAAGTGCTGCTTTCATGTGTATTCGCGAATTAATTTGAAATTCTGAATTCAGTGAACTTAATACGAAAATTATTAAAAATAGATTAATTTCAATTTTTTCTGTCATGAGCGTTTCCTCTGGATTTAAACAATGTCAGCGTCTTGCAGGATTTTTATATACATATTTACCTATTGTAAATATTTCAGGGTTAAAGATAGGTTCAAGCTCACGCAAGCGTTGGTTGTTGACCCACTGTATCTTCAACACGGATGGATGGGTATAAATATTTGCTTTACAGTAATCAGAGTACTTACCTGTGATTCTAATTTATTTTTGTTTAAGATAAGGCCATTGACTATAGAGTAAGTTATTCTTGTCGTGGTTTGCATAAAGCAATGATGGTCAACTCCATTTTCGCATTCACATCAAAATTTTTTTATTCACCATTTAACATAATTTCTTAATTTTTTTGAAATTTATTAATTTTTTATTTTTATTCACCTTGAGAATTTTTTCACAAAAATGGAAACAAATTCTAAATAGATTTGTAACCAGAGATGCGCATGGGAATTCGTGAGTCCAGATACTCTCAGAAAAGACGCAAAATTTTCTGGAAGAATGAGACGAAAGTGAAAAAATATGACAAAAATGAGGTCGAAAACGGAAAAATTTAAAAACTTTCCTTACAAAAGTTGTTAAAAACAATTGGTAACTGTCAACTATAGTATAGTTTGTGCGCTTATATTTTAATACAAATTAGGCCATATCGGTTCAGGCAAGCTCTTGATTTGACCTTATAGGGGCTCATCCGGCCTCTGTGCGTCTTGGTTTTTTAGGAATCATACAAGGTGGCGGTAAGCACTGAAAATTTGTAGCCTTTTTGATGAATTTCAATGTTTCCTCGCATTTTCCACTTAAAGAAAAAATTGAAGGGACGCAAAATTGAAGCTGAGTGCATATGAAAATATAATAGGTACCGTCAACGGGAGTTACTTTGTACCATTTTAAGCATTTTTCCTGAATATCTAGGTAAGTGTTAGCTTACCATCGCTCATCTTTTGTAAATTGATAAGTATCAGTGCTCTGCATGTTATCCGAAAACTTGATTGCTTATTTAGCAAATGCAGCTGAGTAATTGGCGATAAATCAGTCGAACGAAATTAGTATTATTAGTGTGCTGGCAATCATTATAATGAATTATTATCAGTCCATAAGCTTTTAAGGCTAAAGCTTAACAAAAAATTCTTTTAATTGCGTTTCAAGGGCTTGGACTTGACTACAAAATAAAAAGGCAGAGATATGATAATGATTTCAAAGATATTTGCACTCTAGCAATGCTGTTGAAAGCTCTAAATCAGTTATAAAGATTGGGTCATACATCGAGGTGTAAGATTGGACCTCCTCCTACCACCTCACTTAATACAATAAAAACTTTGAGGAAGGAAGCGATTTAGAATCAGTAAATATTCTAGTTCCGGAAAAAACCGGCTTAATCAGGGTAGGTTACATAAAATGGTCACAGAAATATTTTTATACTTCGAGTCGCTATGATGTACTTGCTTCAAAATATAGCTTCAAGAAAAACCACCATATTCTGACAACAAAACCACCACGCGCGCTCTCATCGCGCCGGTCTAATCGTAATACCGTATAATGTTGTTTTAAATTAATTCACTGCAACCGCGTCCCGTGAATATTTACAATTTTGTCAGAAAAAGTGCAAGGTACGAAATTGCCCCTTATACAAACTACCCCGCCCCGTTGACCGTACTTTATCACTTTAGCATTGGGGTATTCCGCTAAGTCGCCGCTTCCGATCTCTGAAGTTATGGTTTGTTATTCGAATGTACGGCGTGAGTGGATTGCAACGTTATATTCGTGAAGTAAGTTCATCGTTTTATGCATTATGTGAGTCATTTATTAAAGAATCATCTGAATGCAGCAGAGGCGGATTATCGCGTCGCCTGAACTTTTCCCAAATAGCAGGGGTGGATTTAGGGGGAGGCGGCCGCCCCCTCCTATCAGCCCAAAATTAAGGATTTTTGAGCGATTTTCAGCGATTTCCGGGTTTTAAACGGCTAATTTATCCGCCCAAGTCAGGGTTCCGCCCCCCTCCCTAGAGGTACCGCTCCCCTTAGGAAAATCCTGGATCCGCCACTGTCAAATAGTCAAAAATATGCAGGTCCGAGAAATGCGCTAACGTGCAGCGTTTTCCCGCCGTTTCGCGTTGACTACTTTTATGCGAAATCATTCCTGACGCATTTGGAACAATTTCAAAATTTTCACAACTTTGTGCGAAAAAGTGCCTAAAATTTTAACTCAACCGACAATTTGGCTCAAAGCACCGAAAAATTAGTGATTGCGACAAAATTCAATACTTTGTTATTTGATGTACGACGACTTTAAGCCTAAATTGAGCCAAGAGATTATCGGAACCGTAGGTTTTATCTCATTTGTTATTATTTCAGTTGACTTTTCGTTAGAACTCGCAAATTTACTCCCGATATAAGCATGTTTGTTTTATTATTTGATCAGGGTATAAATGAGGTGGAGCAAATAACACGTGTCTGAATTACTTAACTGCAAATTACACATGTCTGTATTACTGAATAAGTTTTAAGCATATGTTTTAAATTTTTTATGTTTTAAACCAAATAACAAAGCCTGACTAATTAAAATTTGCATAGGTATCTAAATGTTCTCTAACATGTAAATATTGTGGACAGAGAGACTTATTGTCTGCTTAACATAACTTAGTACAGAAATTCTAAGAATTTTCGCCGACAGTAGGCCGACGGTTACGCTATTTATATATCAGATCAATGCCATAATCGTAATCTGTCAGCTTTTTGCCATAGATAGTTTTAAAATTTATGACTGAAGTAAGTTGTGTGAAACAGACAATAGTTTAATGATTCGTCATGTCAATGAAGGATTTTTTGTGGGAAAAGTAAAAGCTGGAAAGGGAAATGGAAAAGACGGATAAAAGCCGGAAATGGAAACGTTGGGTAAAATCCGGAAACGGAAACGGATATTATTGTGCACACGCTCTCGTCGAGGGTTTTCTCTGCCCTGATAGTAGTCCAAAGTGTCGGAAACGGGCTTCTCCAAGTAGGGCCCATCAGAGTTAACACCTCCAACCCCATCTCCGGCAAAATTTCTCCCACTGAAGGGGGATTAAGCGGCTCGGAAATAGGGTACCCCATTATTCATTTGTGAAGCTGACCCCGTTTCCGTCAGGGTTTCTCCGCCCTGGGGGTAGTCCAAAGCGCCGGAACCGTGGTTCCCCACGTAGATGGCCCATCAGGGAAACACATTCACCCCATTTCCCGCAAATTTCTCTTACTGAAGCGGGTTTAGCGGCTCGGAAACGGGATAACCCATTATTCATAAGCTGACCCCAGTTGCGTCAGGGGTTTCTTCGCCCTGGGGGTACTCTAAATGCCAAAAACTGGTATCCCCAAGTAGTGCCTGTCAGGGTGAACACTACTAACCCCATTTCCGGCAAAATTTCTCCCGCTGAAGGGGGTTTAGCGGCTCGGAAACGGGTTAACCCATTATTCATATGTGAAGCTGACCCCGGTCCCGTTGGCGGTTTCTTCACCCTGAGTTAGTCTAAAGTGCCGGAACCGGGTTCCCCAAGTAATGCCCATCAGGGTAAACAACCCCAACTCCGCCTCCGGCAAAATTCTCTCACTGAAGGGGGTTTATGGGCTCGGAAGCAGGGTACCCCATTATTCACATGTGAGGCATAAGGTCTGCGTTGCCTAATTCGCTACTTTTTTCGATCAATTTTTTTGGTAAATAGTTTATTTCTATTGGGAGGCCGCAGAATATACTTCAATTTTTAGCATTGTTTTAGAGAAAGTCTGGTTTTTAACATATTTTGCGATTTTTGGCATATAACATAGGGGGAGATTTTTCCTTGTTTCCGCTCCCCTTTTACATCCTCGATAATTCACAATCCACATCCCCTTTTTGTTCCATCGGAGCATTTTTTCTTCGCTAGTGCATATATCTATAGTCTGTTTCAATTATTCGAGAGCTTTTTAGTCAATTTTTTCAAGGGCTACAGTATGCAAAACAAGACGAATTACTGTAACTCGGCAGATCGAAAGCTCGGTTAAGGCGATTGGCTGGAATTCTTCAATTTTTTAATGCACTAATTAGCCCTTATAACTCTAATTTAGGCAATTAATCAGTTCTGGGACATACTACAGTAAGTGCGCTAAACAAAACGCTGCCGGCTGGAATCGAGCCCAGGGTTGCTTCGACTACAAAGCAGAGGTTTTACCACTAAGGTATGTGGGAAGTTCGCGACGTTTCTTAACATCTTACTCTATTGTCTTTAAGGTGTCAAAAGGATAAGTTGAATGCGCCATTTTTTATCTGTAACTCATCTGATCTGCTGGAAGACAGAGGAATAAGTATATGCCGCAAAAATGTTATTGAAAAACCCTTATTTACTATGTACGTAGCTATAGTGAGATCTAGCGACCTACAGTAAATAAGAAAGAATGGAGTTACTGTAACCTCCGAAAACATCAACTGAAAAAGCTCTCGGATAAATGAAATAGATGAGACGAAAAAAATTAACGCCCTTTTTTGTGATCGATTTATATTTATTATTGAATTTTAATCCATGCACAGGGCTTCATGAAGTGAACTCTTATACATTTGTGTGGGTATCTAATGGCTTGACTTAAAAACGTGCAGATGTTGAATACATAGTAAGGTATTTAAAGCCTGTTTCACTTAATTACAGTAGATGATACAGATTGCGATTAAATCATTGATTTGATATTTAATTATCGTAACCACTCGGCTCAATGTCGATGAAAATTGTTTATACATATGTATGCATGAAGGCGGCGGGGCGGGTGCAAGCTGGAATACCAACACATTAACTGAGCGACTTAAAAGTTAACCTGAGCGACGTTGAATTAGTATACTAAACTAGTTAGGGACTGCAAGCCTATGATTTAAGCCTACATGAGTGTAAAGTTCATAGGAAGAACCCAACCCGTAAGCTATAGTCTGTTTCATTTATTCGAGAGCCTTTTTCAGTGAATTTTTTTGAAGGATACAGTATGCATTACTAGGTGATTTACTGTAACTTGACAGAAAAGTTGAGTGGGGGAGAGTGGCCGCCATTCTTTCATTTTTAATGCACTTAACCGTCCAAGACTTAATTCAAATCTAAACAGGTGCTGTGAGGGTGACATATACAGTAAGTGCGCTAAGTAAAAATTTTGCAGCAGGAAGAGCCCGTGTTGCTTCGACGACTATCAGACGTTCTACCACTACGCTAAGCGGAAGTTTTCAGCATTGTTTAAAATACTAGTCTATTGGTTTTAACGGTCGCTTTATGACAAGCTGATTGCGCGAATTCCATCTGCTTGTTGCATGATCCGCTGGAATACGAGAATAAATTATGCCGTAAGAAATTTTATTGAGAAACCCTCTCTTCCTATGTATGTAGCTACAGTAATTTCAAAATGACATACAGTAATTAGGGACGATTGAATTACTGTAGCTTCTCGAAAAAGATTTGATGAAAAAGCTCTCGGATGAACGAAACAGAGTATAAGTTTCATATAAGTACTGTAAAGTGAGAAGGGACCGGCTTCTTAGCCTACCTCAGACTAAAGTAAGACTAAAGTCTGTTTCAAATAAGTTGGCGCATAAATTTTAAGAAATTTCATCGACAGTTAGCCGAGGGTACGATAATTATATATCAGATCAATGCTATAATCGCAATCTGTCAGCTTATTGTCGGAGACACTTTTAAAATTTATGAACGAACTTGTGTGAAACGGTCTATAGACGTTTAATGTAGGTCGGGGGATGGACCCCCAAATATATCGTGTCCTATGCTTAGTATACACATATTTAATAAATTGTGGTGTAAAGTATCTATGCATTTTGACCTGAACACTGCACAAAAAACTTGACACTCATTGTATGTACATCTTTAAGTTATCCTCAATATTATTTATTAACAAATATAATTGCTTCAAAGAGGATATTAAAGGTAATAAAGTAATAATATAGCTGATGTCATATTATCTTCTCACTGTAGCAAACACATCAAAGCGATGCAATTATGTACTACTTACTGTATCTTTCCGCTTCTGCAAAGCGCTTAAATGCAGGCTTGCCGAGTGTCTAAAAACTGCAGTCAGTGCTGCACAAAACATAGGATATGCAACATGTGTATTCAATTTTATACAATAGTCTGTTCCATTCTAAACGGCCCATTTTCGCTTTACCGCTTATTACTGTAGCCGAAGATTGTACGGGTTAGTTTGGTATGACAATCTGTCAGATGCGTCACATAATAAACGAAGTATATTAAACCTCAATACGAAGTATTTAAAGCAACTAGCTGTTATGAAAGCATGATCGAAGAAGCCGTTTGTGCGGTTAAAATCTATTCCAGTAATAAGACTTCAGCAAAAAAACAGTAGAACATTGTTACGTTGACAGTTTTTATCACATTCTTATTTAATTTTTTGTACGCAAGTTATATAGTTTGCGCAATAAAATAGAAGCGATTATTCACTGTAGATATCCGTGCGAATAGACCG
>JAVLUZ010000145.1:17690499-17726126 GCA_036768485.1 Mermis nigrescens
AAAAGTGCCTAAAATTTTAACTCAACCGACAATTTGGCTCAAAGCACCGAAAAATTGATGATTGCGACAAAATTCAATACTTTGTTATTTGATGTACGACGACTTTAAGCCTAAATTGGGCAGAGATTATCGGAACCGTAGGTTTTTATCTCATTTGTTATTATTTCAGTTGACTTTTCGTTAGAACTCTCGATTTCTCCCGATATAAGCATGTTTGTTTTATTATTTGATCAGGGTATAAATGAGGTGGAGCAAATAACACGTGTCTGAATTACTTAACTGCAAATTACACATGTCTGTATTACTGAATAAGTTTTAAGCATATGTTTTAAATTTTTTATGTTTTAAACCAAATAACAAAGCCTGACTAATTAAGGAATTTGCATAGGTATCTAAATGTTCTCTAACATGTAAATATTGTGGACAGAGAGACTTATTGTCTGCTTAACATAACTTAGTTACATGAAATTCTAAGAATTTTCGCCGACAGTAGGCCGACGGTTGCGCTATTTTATATATCAGATCAATGCCATAATCGTAATCTGTCAGCTTTTTGCCATAGATAGTTTTAAAATTTATGACTGAAGTAAGTTGTGTGGAAACAGACAATAGTTTAATGATTCGTCATGTCAATGAAGGATTTTTTGTAAGGAAGAAGTAAAACCTGGAAAGGGAAATGGAAGCAAGACGGGTAAAAGCCGGAAATGGAAACGTTGGGTAAAATCCGGAAACGGAAACGGATATTATTGTGCACACGCTCTCGTCGGGGGCTTCTCTGCCCTGATAGTAGTCAAAGTGCCGGAAACGGGCTTCTCCAAGTAGGGCCCATCAGAGTTAACACCTCCAACCCCCATCTCCGGCAAAATTTCTCCCACTGAAGGGGATTAAGCGGCTCGGAAATAGGGTGCCCCGTTATTCATTTGTGAAGCTGACCCCGTTTCCGTCAGGGGTTTCTCCGCCCTGGGGGTAGTCCAAAGCGCCGGAACCGTGGTTCCCCACGTAGATGGCCCATCAGGGAAACACCATTCACCCCATTTCCCTGGAAAATTTCTCTCCTACTGAAGCGGGTTTAACGGCTCGGAAACGGGATAACCCATTATTCGCCATCAGCTGACCCCAGTTGCGTCAGGGGTTTCTTCGCCCTGGGGTACTCTAAATGCCAAAAACTGGTATCCCCAAGTAGTGCCTGTCAGGGTGAAACGAACACTACTAACCCCCATTTCCGGCAAAAATTTCTCCCGCTGAAGGGGTTTAGCGGCTCCGGAAACGGGGTAACCCGATTATTCATATGTGAAGCTGACCCCGGTCCCGTTGGCGGTTTCTTCACCCTGAGTTAGTCTAAAGTGCCGCAGACCCGAGTTTCTCCAAGTAATGCCCATCAGGGTAAACAACCCCAACTCCGCCTCCGGCCAAAATTCTCTCACTGAAGGGGGTTTAGGGGCTCGGAAGCGGGGTACCCCATTATTCACATGTGAGGCATAAGGTCTGCATTGCTAATTCGCTGCTTTTTTCGATCAATTTTTTGGTAAATAGTTTATTTCTATTGGGAGGCCTGCAGAACATACTTCGATTTTTAGCATTGTTTAGAGAAAGTCTGGTTTTTAACATATTTTGCGATTTTTGGCATATAACATATGGGGAGATTTTTCCTAGTCCCCTCCTTTTACATCCTCGATAATTCACAATCCCAAGCATATTCCCCTTTTTTGTTCCATCGGAGCATTTTCTTTGCTAGTGCATATATCTATAGTCTGTTTCATTTATTCGAGAGCTTTTTAGTCAATTTTGTTTAAGGGCTACAGTATGCGAAACAAGACGAATTACTGTAATTTGGCAGATCAGCTCAGTGAGGGCGAGTGGCTGGAATTCTTCAATTTTTAATGCACTAATGAGCCCTTATAACTTTAATTTAGGCACTTAATCAGTGCTGGGACATATACTACAGTAAGTGCGCTAAACAAAAAGCTATCGGCTGGAATCGAGCCCGGGTTGCTTCGACTACAAGCAGAGGTTTTACCACTGAGGTATGCGGGAGTTCGCGACGTTTCTTAACATCTTACTCTATTGTGTTTAAGGTGTCAACAGGATAAGTTGAATGCGCCATTTTTATCTGTAAGTTAATTCGATCTGCTGGAAGACGAGAATAAATTATGCCGCAAAAATGTTATTGAAAAACCCTTCTTTACTACGTAGCTATAGTGAGATCTAGCGACCTACAGTAAATAAGAAAGAATGGGTTACTGTAACCTCTGAAAACATTTACTGAAAAAGCTCTCGGATAAATGAAACAGATAGACGAAAAAAATTAACGCCGTTTTTGTAATCGATTTATATTTATTCTTGAATTGTAATCCATGCACAGGGCTTCATGAAGTGAACTCATATATACATTAATGTGTGGGTATCTAATGGCTTGACTTAAAAACGTGCAGAGGTTGAATACATAGTAAGGTATTTAAAGCCTGTTTCACTTAATTACAGTAGATGATACAGATTGCGATTATAGCATTGATTTGATATTTAATTATCGTAACCTCTCGGCTCAATGTCGATGAAAATTGTTTATACATATGTATGCATGAAGGCGGCGGGGCGGGTGCAAACTGGAATACCAACGCATTAACTGAGCGACTTAAAAGTTAACCTGAGCGACGTTGAATTAGTATACTAAACTAGTTAGGGACTGCAAGCCTATGATTTAAGCCTACATAAGTGTAAAGTTCATAGGAAGAACCCAACCCGTAAGCTATAGTCTGTTTCATTTATTCGAGAGCTTTTTCAGTGAATTTTTTGAAGGCTACAGTATGCATTACTAGGTGATTTACTGTAACTTGACAGAAAAGTTGAGTGGGGGAGAGTGGCCGCCATTCTTTCATTTTTAATGCACTTAACCGTCCAAGACTTAATTCAAGAATCTAAACAGGTGCTGTGAGGTGACATATACAGTAAGTGCGCTAAGTAAAAATTTTGCAGCAGGAAGAACCCGTGTTGCTTCGACGACTATCAGACGTTCTACCACTACGCTAAGCGGAAGTTTTCAGCAATGTTTAAAATACTAGTCTATTGGTTTTAACGGTCGCTTTATGACAAGCTGATTGCGCGAATTCCATCTGCTTGTTGCATGATCCGCTGGAATACGAGAATAAATTATGCCGTAAGAAATTTTATTGAGAAACCCTCTCTTCCTATGTATGTAGCTACAGTAATTTCAAAATGACATACAGTAATTAGGGACGATTGAATTACTGTAGCCTCGGAAAAGATTTGATGAAAAAGCTCTCGGATAAACGAAACAGACTATAAGTTTCATGCTAAGTACTGTAAAGTGAGAAGGGACCGGCTTCTAAGCCTACCTCAGACTAAAGTAAGACTAAAGTCTGTTTCACATAAGTTCGTGCATAAATTTTAAGAAATTTCATCGACAGTTAGCCGAGGGGTACGATAATTATATATCAGATCAATGCTATAATCGCAATCTGTCAGCTTATTGTCGGAGACACTTTTAAAATTTATGAACGAACTTGTGTGAAACGGTCTATAGACGTTTAATGTAGGTCGGGGGATGGACCCCCAAAAATATCGTGTCCTATGCTTAGTATACACATATTTAATAAATTGTGGTGTAAAGTATCTATGCATTTTGACCTGAACACTGCACAAAAAACTTGACACTCATTGTATGAACATCTTTAAGTTATCCTCAATATTATTTATTAACAAATATAATTGCTTCAAAGAGGATATTAAAGGTAATGTAAGTAATAATATAGCTGATGTCATATTATCTTCTCACTGTAGCAAACACATCAAAGCAATGCAATGATGTACTATTTACTGTATCTTTCCGCTTCTGCAAAGCGCTTAAATGCAGGCTTGCCGAGTGTCTAAAAACTGCAGTCAGTGCTGCACAAAACATAGGATATGCAGCATGCGTATTCAATTTTATACAATAGTCTGTTCCATTCTAAACGGCCCATTTTCGCTTTACCGCTTATTACTGTAGCCGAAGATTGTACGGGTTAGTTTGGTATGACAATCTGTCAGATGCGTCACATAATAAACGAAGTATATTAAACCTCAATACGAAGTATTTAAAGCAACTAGCTGTTACGAAAGCATGATCGAAGAAGCCGTTTGTGCGGTTAAAATCTATTCCAGTAATAAGACTTCAGCAAAAAAACAGTAGAACATTGTTACGTTCACAGTTTTTATCACATTCTTATTTGATTTTTGTACGCAAGTTATATAGTTTGCGCAATAAAATATAAGCGATTATTCACTGTAGATATCCGTGCGGATAGACCGAGGGCATTCATTCCGGGAGGCAGTGTCGTCTTCTATGAAATTAAGTACTAAGTAACAGTAGCTTAGCTGGCCTTCAGAATTGGGGAGGAGGAGGGCTATTGGCAGCAGGGTTGCCAACTTGGCCGGAAACCGGACATTTATGTTCCGCTTTTCAGGCTTGATGTCCGGTTTTGTCCGGTCGACAGTCATGTCCGGTTTTCGATGTCCGGTTTTTAAGCTGTTGGTCCGCTTTTGTCCGGTCTCAAAATGCAAAAATGCGTCTTAGAGAGGTAAAAGTTGAAAAATTTTTGGCGCTTCGCGCCGAATTGATTTAAATCTTACTTGTTATTAAGCTTTAAGCCGCGCCGCGTCACGCCAATTGCAGCATTTTTATCGACAATCTGGTCTAGAACTACGCTACGATTGAAAATCCTTATCTTCTGTACGGATTTGGATAGTTTTTGTAATGCAAAAATGCGTTTTAGAGAGCTAGAATTTCAGAATTTTCTGGCGCTTCGCGCCATTTGATAGATTATAGTTTTTATTGTCAAAAGCGACTTCAGAATTGGCTAAAATGCTTTATTGAAGGAAGGAAATTCAAATTTCAAGAGAAATAACGTATACTGATCGTGATATTTCTAGTAGAGCGCGAAATTTTTGGAGTTTTTGAAGGATATGGTGTGAACCGATTTTGCGCCATTTCGTTAGAACTGCCATACAATTGCGCAAAAACGATACTTTATGTCACTGAAAGACGCGAAAAAAGAAATAAACCAAATCCATACAAAATTCACAGTTGCGGTACTTCAAACACCATCCTTGGACGGCTAAACTTAAGAATATGGTACTTTTGCAAAAGGTGCAAAACGAATACGGAATGCCAAAATTTTTTTGCCAAAATGGTAGAACATGATAAATTGAAGCGCGGAAAAAAATTTGGTGAAAATCTGAGCCATACTTGCAAAGCTGCGGGCAAGTCTCGATTTGAGTGAATGAATGAATGAATGAAATAATTTATTACTGAAACGCGACAATTACGAAAGATGTAAAAGAGTATAATAAAACGAACGGTCAAAAGAATAGAAGCGTACAGCAAAAGGCGACAAGCGAGTCATGAAAATGACGATTTAAGCCCGCCCTCTAATAAATTTGGATAAGTCGACATCAATTAATCTAGATTTGAATATATTTAAGTTAGGGGAAGAGACTACAAAATCAGGTAGCTGATTCCAAACAGATATAAAAAAGAAAATTTTTATTACTAATACCAACAGTTAAAATACGAAATGACAAGATATATAATAAATGCAATTACGAATTAGTAAAGGGACATGCGAGTCAATGGAATGACAAGTTTTACGCGCGCCCCACAAGATATCTAGATAAATCAAAGTTTGCTAATCTAGATTTAAATATGTTTAGGTTAGGGAAGAAACAATGAAGTCAGGAAGATCGTTCCAAACTGCGATGTATTTGTAAAAGAAATCAAACTTTTCTAAATTAGAATGTACAGTAGGTATGACTAATTTAAATCTATTAATGCTACGGGTAATATTATGATTAAATACAAAAAAATCATCAGCTTCCAAACATGATTTATGACAAATAATTTGATACATCATACACAGACAAATCTGCAAGCGTCTTAATTCAAGTCTGCACAATTTAAGTTGTGTTAAACGATCCTCGTAAGAAAAAATATTATTATAGCCAAAAATATATTTAGTGAATCTACGTTGAACAGCTTCCAATCTATCTATATCCTTAAGATAAGAGGGTTCCATACACTGCAACAATACTCTAATAAAGGTCTAACATAACAACTATAAGCTTTAACAAGATTACCTTTATCACGCGAAAAAAATGATTTGCGTATTAAAATACATCTAAAGAAAGCTTTTTTAATCAAAAGAATTATAATGTTCCTTAAATTTTAAATTTCGAGGAATCAAAACTCCTAAATCACGGACAAACGGATCACTAGAAATAATTTCCCCATTTAGTCTATAAACAGCTTTTTGATTATTATTACCCAAATATAGAACTTGACTTTTGGTTCGAGAAATAGGTAAATCCCATGCAATTGCCCAGTCAATAATCTTATCTAAATCAGAATGTAATAATTTACAGTTACGACTAATATTGAAAATTTTGATATCATCTGCGAACATATAAACCGTACTACAAATATTATCACATATATCATTTATAAAAATCGAAAAGAGCGTAGGTCCAAGGACACTTCCTTGGACGACACCGCTGGTAACAGGCACATAATCTGAAAAAGACTGATTAACGCGAACACATTGGGAACGATTAAACAAATAGGCCTTTAACCATGCATATAAATTACCGTTTATTCCATATCCGTTTAACTTAATAAGAAGTTTTTCCATATTTACTTTATCAAAAGCTTTAGAGAAATCTAAATATATTATATCAACAGTTTCTTTTTTAGCTAACGACTGAATCCATGAAAATTTACACTTTAACAATTGTGTTTCACAAGATTTATTCTTTTGAAAACCAAATTGAAAAGGAGATATTAGTTTATTAACCTTAAGAAAGTCTAACAATTGACTATTAATAATTCTTTCCATAATTTTGGCAATAGAACAACAAAGAGAAACGGGCCTGTAATTATCCACTAATGCTGGATCCCCCTTTTTTAATATTGGAATAACATGTGCCATGCTCCAAAGCTCGGGAATATTTCCAGACAGAAAAGATACAGTGAAAATACTAACTAACGGCTTTATCATTTGAAACGACAATTTTTTAATAAAAAGATTACATATGCCATTGGGGCCAACTGCAATAGACGTATTTAGATGGTTAATGGCTTCCAATACGCGATCCTCACTAAAAATAATGTCAGAAAGCGAAAAATCACAGCGCTTCTGAAAAAGAAAATTCGCGTTAGTAATGTCACTAGAAAACACTGAAGCGAAATAATCATTAAAAATGTTAGCCTTGCGTAATGAATCGGTTATAACATTATTATCAGAAAATGTTAGGGGAGGAATTTCACTGCGACTTTTTAACCTATTATTTACAAAAGTATAGAAAGCTTTAGGATTATTATTCTTGAGCAATTTGTTTTCTTGAGAAGAGAAATAATTATGAATAGCTCTACGTAGAGCCTTACAATGATTTCGATATTTAACTTTAGTTCCTGGAGTTTTACACCTTTTATACTTATCCCATAGAGAACGTTTTTTAAGAAATAATTTATGTAAGCTTTTAGGGTATTTAAATTTTAATTTAGCCCTAAAAGTAGGTACAAAACTAAAAATAAGAGGATTTAATATACTTAAAAAAACATTATACATGTCATTAACTGTTGAGCATGTAGAAAAAATGTCAGGCCAAGAAACAGAGGATAAAAAAGTAGCTATACTCTGTAGTCCGCTTTATTGAAATTTAAGCTAGGTTTATCTCCATCTTGAAAAGTTCTAGTTAAAATTTCAAAAGAAATCGAATTATGGTCGCTTGTTGAAAAAGGAGGAAGAACCTGGATATTAAAAACGTTATATGCAGCAAATACTACATCAATCAAAGTATTATCGTGAGTATTTTCTTTAACTAACTGTTGCAGACCACTAGCTGATAAGTAATCAAAAAATAATTCGTTTAATGGATTAAATGTAAAAGTACCATGAAACCAATCAATTTTAGGCAAATTTAGATCCCCTACTATAATAACGGGATGACAACTATTAGTAGCCCATTCAATTAAATTACATATCCGAAGTGCAGTATCAAAATCATACTGAGGAGGTCTATAAACTAACAAACATATTATAACATCTCCACCTTTTAAAATTTCAACTACTAAAGTATCAGACACAAACAGAGAAGCAGGAACTTTAACGCATCGAGCATAAAGATGAGGTTTAGCAAAAATTAAAACTCCACCTCCCCGCTTATTCTTACGATCTGATCGGAGAATAATATAATTTTTTAACGGACATAATAGACTGTCGGAAATAGATTCATTTAACCAGGTTTCACAAAAAAATAATATATCGAATTTTGCAGTATTTAACAGAAAGTGAAGTTCCCCTAACTTATTCACAATACTACGAGAATTACATAGCAAACATTTAATATTAACAAAATAACGAGGCGAATTTACCTAAATATTAGACGCGTGTTGACCATGTTGAGCACGAAATTTGGGATTAGATGGTTTAGGGGCTGTAGAACGAGGATCATAGACTCGTACAGTTTTCTTCTTCACACAGTCATCCCTAAAGTCGATATATAGATAAGTCTCTGCCCGCGTCCAGTCGTTGGTGCAACTCGTCGTTAAGTTCACGCTGACGTTTTCGCTGAAGAAACGACAAATCCGGTCGCGCACGTAATTTCGAGTAGACGTTTGTTGGATTTGCAGGGCGGACAACTTTGTTGATAAGACCAATAAAGCGACGTTGAGCACGTGACGAAGAAAGACAAACTTTCAGAAACTGAGGTTTGTCTGAATATCTGGGACCGTCTCTAAATACCTGCGTTATATCGGCAGATGAAAAATCAGAGTCTTTATTATAATCATCAATTAAAGATTTAACCGAAACAAGGTCATCGTTAGATTCGGCTAAACCAAATACGACCGCATTCGACTTTTTGATTCACGTTCTAGACCATCTTGAATTAATAAGCCTATATCGACGATGCTGGGTGACGTAGAAGCGCCAATTTTTGATTCAATTGAGTTTAGACGAGATTCTAAAGTAGCCATCTTAGCCGGTAAAGAAGCGAAATTTTCGAACAGGGGTTTACACAAGGAGCAAACGAATGGAAAAGAGTAAGAAGCGTCAATATAGGACGAACTATTGAAATATGAAATAAGTGTTGATGGTAGATTAAGGCACTCAGCATGTGCCCACTTATGACATAGTCCACATTGAACAGCCGAAATATGACTATCCGTAACTGTCTCCGCGCAAATGACACAAAGACTATTATTGTCATCTTCTGTATTAAGGAGAGTAAAATTTCCCGTTCGTTGCGGTGGTGATTTAGAGTGTTGATTGTTGACGTAAATTTTTGATCCGCGATTTTTACCGCCCATAATGTGTATTGTAATAATAATAAGACAAACCGGTGATCAATTATCGTGACTTGACAATGGCGACGCGTCGAGCCCCTTGATAATCCGATCCAAGGACTTACACATTTGTCAGAAATAAATAATATGGGCTGAAATTACGAAAGGAAGCATAGCAATCAAGGAGAAAAAAGGAAAAAGGCGAGGAAAGCTGTTTGAAATTTTAAAAAACCTAAAAAAATTTCCATATTTTTTTGCATGTTTTTTTCGGTTTTACTCGATAAGATATACGAAAATCTAAGTTTTTGCTTCTATTATACTCAGGCTTAGGCTTAGTATATCTGAAAAGGTGTTTCAAGCTGCTTAGGTCGAGGCCGCTCCCGCTCAGGTCGATGTATTGATGCTTAGGTCGATGTACAGATGCTCAGATTAATATTTAGATGCTTAGGTCGATGTATAGATGCTTAGGTCGATGTATAGATGCTTAGGTCGATGTATAGATGCTTAGGTCGATGTATTGATGCTTAGGTTGACGTATATTGGGTAGCTACATGTGATTCTGCATTCAGCTGTTTGAATCATCAAATACTTAGGTCGAGAAAATGCTTGTTTAGGTCGAGAAGAGGCTAAATAAAGAAACCCATAGCTTTTGTAATATTGATCATAGACGGATGAAAAATTTTTTCCGCGCTTTCTTTTAACATGTTCTATGTACTGAGCAAAAAATCCGCTCTTCTGAAGATTATTTGTTAGTATTCTGAAAGTACCATATTCTTAAGTTACTCCTCCTTGGACATTCACCATTCTGAGCCACTTTAAGGAATTTTTGCAGTTTTTTAGAAGTTTCCAATTTTGCTAAAAACATATTTTTCTGCCATTTTAACGGTCGCAGATTACAAAAAATTAAGTTATACTGCGCGTAAAGCAAGATTAAAGAAATTTTTTTGTAATGTTTTGCACAAAGTTTTTCCAGTTAAAGATTTCGGAGTAAGTTACGAATATGGTACTTTCAGGATACTATGAAATAAGCTTCAGAAGAGCGGATTTTTTTCGCTCAGTACTTAGAACACATTGAAAGAAAGCGTGGAAAAAAATATTCATTTGTCTATAATCAATATTACAAAAGCTATGGGTTTTGTTAATTAGCCTCTTCTCGACCTACGCAAGCATCTACTCGACCTAAGTATTTGAAGACTCAAACAGCTGAATGCAGAATTACATTGTAAGGAAAGCTATAAAGGAATATTATTGTGCACTGGAACGTAAACTGTTAAAAAAGGATCCTATCCTAAGCATTTTTAGCGTTTTATTAATACTAAGAAAAATCCGTCAAATAATATGCCCGACATAGTTGTTGACAACTCTATTATTAACTCAGACTTGCAAAAAGCGAATGTTTTTAATGAATTCTTTGCATCTATGTTTACAGTTGATAATGGTTTCCCTATTAATACCACAAACTTAAGTCACAAAGACATACTTGATGTTAAGGTAGATTTTAGTCCTGAATCTGTACTAAATTCCATTCAAAATCTTAAGCAAACTTTCTCTATCGGGTCTGATGGTATTTGTTCATATTTTATCAAAAGATTATGTCCATTTCTTGTTGATCCACTTAGTTCTATTTTCGAAGTTTCTTATAGAAGTGGTGTAGTACCCTCTTGTTGGAAAGATGCGATTGTAGTACCTATCTGTAAGAAGGGTGATTATTCTTCGGTTGAAAATTATCGTCCAATATCTCTTTGTTGTGTCACTTGTAAAATTATGGAGTACATTATTAACAGAGCTTTAATTGCTTCTTTAAAGTCGAAAACTAATTTCTTTTCACGACAGTTTGGTTTTCAAAAGGGAAAGTCTTGTGAAACTCAGCTTTTGAAGTGTACAAACATGTGGGTTAAATCACTTGACGCATCTATTCCTATTGATGTTGTATATGTCGATTTTAGTAAAGCCTTCGATTCTGTCGTTTATTCTAAATTGATAGAGAAGTTGAAGCATTATGGGATAAATGGAATGCTATTAAAATGGTTAACTTCTTTCTTGACAAATCGTACACAAAAGGTCAAAATTTTTGACGCTCTTTCTGATAGAAAACCAGTTATTAGTGGCGTACCTCAAGGTAGCATTTTAGGAACCTCTTTGTTTCTGTTGTTTGTAAACGATTTTGTTCAAGCTGTTGAGCATAGTGAAGTCTATTTCTTTGCTGATGATTTAAAGCTCTTTAATTTTTCTCAAAATTATACTTTGTTGCAAAATGATTTAGATAAGCTGGTTTCCTGGTCTGAAGAAAATCAGTTAAGCATATCTCTCCCTAAATGTTCTGTGTTATATCTAGGGTACGCAAATCCTAAAGTTACATATCACATAAACCATTTTTTGTTATCTGACGCAGTTTCCTCAATTCGAGATTTAGGTGTTTCCTTAACAACAAACTTATCATCTAGTTGTCATTGTACTAATATATCAGCAAAGGCTTTGAAAATGAGTGCTTTGATTTTCAAATGTTTTGAATCACGTGATCCTAAAATGTTGGTTCTTGCTTTTGCTTTCTGATATCAACAGGGTTGAACGGGTTCAGCGAAAATTTACTAAAAGGTTAATTGGATATATGGGACTTTCTTATGATGAAAGGTTAAAAAGCCTTAAATTTAGAGAGGCTTGAACTCCGTAGAATTTATTTTGATTTAATTGTTACGTATAATATTATTCACAATAATCTCTTGCCTTCTGAAGATTTTTATAAGTTTTATGGTCATTCGCGTACTAGAAATGCATTTGCAAATCAGATCTATTTAGAAAAATTTCGACTTGATTGTAAAAAGTATTGTTTTGCTACTAGATCAGCTAGAGTTTGGAACGATCTTCCACAATATATTCGAAGTTCTCCAAATGTTGAGACATTTAAGAGAAATTTGAAAAAGGTTGATTTCGGAAATTTTTTGATGGGGCACACATGAGCGCAATTCGCAATTCTATTTGCCTGTGTGTCCAGGACGTTTCGCATTTTTATTTTATTTTCCTTGCGACTTTTGTTTTACTCTTGTGTTTTTTTCCGAATAAAGTATTATTATTATTATTATTATTATTATTATTATTATTATTATTATTATTATTATTATTATTATTATTATTATTATTATTATCTACCTAAGCATCTATACATCGACCTAAGCATCTATACATCGACCTAAGCATCTATACATTGACCTGAGCGGGAGCGACCTCGACCTAAGCAGCTTAAAACACCTTTTAGGATATACTAAGCCTAAGCCTAAGCATATTAGAAGCAAAAACTTAGATTTTCCTATATCTTATCAAGTAAAACTGAAAAAACATGCAAAAAAATGAAAATTTTTTAAAGTCATTTTAAAATTTCATACAGCTTTCCGCGCCTTTTTCTTTTTTCTCTTTCATTGCTATGCTTCCTTCCATAATTTCAGCCCATATTATTCATTTCTGACAAATGTGTAAGTCCTTGGACCGAGTCGTTTAATCGTCCCACCCAACACTCAAATCGACAGTTGCCTGCAACTTTGCAAGTATGGCTCAGATTTTCACGAAATTTTTTTTCCGCGCTTCAATTTATCATGTTCTACCAGTTTGGCACAAAAATTTTGGCATTCCGTATTCGTTTTGCTCCTTTTCTAAAAGTACCATATTCTTAACTTTAGCCAAAGAGTTCTACTCAAATACGATGTAAACAGCATTTTTGGATTATCTCAAAGTTCCAACCATTTGAAGATTCAAACAGTGGAATGCAGAATAACGTACCCAATTTAGGTCGACCTAAGCATCTATATATCAACCTGAGTATCTATACATTGACCTAAGCATCTACACCTCGATCTAAGCGGGAGTGACCTCGACCTAAGCAGCCCAAAGCCTAAGCCTAACCGTCATTTAAGCAGAAACTTGAATTTTCACATATCTTATCAAGTAAAATGACAGAAAAAATATGCAAAAAATTGTTTTTTCAAATTTAAAAATTTTAAAACAAAAATTTTTTTGCGCAATCAAGGTTATTTCTTCGTGATCAGCAACCTTGAAAATGTCAGATAAATATCTTTTTAGCCCCAATTCGGAACATTTTGGTAAACAGTAAAATACCCACTTCAATGTAGCTATATCCGGAGTAACTTGTTCAATCCTTTTTGCTCACATCGCCACGGACTTTTCCTGATGCCCTAGTTTTTGAAACACCCCAGATCCACATTTATATTCTCGCTTACATTGCCTGCCATCTGAGTGCATTTATGACAAAGTAAAGTGCCGTAACTCTATCTTCACCAATATTGGTCCGTTTTCCATGAAATTTCTTTTCCGCACTTTCTTTTTGTATGTCCTCCTCATTTCAACCAATATAGTTCCTTTATACATACATCTGCAAATTTTCCGTTCACACCATGAAGTAAAGTTTAGCAAAATTTTTATACAAAAAGTACATAAAACACCGCTATTACATGAGCACATAGGATTTTCTACTTAAAAAACACTGATTTTTTAATACAGGGGGTCTATTTTAAACATTTTTAGACCTCTTAAAAAACGTGGAAAAAGGTTGGAAAAAGTGGGAAAAAATTTTGGGCCTGGTCTATAATGTCAACCAAATCGCTGGGAAAAAACGGTGTTCGGGAACCAAATTTCAAATCGTGGCTAGTAGAAGGCTCAATCGGTTCTGCTCACTGTAAATTATGTTCTGCTAATCTACCCCCAAAACACGATGCTCTTCTTAATCATGTTAAAACGGCCAAACACATTAAAGCCATTAGTTTTAAAGCCTTATTTGCATTGTCTGCTTTAAGTCTTCCCTTTTCTAATGCTAGCGTTGAACGGGGTATTTCTGTATTAAGTTTGCTTAAGACCAAACTACGAAATCGCTTAGATGTCAAAACTACTGATGCTTTATTACGTGTTCGTTTTTTACTGTGTTGGAAGGGCGAGAATTGTTGCACCTTCACTGTTACTGATCCAATGCTTAAATTGCTTAACACTAAAATGTACGGTCGTAGCATTTTTGATGATGATATCATGTGCCTCAATGAATCGTTATAACTTTCTGATGAAGCCTTGTTTAATGTGCAAAATGCGTTCAATGTGGTAGATATTTAAGTGCAATAGTTGATTTGAATAAATTTCAGCCGCTTTGTTATTTATCAAGTGTATACATCGTTTGTCCGGTTTTGTCCGGAATTTAACTGTGCTCTTGTCCGGTTTTGTCCGGTTTTGAATGTTGGTATGTCCGGTTGGTCTTTTCAGAGTTGGCAACACTGATTGGCAGTTGGCACCCGTGCCAATAGCCAGTGCCCTAAAGTTAAGAATATGGTACTTTTAGAAAAGGAGCAAAACGAATACGGAATGCCAAAATTTTTGTGCCAAACTGGTAGAACATGATAAATTGAAGCGCGAAAAAAATTTGTTGAAAATCTGAGTCATACTTGCAAAGTTGCAGGCAACTGTCGATTGTTGGGTGGGATGATTAAACGGCTCGATCCAAGGACTTACACATTTGTCAGAAATAAATAATATGGGCTGAAATTATGGAAGGAAGCAAAGCAATGAAGGAGAAAAAAGAAAAAAGGTGCGGAAAGCAGTTTGAAATTTTAAAAAAATTTTCATTTTTTGCATGTTTTTTCGGTTTTTACTTGATCAGATATAGAAAAATCTAAGTTTTTGCTTCTAATATTCTTAGGCCTAGGCTTAGTATATCTGAAAGGGTGTTCTAAGCTGCTGAGGTCGAGGTCGCTCCCGCTCAGGCCAATGTATAGATGCTTAGGTCGATGTATAGATGCTTAGGTCGGGAGTAAGTTAAGAATATGGTACTTTCAGAACACTATGAAATAAACTTCAGAAGAGCGGATTTTTTTGCTCAGTACTTAGAACATGTTAAAAGAAAGCGCGGAAAAAAATATTCATCCGTCGATGATCAATATTACAAAAGCTATGGGTTTCGTTGATTAGCCTCTTCTTGACCTATGAAAGCATCTAGTCGACCCAAGTATTTGAAGATTCAAACAGCTGAATGACGAATCACATGTAGATACCCAATTCAAGTCGATATAAGCATCTATACATCGACCTAAGCATCTATACATCTACCTAAGCATATATACATCGACTAAGCATCTATACATTGACCTAAGCATCTATACATCGACCTAAGCATCTATACATTGATTTGAGCGGGAGCGGCCTCGACCTAAGCAGCTTAAAACACCTTTTCAGATATACTAAGCCTAAGCCTAAGTATATTAGAAGCAAAAACTTAGATTTTCCTATATCTCATCAAGTAAAACCGAAAAAAACATGCGAAAAAAATGAAAATTATTTTAAAACTTTTTTAAAATTTCAAACAGCTTTTCGCGCTTTTTTTCTTGTTTCTCCTTCATTGCTATGCTTCCTTCCATAATTTCAGCCCATATTATTCATTTCTGACAAATGTGTAAGTCCTTGGATCGAGCCGTTTAATCGTCCCACCCAACACTCAAATCGACAGTTGCCTGCAACTTTGCAAGTATCGCTCAGATTTTCACCAAATTTTTTCCGCGCTTCAATTTATCATGTTCTACCAGTTTGGCACAAAAATATTGGCACTCCGTATTCGTTTTGCTCCTTTTCTAAAAGTACCATATTCTTAACTTTAGCCCTTAGGTCGATGTACAGATGCTTACATCGATGTATAGATGCTTAGGTAGATGTATAGATGCTTATGTCGATGTATAGATGCTTGTATCGACGTAAATTGGGTATCTACATGTGATTCTGCATTCAGCTGTTTGAATGTTCATATACTTAGGTCGAGTAGATGCTTGCGTGCTAATTAACGAAACCCATAGCTTTTGTTATATTGATCATAGACGGATGAATATCTTTTTCCGCGCTTTCTTTCAACATGTTCTAAGCACTGAGCGAAAAAATCCGCTCTTCTGAAGTTTATTTCATAGTATCCTGAAAGTACCATATTCTTAACTTACTCCAAACTGTTTTGTGAATTTCATCTTTCATCTGCCTATAAGTAAAATGGATTTCTTTTTTGCGTTGTCCCATTTGGTAAAACACTTGACCTGACTACGGAACGTTGTGCCAAACGTAATTATAATTAATTATAATAACGAATTTATCTTCGATTTTCTAATCATACAAAGGATTTATATATTGTAGGCAGCCTAGAATCTCTAAATTCCTTTCACTGGAATAAAATCTGTTTGATTGTTTGTATTGACTAGGTAGGTATAGAACTGTTTGTCCAATGATCTTAATCTAACAGGGGGTAATCAGGCCCGTATCCCGGGGGATAGGGGAGGGAACACGTGACCCCCGAAATGAAATATAAGAATGATTTTTCCCTTCACTCCCCCTCGCTTTTTTAGCCAAAATCGCAAAAAATTCAAAAATTATGATTAGAGTTTACTTATTCCCAAGCGCGCGGTTTAAACGCTCGATTTTTAGTCTTTATAGAACCTAAAGCGTATTTTGCATCTATTTCTTCTGTCCTGCACAGGTTTTATGCAGAAAATGGCGTTTATTTAAGAGGGTGTCTATTTAATTCTCACCATGTTTTAGGCATCTGGCTGGGTAGCAAAATTTACGAATTGCACAGCTCTAGTGGTCATATTGACACCCCCATTGGCCAAAAATATTTGGCGAGATAAAGAATGGATAAGCAATTTGCAACCATGACTTATCAAATTTTTCGGCGCTACGCGCCGGATGATAATTATTAATGACATTTATTTACTTTCTTGGCGACATTGGAGCACGTTTTTTGTATTAGGCAAAGATTTATACTGATGTACAAAGACTTTTCGGGACCGTCTTTGTAGATGTACAAAGATGCTCGGGAAGACAAAATCTGCAAAAAAGGTATGAAATTCGCAAAAATTTCTGGCGCTCCGCGCCGGAATGAGTAATTGTGTGTCCTATATATCTTTATAATAGCAGAAATCGCATTTCGAAAGGAAACATGTCAAATTTTTCGGCGCTTCGCGCCGTTTTAAGACGATTCTTAATGATTTTTGCCCTCATAAAATCAGGAATTAGCCAAAATACACTACTAAAGGTCGAACAACTCTGTTTTTACGACACTAAAGTCGCTACCGTACTATATAATAGTACCCAAAAATTTGTGTGTACAAAATATACAACGACTTTTAGGGACCATCTTTGTATATGTACAAACGGACTTTGTACAAAAAAAACACTGCCTTGAAGCCATTTTCTGTTCATGTAGGTTTCAAAACAATTTTAACAGCTATTTTTGCATAGTTTCCTTCTATTTTCAATCAAAAATTTCGATATTTCGCATCAAATGATATAAATACAGGAAATCAAGCAGTAAATCATGCTTCTAGACGTCTATCCGCCTTAATTCCACGAATGTTTCGGCGCTTCGCGCCAGATTTTTGTTTAAGTCAAAGAAATTTCATGATATTTTCGCACAAAATTGTCTAACATTTTTAAATTTTAAGAAAAAATATTGCGTCAAGTGATTTTATGTAAGAGTATACAATGTAAAACACCGAAAAAACGCTATTTTGCGCGTTAAGGATAAATTTTCTGATCTATTTTTGACTGTTTTCGGAAAAACTGGGATACCGCCCCCCTCTTAGGGAAATCCTAGATTCGCCACTGGTCCTATATATCTTCAAAATAGCAAGATTTGCATTTAGAATGGAAAAATGCCAAAATTTTCGGCGCTTTTCGCCGTTTTGAGTCAATCCTTAGTAATTTTTGGCATGAGAAACCCAGAAATTAGCTGAAATACACTACCAAACATACCTGGGCAATGGCTGACGGTTCGCCCCGTCCAACTTCCTGCCAAAAGGGTGGGTGGGTCCCTAGACCCTGAAAAAGGTGGATCTGTCCCTGAAAAAAGGTGGGTCCGTGCCTGAGAAAGGTGGGTTGTTCAGCTTAATCAGTGGGTCAGTCAATGAAAAAGGTGGGTCCATCCATGAAAAAGGAGTCTAACAGTAAGATGGTTCCTGTGCATGTTTTGCAAACTGAGCATGATATACTGTATCTAGCATTTCCTTAAATTATCCAAAAATTTTCTTCCTGTACAAAACATAGCCCCGTCCAAGCTGCCCCTTCGCCCCGTCCAACTTTTGGTTCGGCCCGTCCTGGTGATGGGCCGATATGGGGCATTGCCCAGGTGTGCTACCAAAGATCGAAAACCCTGTTTTACCACACTAAAATCGCTACTGTACTATATTATAGGCTGCGAGAACTGCTATTGACAACTCGTTAGCATCATCGAAAAAGAAGTTATGATTGTTCCAAAACGTTTCGTGTAGTATTTGCATTTGTTTGATTAAAAGTTGCTTGTGCCTTACCCTTTTTCATGTTCTTATCATGACACTTCTGCGTGTATCGTGTGCCTTTAAAGCATGATTTAAAACCGGGAAATTGTCCTTAAATCACCCGAGAAACCCCGGGAATTTTATTTTAAGAAACCAGTGGCCACCCTGAACTGAGTAAAAGCTATAAAATTAGATCCATTTAAGCAGAACCACATAAATTTGGGCTAAGCTTAAATGATAATAGCTACAAAGCCTGTAAACCTTATTGTTTACTGGATAGAATTCATTTCTAAATTTTAAGGTTTTACTTTAATTTTTGAGGTTTTTTCGGCCAGTGATTTGAGGTTTTTGAAAATTTGGGTTGGCAACACTGAGGGGGTACCTCCCTCCCCACTCCATCAAACCCCCAGTGTGCGTATCTCATGAGTTTATTTAAAACGAACTGTTTGACAGTAAAGGCCATTAAATTAGGTAGGAGGTATAAGAAATAGGACCATTATTATTTCACAAATTATTTTTATTGTTGATATGACATAACTTTTCATTTTATAGAAGTATCAGAAATCTAATTTTCAAGCTAGGTTATTGGGAGCTTAGAAAAAATATTATATTTTTATTTTACTAAAATCCGTCTGAGCTTTGAGGATTAAATTGTAAGCAATTAATTTTTGTTGAGTCATAATGATACCTGCGAAATAGATTAATGCCAAAAGCATCGGTTACGCTTTTCGTTTCAAAAAACTTCTGACTTTATTGAAAAGGTAATTAACTGAATAAGCTTTCGATTTAATTAGTAAAATAATATTTATTTTAAAATGGTATTTTTTCCGAAATGCATAGGAAAATATGCACAGATTGCGGTACGTCCACAGAATCAGGTCCGTATCCAGGATGGGATAAAGGGGCACGTCCCCCCGATCTAAAATATACTAATGATTTTTTCCTTTGCTCACCCCCTTTGCTTTTGTTGCCAGAAATCGCAAAAAAATTCGGTGCTTGGCGCCTAATTTCTGAATTATAATTAGAGCCCGTGTAGTCCCAATAGCGCGGTTTAAACACTTCATATTTAGTCTTTATACAACCTAAAGTGTATTTTGCATCTATGTCTACTGTTCTGCACAGGTTCTATGCAGAAAATGAGATTTTTTCAAGAGGTTTACTATTGAATTATCACCATGTTTAAGGCACCTGGGTAGCAAAATTTGCAAAGTGTACAGCTCTAGTGGTCGTAAACACACCTGGGCGTGGGGGGGTTTGGGGGGTATGCACCCCCCAGAAACCAAAATACCCCCCAGAAATCAAAATACCCCCCCAGAATTCAATTTTTGAAAAATTTTTTCGTTTTTTCCGCAATTTTTTGATGCCAATGGATAGTGCTTGACGAGAAACGTCGAAAAATGGTGTTTTTATCGCCATACCACCATTTTCAAGGCCATTTTTGACCTTCAAAAAATCTTGCACCCCCAGAATTTTCTTGCTGCCCACGTATGGTTGTAAAACGTCTTTTTTTAATTCATCCTTTGGTCCCTCTGATGTTTTTGAAAAATTTTTGTCTCGCCCCCCCGAAAATAAATCCTGGATATGGGCTTGTACAGAATAGAAACTATTTGTGACATCATCAACAATGACGATAGCGATAATTACAATGAGGGCCGTATTTTGGCCGAAGAATTTTTTGAGAGTAAGATCAAGCACGAAAAGATGGAAAAATTGCGTGCCCATGTGAAACCATTCGACGTTTTTCGCCAGATTTAAAATATTTCCTCTAATTTTGGCTCAAGGCCGACAAAAAACGACTTTTTAGATTAAAAATTTCATTCCATCTTTTATTTTAAGTGTTCAACATAGGACCGGTTACATACACAGCCATTTTTTCTACACATAGGGTTCATTAAATTTTTCAATTAAAGGCTAAGCATACCCGAGCAATGGTCAATGGATCTTCCAGTCCAACCTTCTAAATAAAAGGTCATTGTCCTGGCTCAAAAAGTGGTTGTTCTATTACCAGCTTGAAAATCGGCTGTCAAGCTTCAGAAACTGGCTTTCCTGGTTCAAAAAGTGGTTATCCAGCAATGAAAGATCGATGGTTTAGCCCAGAAAGCGGTTTTCTCGTGGTCCAAAAATGGGTTTGCATGGTCCGAAAAATGGTTGTCCGGTTTAAAAAGTCGCTGTGTAGGTCCAGAAAAGGGATTTTAAGGCTTTACTATACAGAGAAATCCCCCTTCCTAAGGACGGACAGAAACAGGGTATTGCCCAGGTGTAAGGATAAGCCTATTTTAAGCAAATAAACTTTGTAACAGCGCGTTTCAGCTAGTAGCCTGAAGCCCGATCCAAATTATGTCACTTAGCAACTGGTTTGGAAGGATCCCTAATTCTCGTTCGTCGTTCAAGAGCATTTTCCTTCAAAATTTACCAAGACATGGAGGTTCCGCTGCTTACAAATCGACTAATTTAGTAAGTCACGTTTGATCCAAGGGGTGGAAAAATCCACATTACTTGACTTATGCTCTTCTTGTGATTACTGCACAATTGGTCCGATTCATTTAATTACTCGAATTGTGGGAAGGGCCATCGGTCATTTTTGAGAAAGCATTCTTTCTGGTCAGAAAATAGCAAAAAAGCAGGTAAAAAGGACCTTAAATTTAGGTTTTTTACCCAAAATGTCGTTAAGGATGGAGAGAAATAAAAATTTTAGTCCTTGGTGGATGCGGGACAGCATTATTTTTCTTGAAAAAAAGCGACTTTTTAAATTTATTTTAGCATCCGTCGCAACAGGAAATTACTCGCTTAGCTACTCCAAGTCACACTGACGCAAGTGTTAGCATTCCCATCGATGAAATAGCATCACGTCGTCAACATCTCATGCAGGATTTGAGGGCTTTGGCTCAGCCACACGAAGAAATTCTTGTGCTCATCCCAGCCGCTTGTACGTCTTTTAGTGGCCCGGATGTGCCTCATCCGTTTAGGTTATTTTTGATCGCGCTTTATATGATTGATTGATCATTTTATTGGACGCCTCTTAAGCCAATTTTTTTCTAATTTCAATGATTGTGACAATAAGACGTTCGATTTTATTTTCTGTTTTTTCTATCCTGTAATTCCACACATTGTATCTGACTTGAATTATTTTAACAAAATGTTCATTCTGCCTAAGTAGTTTAGGTTTGTTTATTAGCTTTCATTTTGATCGCAACGAAATCAAATCGGACAAAAATTCTTTGAATTTTTCGTCAAACTACGCCGCTTCAAGTATTGTTTTCCTGACAACCATACGTGGGCAGCAAGAAAATTTTGGGGGGTGCAAGATTTTTTTGAAGGTCGAAAAATGGTCTTAAAAATGGTGGTATGGCGATAAAAACACCATTTTTCGACGTTTCTCATCAAGCACTATCCATTGGCATCAAAAAATTGCGAAAAAAACGAAAAATTTTTTTCGAAAATCGAATTCTGGGGGGGTATTTTGATTTCTGGGGGTTATTTTGGGTTTTTTGGGGGGGGGGTGCATACTAGCGATGTGCCGATTCCGCTTTTTTGAAAATGACCGATTCCGATTCGATTCCGACTCTTTAAATCTCAGAAGAGCCGGTTCCGATCCCGATGCCGATTCTGCAAATCTCAAGACAGCCGATTCCGATTCGATTTCGATTCCAAAATAACAGGAATCGGCCGATTCCGATTCCGGTTCCGATTCTTGCGACAGACATGTTAAATATATAGGTAGCTAATCAGTGTTTTTTGGTACTAAGTCCGTTTGTACACGTACAAAGATGGTCCCCAAAAGTCTTTGTACATTTTGTACATGCAAATTTTTGTGTGCTATAATATAGTACAGTAGCGATTTTAGTGCGGTAAAACAAAGTTTTCGATCTTTGGTAGTGTATTTATCTAATTTCTGGGTTTCTGGCGACAAAAGTTACTGAAAATTGTCTCGAAACGGCGCGAAGCACCGAAAAATTTGACATTTTTCCATTCTAAATGCAAATTCTGCCATTTTAAAGATATGTAGGACTAACAATTACTCATTTCAGCGCGAAGCGCTGAAAAATTTTGCGGATTCTGCACCTTTTTACACTTTTTGTCTTCCCAACAATCTTTGTAAATTTTGTACACACAAATTTTTGGGTACCACTAAATGGTACAGTAGCGATTTTAGTGTGAAAAAAACAGAGTTGTTCGACTTTTGTTAGTGTGTTTTAGCTCATTTCTAGGTCTCTAAGGGCAAAAATCACTAAGAATCGTCTTAAAACGGCGCGAAGCGCGGAAAAGTTGGCATTCTACCTTTTGAAATGCAGTTTCTGCCACTCTAAAGATATATAGAACACACAATTGCTCATTTCGGCGCGAAGCGCCGAAAATTTTGCGAATTTAAGACATTTTTTGCAATTTTTGTCTTCCCATAAATCTTTGTACATGCACAAAGACGGTCCCGAAAAGTCTTTGTACATCGGGAAAAATCTTTGCCGAGTACAAAAAACTGTGCTTCCAGGTCGCCAGAAAAAGTCGCCGGAAAAATTTAAGAAATTATGGTCACTGATGTCCAAAAATCATTGCAAATTGCATAACCATTCTTTATCTAGTCAAATATTTTTGGCCCATTGGTGTGCAGCCGCCCCACCCCCGCCCCCCTTAAACCCGCCCCTGGTGGGAAGAGAAGCGATCAACCTACCTGCTAATGCCGACTTTAGCAAGAAAATATTTGGCAGCCCCAGCTAAGAGCGTCCTATCGGAGCAATTGTTTAGTGGCGCTGGAATAATACACGATCCGCTGAGAAATAGATTACAAGGCAAAAAGGCTGAAAAACTATTATTCCTAAAATATAATCTGCCCTAAATTAAATTTCAGTATTAGACATTAGTATGCATATGACGTTCAGATGAATAAAAAACGACCAGTACCCGCACGATCTGTTTTTGGTCATAAATGTGGCGTAGCATTCGGTTACCAGTACTTTACTATAAGGGAAAAATTGCTTATTTTCACGTTTTAAAGCATAAAGTTGTGTTTCCCTGTTTTAATTCTGCTATAATTAAAATAAAAGGAATCGAATCGATAATTGGATCATTTTTAGCCGATTCCGATACGATTCCGATTCTTAAAAACCTAGGAATACCGATTCCGATTCCGATGCCGATTCTCCAAGATTTATTATCGCCGATTCCGATTCCGATTCGATCCCACAAAAAATGACCGATTCCAACCGATTCCGATTCCGATTCCGATTAATCGGAACATCCCTAGTGCATACCCCCCAAACCCCCACGCCCAGGTGTGCTGACAACGCTATCTTGTTTATTTATGATCATGTTTATTCAGGCAAGAGTCTAATTTTTTCTACCTAACTGGCTTCGCTGAGAAAAATGCCTTTCTGGTCGTGAGAAGTCGCAGTGGCTCTCATTGCGAAAGTACATTGTTTGTAGAACCGAAAAGCCCTCATGAGTAAGTTTCTGTCATAATAAAGCAAGATGACTGTATAAGTTGTACATAAGCGAGAAGTTAAATCGGGCCCTCCGTTTGAAGTCAACCATCCTCTATCCGTGCTAAACTGATGATTCTTGCCCTTTCCGGATTTTAAATCAGGAATTTACTTTTTGAAGTTTTATTCAAAGACCTTTTCGCATTTTTTTTGAAGCAATGCAAAGCACTATCCTTACGTTTATTGCATTGACAAGTTTTTTTAGCATCCGAAAATTGCGGGCTATTTCTTTCCTAGAGTCTGATCCGCTTTTATACACATATAAAGTTGGGTACCTATATATACTTATTAAACCACTCAATTGGCTGAAAACCGAATAAAATGTAAAAAGGATAAAAATAAGCAGAATGAAAATCAATAGCTTAACAAAAAATGGGTTGTAAGAAATTGTTGGATATTCCGAACGATAGAGGAATGATTTCTCGTATTTCCTATTCAAATATGCATGCTGTTAACACACTTACAGGTATATGTAAGATTTTACTTATTTAATAATAGTGCTGATGCTAAATTACGGTCCAAAGGATCCATTTCTTCTGATTCGAACATGATAAAACTTCTTAGTACCTACTAATGAAAGTCAAATAATTAATTAACTCTACTGATAAATTATCTATTAAATTGCAAATCGCTCAAAATCAACCATCTGAGGTGAATAAACGAACTGAAATAATGAATGGTTCTTTAGAGAACTTTGGGAAGGACCCAGAGCCGGATTGCGTGGAGCGCTTGAGACTACAGGTGTCGAAAATACGGCTTTTCTCGCTGACTTAAAACCGTTCGTGGACGATTTGTGTAAAGCGTCTACATCTAATAATATGCGAATTTATTATGATCCAACGAAAATCGATCAGCCGATTAGTCAACTGGCAAAAAACTTGCTGCCTAGCGATATTAATTCTAAATTTAGAGGTAAAGTAATGAAGGTATTTTATAAATAGTTTTTGAATAGATGTTTTTTTATGATTTTTTATACGATCAACCCATACATATATTTGAAAGAAGTCAATTAATGCCGATTAATTCACCGACAAAATATATCATTAGCGATTCCATGTTTTGGTCTAACCCCACTTAGTTTTATAAATCGCTGAGCGTATTATAGGAATGATAACCTGCAAACAGGCAAATTTAAACATTCAATAATTCATAAGGAATATTTGGTCTGTTATATGTAACTCAGGACGTCTTTGTGCATATGTTTTCTATTGTGTAAATTTTATATTTTTTATGCGTTTTATGAAGTGCCACCTTATAATGTAGGCAGAGCAGATATTAGCGCCAAAGTAAAGGACTGATAAGTCTTTCTAATTTCGTGACGAGAACTGTATTAGCAAATTAAGATTTCAAGTTAATTTTTTCGGCTGTTTTTGAATTTAAATTGAAGTCGCGAACTTTAATTTCGAGGAAGCGAAATATTGAGGTTACATAGATAATTATTGAAAAAATAAGATTTTGATGCTGGAAGATAATATCCATGCGTATGTACATATTAAATAACGAAAACGTTGACTAGTTATCGAAGAAACAGTGCAAACCATCCAAACATAGCCAGTAATATTGAATCTGTCACTTAAATAAAATTATGGAAGTAAGCGGGTTAAATATTTTTATTTAAGAATTGTGAATGACTTAGTTAAGTTGAATTGTTTCTCTTTTAACTCATGCATATATGTAATCCCTGAGTTACAACATACAACATACGTACCTTCGAATTTTTCAGCGAAAGTAGAGAAAGCTATGAAAATCGGCTGAAATATAATTGAGTAGAAAAATCCTATTTTTGAAGATTAGGACGGCACTGCTCACTTCAGACGACGATCGTTCCTCCTAAACTTCATGACACGATTTTTTGGCAGTTCATTTATTTTTCAGTTTGAGTGAGTTTAGTTTGTTAGTTTTTAATTATTTCTATTCCTTTGTATTTAACTGCTTATGTGCTCTCTACTTCACATCACAGTGACTTCACCATATGATCACGTGCACAAGCTACGATGGATTAAGTCGAAAAATGAGCAAAAGCTGCTACGCACGTCATGTCAAATTGCGTCAAAAGCTTTTGCAAGCACAATGCGCTTCTCTTATCCTGGCATCAATGAAAACATCCTTTGGGCGAAAATGGATCTCGATTGCAGACTAGGCGGTGCTAAGCGATTGGCCTATCCCCCTGTTGTTGCCGGTGGCCCAAGGGCTAATACGATTCACTACTTGAACAATGACCAGGTTATTGAAGGAATCAATGTGTTTTTAAAATTGGTTTTTATTTTTAAGGATTAATTCGTTCTTAAAAACAACCGTTAGCTGATCGTAATGTTATCAGGTTGGGTACAATTTTTTAATCTATCAGAGCCACTTACTCCCATGGAGGAGTAATACCCCTCCCCTGAGGGTCCGAGACTTGAATCTTTTTCAGACGATTTTGAGGTATCAAATATTTTCTGCATGATTTTTGGGTAAAAAGACCGCAGAGATGTTTAAATTTTTTTGTCGCTACGCGCCGACTAGTACATTTCTATTTTGTTCACCAATAAACTACATAGAATGAAGTTAAAATGATTTGAAAAGTCAAAGCTTTAGACGAATACTTATATGTTTTACTTACTAGAGTGACGCAACTAGTCAGAATAGGGCAGATAGAACTTTAAAATGCAGTTTTTCACTTTGAAACATATTATTGTACGATGTTTTAGCCATTTTTCATATTTGGCCTCAAAAAAAGGCTAGAACTCTAAAGATCCCAAATTTTCGAATTTCACCTATCTGAACTTTCAACCTTGGTAACTATGATCAGAGCGATTCGTGAAGTTACTTTTTTAAGATGCGTAAAATTTTTTAAACGTCTTTTTCCTTCATTTGTTTGATCAAGCAAATCCCTGTAAGTTGAAGAAAATTAAAAGCGCCCAACTTTTTGATTATTGATTTTAGGAAATTTGATGATTAACAAGGACTAAAATACTTAATTCTATCTTCCTACGAAAATTAGTTGAAGATTACGAAACTGTTAAATTTGATGCATATTTTTGGCAAAGATGGCGAAGAAAGCACCTTGGAATGGTTCAAAACGCAAGTTTTTGCCCAATAGTCGAGAGGGCATACATGCACAAGGTCAAAAGTTCTGGGAGAGGGTAAACCGGGTTTCTATGGGGATAAATAAGTCATTTTTTACTCATTTAATGTCAAGTTTGGTCAAATTTTGATACGTAACTCGTTTTATTTCATTCTTCACTAATATTTATGCTTAAATTTGCATGAAAACAATAACGTTAAGGGCGATTAAGTGACCTGCAGCATCAAAAATATACAAAATAATGTAAGAAAAAGGTCTGGATGAATTAATTTGACAGTCTACTGCTCGTAAAAAGAAACTATATTTTTAGACGTTATTTAACGATTTTCATTGTTTGGGGAAGCAACAATCTTATCCGTTAGAGTGATGACCACACATGGGCGTGGGGGTCAGGGGGTCTGATTGAACCCCCAGAATCCGGCGGACTCCCCCCAAATCAATAGACCCCCGGAATTGAATTTTTGGTTCTATTTTTGGCAATTTGGCGCCATTGGACCCCCAAAATTTGGCTACTGCTCAAAATGGAGATTCCTGGTTTTCTCCTGTTACATTCATGCTTCGATTACTTTAAAAATTCTTGTACTAATCATTGCTTTTTGTTCTCAGTAAAGATTTTTCCCGATCTACAAAGACTTTTCGGGACCGTCTTTGTACATGTACAAAAGATTTTCGGGAAGACAAAAATTGCAAAAAAGTCTAAAATTCGCTAAAATTTTCGGCGCTTTGCTCGAAATGAGTGACTCTGTTCTACAGGGTGATTCAAAAAAAACAACCACCTTGTTTTTTCTAAATATTTATTTAAATACTGAACGCAGAACAAAATACAATACAGCAACAAAAAGACAATTTAATTGCGCATCAAGTGGCATATATATCATATAGATTCGATTAGAAGTTGGTTCACAGAAAAAGTTTTCGCAATGTCCTCCGGAGGCCATTACGACAAAACGTAAACGTCTACGAAATTCGTCTATCGCCGCGTTGATCCGATCCTGCGACAATTTGCCCCAGCAAAATTGAATTCGTCGTTTCAGGGCTTTTAAACTGTTTATTGGTTTCTCATAAACCATTTGCTGAAGTGCGCCCCAGACGTAATAGTCCATGACATTAAGATCGGGAGAACATGGTGGCCATTCATTTGGTTTCAAAAAGTTTGGATAATTTACCTTTAACCACGAAACCGAGAGCCTTGATGTGTGCGAAGTTGCACCATCCTGCTGCAAGATGAAATCACCATTGGGATACAACTTCATAATGTCTTTTTTGGCCGATTTCAAAATTGAAATGTATCGTTGGCTATTGACTTTTGAATTTTGATCGATGAAGTAAATTTTCGATTTTCCGCGTTTGGACACTGCTGCCCAAACCATTATTTTTCTCGGAAAATGTTTTCTTTCGATGATTAAATTGGCCGCAGGAATATTTCGTTTTAACGTTTCCTTGCTGTACACCCTATTGTTTTGCGTACACATGGGAGGTGAATCGATGATAAAGTCCTTTTCGTCGGAAAAAACAAGTTTGTCCAAAGTCGACAATGTGATTTTTCGGATCAAACGTTTTGACCTGATCAAACGCTTGTCTTTCGTTTTTGCGTTGATTTCTTGAAGCGGAACGCGCTTAAAAACGTTGATTCTGCTTTCTTTCAAGATTCGACAGACAGATGGCTGAGAAATTCCAAGTTTTCGGCTAATTTTACGCTGCGATAGGTGAACGCCTATCTTGTCCTGCGGGCTGATTGCCAGTTTTTCCACCTTACAAAAATTGCTTACAGTTCGTGCCGAACGAGGTCGGCCACTGCCCTTTGCACGTTCGACAGATCCAGTTCTTCTGATCTTATTTACCAACGTTTTAATACCGCCAAGTGTCCAATTGGGTTGCCAGAAATTTTTGAAAATGCGGTTGGCTCCAGAACCGTGGCTGGTCGCTAGCTTAAATATAAGGCTCCGGGAGTTCGGCGAGATTTTACCCATTTTCAGAGCAAACGATACGCAACTACACAAGACTATAGAGGAATAATTTTTCTATCCAGCAGTGTAAACTTCGTGTCACAAGCGCGTTTTAAACGGACGTTATTACAAAATAAAAAGTGGATGTTTTTTTTGAATCACCCTGTATATATCTTCATAATGGCGGCAGAAATTGCATTTCAAAGGAATAATGTAAAATATTTTGGCGCTTCGCGCCGTTTAAGACGATTCTTAGTGATTTTTGCCCTTAGATTAGCTAAAATACACTACCAAAAGTCGAACAACTCTGCTTTTACCACACTAAAATCGCTACTGTACCATGTTATGGTACTAAACAATTTTGTGTACAAAATGTACAAAGACTTTTGGGGACCATCTTTGTACATGTAAAAACGGGCCTCGTACAAAAAACATTGGAACTAATCATTGTACCTTCACTATATATTGCTCATTCGTTTTTCAGCCAGTCGAAGATGATGATTTGGTGCTAATGGATGCGGGTTGCGAATATTTTGGTTACGCATCGGACATTACGCGTTGCTGGCCAGTTTCCGCCAAATTTTCGCCGGCTCAGCGTTTGGCTTACGAGGTTTTGTACGACGTGCAGAGCGAATTGATTCGATTCGCCGAGCAAGCAGGATCGACTTTGAATTTGCGAGCTTTGTACGTCCAAATGCTGCATTTAGTTAATCGTGGCTTGGAACAGCTGGGCATCAAGGCCGATTCTGCATCTTCTTTAAGTATGCCATCCTAATTTACATATAACTTTCAATAGCAGGAATGCGTATATGTTATATGTTGGGCGTACGTGCTGGATGATGATGCAGGCATCCCCGCCTAAGGTCGGACGCCCCGTGATACTCACAAAAGAAAATTTTTTCCTTCCGACTCTTTGGGCAAAAGCTTGCGTTTTAAGACTATTTTCAGATACTTTTTTGCCACTTTTATGACCGAAAATAAAAGGTCATTCAACCCCCCCTTCCTTAGAAATGCTCGACTACACTACCTATGTATGTATTTATTTATATATGGTTGGGCGAGAATAGTTCTTTTTCAGGTTATTTTCAACCAAATTAAGACCACTGCTCTTTGTGTTCTAATCAAACGTTGGCAATATGTACATAATTGATGAAAAATCGAAAATTTTCCCAAAATTGATTATTTTTCTATTTCTGCCGACTGTTAATGTATTTTTAAACTTTCCTTATAAATAAGCACCTCGGATACGTCGCTCGCTTAAAAGAGTGGGAGATTTAGATAAAAAGTTGAAAAACTTGCTATAAATTGAAAAAATGCCGTATTGGATGTTATTGCACATTAGTGGATCGATACATCAAAAATTAGCTTTCGTTTTTAGATGCAAAAATTAAAAATGCTGAAAAGGCAACTTCTCGCCGAAAATTGAGCGCGCGAGAGTGGGATGGAGATATATAGCCGTCTTTGCATGACTGAACCTCTCATTTTTAATTCTCATGTGACTTATTTATGATAGATTGGCTTTCACCCAAGACGGTTTTTAGCACACTTTATAGTTAATAAACTCAAAATCTTCCGGCGCTTATCGCCAGAATTTATTTTCTGCTATATTCGTTGATCTTTTAGAAATCCAGAATCGATTTAAAAATGGTTAACATGTAAGTATGTTTAAACTTTTTCGGCGTCGATTTATTATTTTAACGTATCATTTTCCTTTCTTGAGAAAGCCTTCTCAAGATTAAATACAAAAGACGAGAATTTCGAAATTTTTTGGAGTCAAACTTGGACTGAATATTGGGGAATCAGTCATGCATGATTGGTTAGACGGTAGTTTTTATATACAAGTTTGAAACCAAGCAACGAAAAATTTTTTTGATTTTGTTTAAATTTTCTTTTTAAACCCAATGGTATAGATATGTCTCGTCGAGAAAGCGGAAAAATACCATTATTTTAGTGTGGCTCCCTGGCGGCTCTCTTGAGATAGATGGCTTTCAATTGTTTCGCCCTCCCCTAAATAGAATCTTGGTTCCGCCCATGCATGCATGCCTTTGCATGCATGGACTATATAAATCCTAATTTTGGCCTGTTTTGATATTTTAGTTCCATAATAAGCAAAGCGGCCGTGAATTAAAATAGGTATATACCTAACCTATACAGGGCCGTATTTAGAGGGAGCCGCCACAGGTGAGCGGCACCAAAAATTCTGGTGGTGCGATATTTTTCAAAGGTCAAAAACTAGCCTTAAAAATGGTGGTAAGGCGAAAAAACACCATTTTTCAACGTTTCTCATCGAGCACTGTCCATTGGCATTCAAAAAATTGCAAAAAAAAAACGAAAATTTTTAAAAATTGAATTCTGGGGAGTGTTTGGGTTTCTCGAGGGGGAGTGCATACCCCCAAACCCCCAGACGCCCAGGTGTGGGGGCCGTTCCCCCCCTTAGCCGGAAAAATTTTTTCAAAGGTAAGAGTGATGCTCTTGGAAGGTGCAGAAAATCTTGCATATGTAGTTTCGCGAAATCTTCAAATTTTTCGGCGCTTAGCGCCGGATGTGAAGTATTTTTTCATACGTTTGGCCTTGGGCGCGAACCAAAAAATGACACTTTTCATAGCCTTTCGAGTTTGAAAGTTCGAATTTTATCACCTTAATGGATAGAGCATGTTGAGAAACGCCGAAAAATGCGGTTTTTGCGGAGCTATTTCAACGAATTTTCGCGCCCCCCCCCTTGGCCGGATCCCGGGATACGGGTCATTCGCCTGCGCATGCGGGTACATTTTTTCTACCCTCTTTAACATTAGCCGACAAATATTGCCCACATCACGTTAGTCATTATTTGGGACTCGATGTTCACGACACCGAAACGGTTTCCAAATCCATTGCTCTAAAACCCGGAGTCGTTATAACTATCGAACCGGGACTCTATTTTCGCCAAGACGATGAAAATGTTCCGCGAGAATTCAGGGGCATCGGACTTAGAATCGAAGATGACGTATTAATTAAGGAAACTGGTGTTGAGAATTTGACCATTGATTGTCCCCGACACATAGACGATGTTGAAAAAGCTTGCGCTAAATAATATCTAATAATTTTCTATGTCACTCTGCTTTCATCTCGTTATTATTGCTGCAATACTATGTTTTTTACAAGTGTTTACACACGTACGTGTACATAATTTCTATACAGGCGTGATAAGGTAAAAAACGGCATCTAGTGATTAAAGGTTACGTTCTTCAACATGGATTAGAGCGTCCGGCTGGACGTCTTAATGCGGAGTAAAGTTCCCAGAACTTACTCCGAATGTTAAGCCCATACATATAACGCGAGGTTTAGGGGATCGAGCCTACTCTAAATTTTGGACGCCCTCTTCCTCTAAAGCCGAAGAAATTTTTTGGCCTCTCCTCCCTGATTTCGGAAGAAACTATGCACTTGCGTTTTTGGCTCTTTCTAGGCAGAATGTCGGTTTTTTTGTATTCGTCAAAGATTTTTTCGCGATGTACAAAGACTTTTTGGGGACCGTCTTTGTACTACGTACAAACATTTTTTGGAAGACAAAAATTGCAAAAAGTGTTCGAAATTCGCAAAGAATTCTCGGCGCTCTGCGCCGAAATGACGCAATTCGTGTTGTTCTATATATACATTTATAATTTCAGAAATTGCATTTTGCAAGGAAAAATTCCGAATTTTTTGAGCGCTTTGCGCCGTTTTGAGAACGATTATTACTGATTTTTGCCCTCAGAAACTCTAGAATTTGCTAAAATACGTAACCAAAGGTCGAACAACTCTGTTTTTGCCACACTAAAATCGCTACTGTACCATAATATAGTACTGTGCTAAAAATTTCGTGTAGTAACGAAAAATGTACAAGAAGACTTTAAGGGACCATCTTTGTACATGTACAAAGGGACCCTTGTACACAAAAACATGATTTCGAAGGGTGCCTTTGGCCATTTTTGGAACTCCTGCTCAAAAAATGATCTGTGATCCCCACCCGAAATTTCGAGCCGTTACAATGTTTGGTTCAGCCTGCATTAATATGAAAAGTGCATCGTCGCGTTGAGAAATCATTTCGAAGAACAGATTACATGAATGCTCAAACATGCTGCGGGCTGAATTAACCGAGTTAAATATGTTAAATGTCTACTATCAATTGGATAAGCGACGACAAGTTTTAGAAAAAATTAAATTTTTTACCTTGTAGGTAATGTAATTGACATTTTTTAAAATAATAACATAAAAATGAGTTTGTTATTTCTGCATTCAGATATGTACATATGTGCAAAATTTGTCTTTGTTTTCATCTGTTGATCAAAAACTTTATAAACAATATTAGTTAGTTTAATATTGATTAATACATTCAATATTTAATATTAATTTTAGTTCAGCCGGACCCTTTAATGCAAAGACGAACGTATGTACAAATGCGTGTGAATGTTATGCCAGTGTTTTCATCTCTTTGCAGCCTTGGATAGAATTTTTCTCTATTTGTAGTTTTTCTACCTTTTTCTATTTTGAAAAATACATTTATTCAAAACTTTATTATTTTGATATCTTTCTTTAACGTGCTGAAAAGCCAAGTTAATCAGTGGTTTTCAGCATAATATGCAAGGAACTATCTAAAATTTGTAGGATATATTTAGAATAAAAAGTTCAAACTCAAGAAAATTCGAATAAATCTTTATAGTAAAAAGAAACAACTGATACCTTTCATTTATCATCATTTTACATAGTCGTTACTTAACATTTTGTTCGTAGTGGAAGGAGATTGCTAGAACAATGTAACTGAATACAAAAATGTTTTAAACTATAAAGTAAAAAATAAATTTAAATTAAATTTTTGAAAATTAAAAAGGGTTTAAATCACGTATGAAAAATTACTGTCAGCTTACTTCTTGAAACATATTAAAAGCATATATTGTTTTATCTCAAAATTGCTTTCTTTTATTCAATCTGCCTGGATGTTTGTTACTTTGTTCGTCATTGTTTTGGTGGACAATAAAATATCTCTACTCTGTTTTATTTTAATTTGAGGAACAATGGCTTCTTCCTATAATCAAAGTTTATGACATGTAGTGAGAAATAAAAGTATTCCCCCTGAAAATAAAATTGGCTCCTGTTTTGGGTGATTTTACCATGAATTCTGGGCCCACATTTTGAAGCAATTCTTGTAGCCAGGTGAAGCCTGTGTATGTCATCTAAGTCAGCAGTATCAGTTTGTTATGCATTCTTCCTCCTCAAGCATAGGTCACAATTTTCTATTAAAAGTGTTTTTGTGCTACTTATTACAAAATCTTCAATCTTAGCCCTAGTTTATCCAGTCAAGCCGCAAAAAGTTTGCTTGTACAAAGACTTGGATGTTTTAGAACCCAGGTCAAAAGTAGTGCCATTTTATATTTTTATATACTTTATTTATACAGGGTGGGCCACCTAATCCATCAGCAGTGGTTTTCAATCATAGCATCTTTATTGATATTCCAAATTTAATGATAATTTAGCCAGAAAATCGAATGTTCATGCAATTGCAAAACAAGTTTCTTAAACGCCATGAAATCGGAAATTGAAACATTTCATTTATTCTGCGGGATCATCAATCCGATCCAATCAACTGCTAAAGCCTATCCTCATATCCAGCATAGTTGTAATTCTCGTCTGGTAGTTACTTTCTTCTTGAAAGTCAACCTAATACAATTTTAAAGAGCTAAGTACTAGCAGGGCTTTCCATGATCATTAGGGTTGAATACAATATTGAGTGTAAGAAACTCACCAAACTGTTAGCGATGTGCAACCCTTAACACAATTTATATATCTTTACATTAGTTACAGTTTCAATTCAGAACTAAGAGTAAAAAAGTTTGCAGACAGAATTTGTAAAAACTTTTTAAAGAGCTGGTACTTACACCTAGAAATAAATCATTATTGATTCTGAGAAGCACGATCAAGCGTTATGTAACCGCCAACACATACTTCATTTTTAGAATAGTCCTTCATTAGAGCTGTACTCGGGGCCGCCTTTTTTATCGGGGCCTAGGCATCGGCGCCGGATCGGGTTCGGAAACAAACCATATAATAAAACAAGTACGATAATCCCCATGCTCGCTTTATTTATTATGTAAAATATATATGCCAAAGCTCATATTCATCGTGTTATCATAATAACAACATAAAAGATAATAAAAAATGATAAGAATGATAATAAATATAATGAAATAAATAATTGTAAATTACTATGTATTGCATTTTTTACTCAAGGTAAGATGATTGAAAAATTTCGACTTCCCATGGTGAATACATAAAGTTGTTCATTAGTGCATTATTGGCTTCTCCAATTTCATTTTAGCTTTCTAATTAGGCAAAGGATGCCCTTGAAATTAAATCGGCATAACCTGATTGAATCACAAGGCATTTTGTGAAATCAGTAATTATTTTTAAATTAGGATAATGCATCTGCCTGAGCTGCAAGCAGACGTGCTGGGGTTTATGTAGAGTAAGGGCTAATTTTCTGGGGTAAATAGGATAGAA